>JAKOOJ010000016.1:21315337-21787315 GCA_022577455.1 Arizona elegans
CTCCAAGTAAAGCAAGAACGTAAAGAAGAAGGAGAAATAAAGGAGAAGGAATTTATGTACCATTCATTGAAAGGGTGGAAGACATCCAACTGGAGTCCAGAGGTAATGAGATGAAGGCTCAGCTTGGCTTGTTACCGAAAACACGCTGGACCCTCCCATCCTTCCTTGACATTACTGTAATGCTGAGTGTTTTGGCCCGGCTTCGCATTTTCTTAACTAAAGAACTTCTCTCTAGCTGAACCAAAGTTTTTTTCTGCCAGCTCAGCAAGCTATCTGGTGTGCATTTTATTCACCTATGAGCTTCACAGAGCTACAGCATCTTTTTAAAATCCCATTTCCCTGTACATTTGCATACGCTCTAATGTCGTGAAAAAGAAATCAGTTCAACTCTTGAGCACAGCCAATGTTTATATATTAAATTTATCGGCCTCCCGTCTTGTAACTCTGGGCGTCCAATGTCCAATGTTTTGTGATCACCAAGATCTGAGCTGACACTCAAACAATGGAAAGACCTTTCATGGAACTGCTCCAGTGGTGGGTTGCCCCCAGTTCGGACCAGTTCACAAGAACCGGTAGTAAAACTGGCAAGAGGCCCCGCCCACCGCCCCGGATCTCATCATCAAGGCGCACACGAGAGAGAAGCGAGCATGCGAGCGCAATCCCATTGCAAACTGGTAGTAAAGATAAGTAGAACCCACCCCTGAACTGTTCCCAATAATCCAAGTGGCTCAAGACAGGAGCTATATCAATAAACAAGATTCCTTATCAAGGAACTACCAATAAGAAAATAATACTTCCACCAACACTAGCAGGACAAACGGAGTATACTAGCAGTATAAACAGAGGGCAAAGCCCACATTCCCTTCTAGCACTAGTTGGGTCATGAAATGTCTTTAAGAAAACCACCAAGCTCAGAGAGCATCAACAGGAGAAGAAACCCTGATAAACAGGGATTAACACCAGACAAACAATCGAACAGAAAACACTACCCCACTCAAGGAACTACCGACTCAGGCAAACCACAATATATTGCTTCAGTTGTTCTATTCTCAGAAATTCTTGTCTAAAGCCAGACTGATTCTTCCATTAAAGATGCTCCTTTGAACCAATTGCTTAGCTAGAAGAATTGGCTTCCACTTTGATTTTTTTTTTTTCCAGAAAAAAAAGGAGGGCGGGTTAACAAAGGAGAACCATTAGAGAAATATTTTCCTGAGATTGATTCTGTCACACTCGAGTTTTTTGCTAAATACCATAATGGTTTTCTGCATGAAAGCCCGCATGGCTAATAATATCGTTGATAATAAACAGTTGAAAAACTTTGTTCAGAAGGCCAAAGATCAAACAAGACAGCAAGTAACATGATTCTATAAAAGGAAAGTCAAGCTTCAGAGATTTGATTGTCATGGATGTGTTTGCTTGGCAACAATGAGGAAGGAATTAGCTGATGATGTCTTCTATGGATTGGTTTAAAATCTGTTTCTGGAGGATAAACCCAAGCTGGAGAAGCAATGAGCAGCCTCAGAGAGGATGGGACTTCAGGAGAGTCAAGAGGTTGGCCATAGCGAGATGGGTAGCATCCAAGTCTAACGAATAATCACATCACTGGACAATAGGAAGGGATGCGTTCAGATCATGCAGATGGGGCCACCATCCTAAATATTGGGGTCCTTGTTGGACATTTCTATATAGGTAGACAATGACTTATGACTGTTGGGCACAAGAAACTAGGAAAAGGACCAGAGGTCCAAAGAATTATGATTATTTCATGCTACCTATATATGAGAATCTAATTTACAAAGGACGAAGAATTCATGGGGAGGGCTGGATCATTTCAAGAGGTTATTTCTTATAAAGGGCTTCTTGTGGCCCTCTTTTTATTTATTTTTTTTAAGTCAAGTTCACTTGATTATTTTTTAAGCTCTGGTTTTGCTTCCTGGTTATCTTTACTCAAGGCATTCAGTCTCATAATTGCACCGTTCTGACATCTGTTTGCACAAAGTTCAAAGGAAAACAAACGAGAAAGAATGCACATATTTTAAGAGCTAAGTACGTCTGTGTATTATAGGGAGCATTCCTTTTCCTGATATCTTCTCCAAGTCTCTCACGCTGAGAAGAAGAAAAAATAAATGACCGTTTTGATCTTTAGAGCTTGGTGGCCTTGCTCGAATCGTAAGATGGTAACAATGCATAAAATGCCAACGTCCCAGTTTGCAAATACCAGGTCCTTACGGTGTGAAATGCCAATTCCTTTAACGTGCAAACACCCCGCATGAAATGTCATCTTCTCCAAAGTGCAAAATCCTCAGCTCCAGTAAACAGCTGGAATTGGAAGGGACCACACAACAGCAACGAGGCATGGAAAGACTTAAGTGTCTTCGCCAAGACACCAACAAAACAGGAGCATCAGCAAAACAGGAGTTGAGCTGGGGAGTATCGTCAGAGGGTCTGAACCAGCGTTTCTCTAGCTAAGCAGGTTTAAGCTTGGACTCTTTCCGGCTGGGTGGTCCTCTCAAGAGACCATGGCTGCCATCTGGAATCACCCATAGTGGAAGTGACCCTTTGACTCGTTGATCTTTATCTAGCATCAGTTTGGCTTGGCCATCAGTAAATCATATTCTCATGTATAGGTAGCATGAAATAACCTCATAATACTTTTAGTAGTACTCTCTTCCTGTTTCTGTCTTCTTTCACCAGTCATAAGTCAAGGTCTACTTAGATACATAAAGTTGTCTTCATGTAGAGTTCAGTTTCTGGTGATGTGATGGACACATCCATGCCATCCATTTTAGATGGCTTGTGGGATGACGCTACAAGTTGACCACTTGGTGTCTCTGATCCAGGGGTGAAATCCAGCAGGTTCTAACAGGTTCTGGAGAACCGGTAGTGGAAATTTTGAGTAGTTCACAGAACCGGCAAATGCCACCTCTGGCTGGCCCCAGAGAGGGTGGGAATGGAGATTTTGCAGTATCCTTCCCCTGCCACACTGACCAGGCCATGACCACCAAGTCATACCACGTCCACCAAGCCACGCCCACAGAACCAGTAGTAAAAAAATTTGGATTTCACCACTGCTCTGATCTAAATATTGAAAGTAGAAAATTCCATTCCTATCCAGAGCTGTGCCAGACTCAATTTTCCCCCCAACTGAGATCCATAATTCCCTGGTCAATTATTTTTAGAATGGTTACTATTTTGAAAATCTCCAAGAGGACTATAACTTGAACCACCCACCCCACCCCACTCCAAAAAGGTGCAGTCGTAACAGAGCAACTGTCTTCATTCTTGCTTAGTTATGGAGAACGCAACAATTTAAATAATGAATAAACCTCCTTAAACTGGTCTCATCAAAAACCACTTCACCTTTTCCTTTCTTTCATCAGAACATCTCAAGTCCAATGGACTTCTTCAACCCAATGAAGTGTTTCAAAATCCTTTTGGGTCTTCTGGGCAAGCCCAAATCATCCCTCTGAAAGAAGTTCTACCTGGTATTTTCCTCTCTCTTCCTCATTGTCATGGAGGCCACAACTTAGTAGGAAATGGTCCTACATTTTTCTGTCCCCTCACTGTCTTCAACCCATCTTGAATTCTTGCTTCCTGGCAATGCACAAACACAGCATAAACATGTTTAGGATACAGCCCGAGGAACTAAGGACTGTAACTAAGTTTACGTTTTTCCCATCAGGGTTACTATGCCAACACTGGATGAATGACATAGAGGCATTATGAAATCAAAGGTTTCAACGTCATTCTTTCTCCACAGGACTTTTTGAGACTGACAGGTCCGTGAAGGCTGTTTGACACCTGTAACTCAAAGGTTTCTCACATTTCACCAAATGACATTTTCCTGGGATTCTCTCTGAGAAACTATGACAAGTTAAGCCAATATGGGCTTGTAGTTAATACCAGCTGTCAGAAGCACACCTGTCAGGCTTCATACCTGAGCTCAACAGCAAATCACAGCTCTCCAAATACTTATCCTCTTATTCAGCTCTCACCTAGATTTGGTAGAAGACTCCCCAGATATCTCAGCTGGGTTTGAATCACTGTAACGGAGGCCAATTCCAAATGACGGACCGTCAAATACAATCACCGATTCTCCACTTTAGGGGTAGAGAAATCACAACCAGATGTATCAATGTTGCACAATCTTGGCTCCTTCTTTCCATCATTTCATAAGAGAGACTCGGCTGGTTATTTGATGGTCTTAGCGGCAGCTGATGAAATGGCTCACAAAGCTACTCTCTACAGAATTAGTTCCTGCCTCACCAGATCCAGGTCTTATTTTCTCAGTTCTTATAATACCCTTGATAGAGAAATAATGATGGGTGATTAGATGCTGAGCCAAACCAGCAGACTATTCACTCCACCTGGCAAGCTTTCTATAATTATGAGTAAACCCCAGACCGCTTTCGTGTTGCTTGCCTTCTACTATTATTTGTACAATATGCTAAGTTAGACTCAAGCAAAAAGGAGTTATTGTGGTTCAGTGTGTAATAGATGTATCAGTGTGTAATAAGAACTCTACAATTCTTTAAACATATGCCATAGGTAAGGTCACTGCATTAAACCATGAATGGTTTTTATCTGGCCTAGAATATTTCTGTGTTTGATTAAATCAAGTTCAGGCTTTGTTCTGTGAATCTAGCTATGGAATCGTAGAGTTGGAAAGACCATTAAGTCCAAACTTCTGCTCAGTTAAGATGTCCAAGCTAAAGCCTATGATAGCAATAGCACTTAGACTTACCATGTTTCCCCTAAAATAAGACATCCCCTGATAATAAGCCCAGTCGGGCTTTTGAGTGCATGTGCTAAAATAAGCCCTCCCTGAAAATAAGCCCTCCCAGAAAATAAGACCTCCCTGAAAATATTTAAATGCATGCACAGCCGGTCCCTGCCATTTCCTCTAGTTAGAGTTAGGGAGACAGAGCTGAAAATCAGGTAAGACAGCAAGAGGAGCCCCGTCTTGCTCCATGCACCCCAAAGTAATAAGACATCCCCGAAAATAAGGCCAATCACTTATTTCGGGGTTCAAAAAATATAAGACAGGGTCTTATTTTCTGGGAAACATGGTATATACCGCTTTACAGTGCTTTACAGCTCTCTCTAAGTGGTTTACAGAGTCAGCCTCTTGCCCGCAACATTTTGGGTCCTCTTTTTATCCACCTCGGAAGGAGGGAAGGCTGAGTCAACCTTGAGCGTGAGGAGATTTGAACTGCCAAATTGCAGTCAGCTGGCAGTCAGCAGTAGTAGCCTGCAGAACTGCACTCCAACCACTGTGCCACTGCGGCTAGACATTGTGAGACACTTAGAAGGTTCTTTTTGAATAGATCCAGTGAAGAAGAGGGCCTTCCTTCCTTTAGTAATTCAATTCAATTCAAATCTTTATTGTCAGCGCACAACATATGTACAATGAGATTAATTGTAAAAGAAAAACAGGCAGAGCTGCAGGTAGTGGAGTTAAGCGAGTCATCAGCTCAGAATCATTACGTTCCCATAAATGGTCCAAGTCCAAGCCGTCTTGAATTCCTGGCACCAATTTCACATTGAATTTTAGTTGGCCAGATTCTTGTGTATAGGCTTGAGTAATAAATCTTCTGAACTGCTACTTAGGGTCCTGATCATTTGCACCTGACGGTAATTGATTCCAAGGTCAATCTGCTCTTACTATTAGGACAGTGTTTCTAACATTCAGCTGGAGTCTGCTTAGTCCATTAGCCTACGTCCCACCGTCTGGGATAAAAGGCAAGTCATGTTCTTCTTCTGTGCAATCTCACATTAAATATTCTAAAAGGGCTATTATCTCTCCCATCAGCTTTCTCTTCTCAGGACTAAAAACACCCAGTCCCTTTGATCTCTCCTCGTAGAAGTTCCAGTAGTGAAGCCAAACTATAGTCAATTCTTCCTGTGCATGTCTCAAGAGAAACATGTTTCTTGACTAGGGAAGTAATGCATGAAAGAAAAGAATAGAAAGGGAAGAAATTAGTTGGTGGACCTCATCCTGAGCTAGAAAGGGTCTCCTTGGGTATGTTAAGAACTTCATGGCCTGTGTGGGGCTTCTGTCATGCGCCAGGCAAATTAGGAAATTCAGGCAGTTCAAATGAGCATAAGGATTTATTGCAAGCTTAAGCTCTCTACAAGAATCTGGCCAACTAACAGTCAAGGGAAATGAGTGGGAGATAAGAAAGACATTCAAGATGGGCTGGATTTAGATCTCTTGTGGGCATGCAGGGACTCATGACTGATGACATATTTGACCCCTCCAACCTTGGGCTCAGTGTGGTCATCTCCACGTTCCCAGACATGAACTTGTATATATATATAGTTTCGATTTAACAACCATTCATTTAGCACCCATTCGAAGTTACAATGGCTTTGAAAAAGAGCGACTTATGACCTATCCTCCCACTTACAACCATCGTAGCATCCCCACAGTCACATGATGAAAATTGGGCACTTGGCAACTGCCCAAGTGTATTTATCCTGGTTGCAGCATTTGCGACCTTCCCAGCTGGCTTCCAACATGCAAAATTGATGGGGGGAAGCTGGATTCACTTCATGACCATGTGATCCACTTAGCAGCCTTAAAAAAGTTGGGCATGACTCATTTAACAATTACATTGCTTAACAGTGGAAATTCTGGTCCCAAATATGGCCATAAATCAAGGACTCTCTGTGTGTGTGCGTGTGTGTATTTAACAGGCACATTAACAGAGTTGGAAGGGACCTTAGAGGTCATCTAGTCCTACCCCCCACTCAAGCAGGAGACCCTGCACCATTTCTGACAAATGGCAGTCCAATCTCTTCTTGAAAGCCTCCAGGGATGAAGCTCCCACAACTTCTGAAGGCAACTTCTGTTGATTGTTCTCACTGTCAGAAAGTTCCTCCTTATTTCTAAGTTGAATCTCTCCTTGGTCATTTTCCATCCATTATTCCTTCTCTGGCCTTCGGGTGCTTTGGAAAACAGCTTGACCCCCTCCTCTCTGTGGCAGCCCCTCAAGTATTGGAAGATGGCTATCATGTCTCCCCTGGTCCTTCTCTTCACTAGACCAGCCATGCCCACTTCCTGCAACTGTTCTTCATATGTTTTAGCCTCCAGTCCCCTCATCATCCTGGTTGCTCTTCTCTTTTTTATAGTGTGGTGACCAAAACTGGATGCAATACTCTAGGTGTGGTCTTACTAAGGCTTTATAGAATGGTATTAGTACCTCCCTTGATCTTGATTGTATCCCTCTGTTAATGCAATTTAGGATTGTGTTGTGTGTTGCAATCAGGACTAGCAAAAATTTGCACCTCACCTGAAAGTTTTGTTTTTGTCTCTTCCCTAGAATTGAGCAGTATCTAATTTTGCTCCAATCCCCTGCATCCATGTCTGCTTTCTCCAGTACGGGGCAGGAATCCTTATTCCTTATTAAGTTAGAGGTTGCTGAAATATGCAAGAAGAACATCCGTGGCATTTCTATTTAGAATATCTGACTTATCAAAGCTTCTGGGCCCTGAGAAGAACCAGGGAAGAGGTCAGATAAAGGCAAGAGGAGACAAGCACTTTCAGCAAAGCAATGCCGAGGGAGGAAGGGAAATGTTCTAATTGTCTATCCTTCCACTCCTTGGCTCTTCAGCTGCGTTTATCTGCTCCCTGGGGAAGACGCATTCGACCAAAATACAATTAAATACTAATATTATTCCTGCCTCATTCGCGGTGATAAAGAAACCCACCGCACAGGCAAACGCAGAGCTTTCCTTTGCAATTGAAAATATTTAATGATGCTGGCCTTGGGAAACCGAACGGGGAACAATATACGATTACAAGAAAGGAAGGGTTACCCCGAGTGGGGGAGCCCCAGTTTGGAAATGGGCACGCACAGGGGTGGGTTCAGTGATGGGATTCAGCCAGTTCGCACCACTTCGGGAGAACCAGTTGTTAACTTTCTGAGCAATTTGGCACACTGGTTGTTGGAAGAAATCATTAGGGCAGAGAACCAGTTGTTAAATTACTTGAATCCCATCACTGGGTGGGTTCTACTTACCTTTACTACCGTTTTGCAACAGGGCCGCGCGCACGCACTCACTTCTCTTGCCCGTGTGCGCGTTCTTCTGCGCAAACACAGAAGCATTCTGATGACATCAGGGTCAGTGGGCGGAGCCTCCCGCCGGTTTCTATAGAACCGGTGCGAACCGGGGGCAACCCACCACTGGGCACGCAGGAAGGAAAGGAAGGAAGGGTGGGAGCAGGAGATGTGGAAGGGAGAAAGGTTGATGTGTGGCAGGAGACCCACAAGTCAACCCAGATTTCTTTGGGGCCAGTCCCTCTCTCTCCCAGCCCAACACCCTTCACAGGGTTGTTGTTGTAAGGAAAGAGAGAGTTGGAGGGAGGGAGGGAAGCAATAGCAATAGCGCTTAGATTTATATACCGCTTTACAGTGCTTTCCAGCGGTGGTGAAATTCAAAATTTTTCCCTATTGGTTCTGTGGGCGTGGCTTGGTGGTCATGTGACTGGGTGGTCATGGCTTGGTGGTCATGTGACTGGGTGGGTGTGGTTTGGTGGTCATGTGACCGGGAAAACCAACTATCATACTTTACACAAAAATAACACAAAAACTACACGCAAAAGCAGCTGGGCTTCACACAAAATGGCCCCTGCAATGAGCAGGAACCTCACAGAGTCACAGAGTTCGGGCAATAGGTAGTAAAAAAATTGCAGGCAGCCGGCAGGCAGCAGAAGTAGCCTGCAGTACCGCACTCCAACCACTGCGCTACCACGGCTCAAGGAAGGAAGGAAGGAAGGAAGGGAGGGAGGGAGGGAGGGAGGGAGGGAGGGAGGAAGGAAGGAAGGAAGGAAGGAAGGAAGGAAGGAAGGAAGGAAGGAAGGAAGGAAGGAAGGAATCTTTGTGAAAATCTCTCTAGTTCCTTTCCCCAAAGTCTTCTGCATTAGAATGGGTAAAAAAAAAAGTGATCTCAAGACTGCAAAGCCCATGTGATCTCAAAATAGGAAGGTATCCGTGCTCTAACTCGGTTTTTTACAGCTTTTTGCAGTTTGGCAGCTTTTCTAGGAAAGAGACATTCCTGCAGCAAATGATTTTTCAAGAGGCCAAAAATTCAAATTGGCAGGAAGTTTTTCTATAGGCGTCCACTGCTCAGTTTCAAGTATCTCTGCTTAGCAATGGATGCCTCTCATTCCAAATTCACCCATTTAAATCCGTCCAATCTCACGGCAGCAGGCTACACTTATTCCCTATCTCTGCTGAAGCACCACTATTGTGCGTCCTTTTTCGTCTTGCCCTGTGCTTCTGAGCCACCAAAGAGCAAACAAAGTCTGGGAGGAAAACCCATTAATCCTCATTAACGGAGTAAGAAACCATGGCACAGATAGTGTTTTTAATTATACAAAAAGCATAGCTGCAACACGGTGCAAAACCATTCCCAAGACTGATGTGAATAATAATGGCCACTTCAATAAATAACCAAGGAATCTGTTCTCTCTGAATTAGGCGAGGTTTTAAAGGAAACATGAACTGGCTAAAGCAAGGCATGAAACCACATTAGTATCTGTGGAATTCTCATTTTTTTAAAAAAAATAAAGATTGCTCCAAGATTATTCTGGAGATGAGAGAGAGCGAGAGGGGGGGAGGGGGGGAAGAGAGAGAGAGAATTGGATGGATATATGTAGATAGATAGAGAGAAAGACAGACAGATTAGATAGATAGTTGGATGGACATATGGAGATAGATGATAGACAGACAGAGAGAAAGACAGATAGACGGATAGACAGATGATAGTTGGAAGGATATATGGAGAAAGAAGATAGATAGATAGATAGATAGATAGATAGATAGATAGATAGATAGACAGATAGATAATTGGATGGATATATGAAATTAGATGATTGACAGACAGAGAGAAAGACAGACAGATAAGATAGATGATAGTTGGAAGGATATATGGAGAAAGAAGATAGATAGATAGATAGATAGATAGATAGATAGATAGATAGATAGACAGATAGATAATTGGATGGATATATGAAATTAGATGATTGACAGACAGAGAGAAAGCCAGACAGATAAGATAGATAGATGATAATTGGAAGGATATATGGAGAAAGAAGATAGATAGATAGAGAGAGAGAGAGAGAGAGAGAGATAATTGGATGGATATATGTAGTTAGATAGATGATTGACAGAGAGAAAGACAGACAGACAGATAAGATAGATAAACAGATGATAGTAGGGAAGATATATGGAGATAGAAGATAGATAGATGGATAGATAGATATAGATAGATAGATAATTGGATGGATATATGAAATTAGATGATTGACAGATAGAAAGACAGACAGATAAAATAGATAGACAGATGATAGTTGGGAGGATATATGGAGATAGTAGATAGATAGATAGATAGATAGATAGATAGATAGATAGATAATTTGCCATCCTCCCTTAATGATTGTGCTTCCTGAATTTTATGCACGAAAAATGCCGTGGAGGGATTCCAACTTTAACATGCCTGCAAAAGGAAGCAGATTGGCTTGCCACTCGCAAAGCGCCCCTTCGCGCAAAATGCCACCGTTCTCCATTCAGACAAGAGATGGCACCGTTCGAGCCAAGTCGGTAATGCAGCTGTGGGCGATTGAGAAAACCGTCCATTTGCATTGGCTTTGTTTTGTGCTGTTTTTTTTCTTCTCTCGTTTTGCCATCAGTGGAAGGGAAGGAACAGGAGCTGAACTTTGCCACTGAGCCACCACCTCCTTCCTATCCTCTCCTATAGCTTGTATAGCTTATGAAGATTCAACTTTGTTTCCCAGCCTCAAACCAAAACCTGGATCTTTGGTGCCCTAATTTGAAGATCCGCGTTTCTTGTTGCATCATACAACCCCTCCAACATTGGGGAGATTTGCATTTGTTGCGAATCCTCTGTATGTTTGGCCACCGATCCAGCATTATCTGCATGCAAAAAAATACATGCATGTCTTCAACAAGGGCCTCTCTTGGTGCCACTACAAGCAGCATCAAGCTGTTTGTTACTTCATCTACCAATTGCACTTTTTATAGACTGTAATATTCGTGGAGAGCAAATGTTGCACGGTTTCCCTGTAAGATATTTGCAGGGCTGCTAATTCCCGTGACACTTAATGGAGTTTGAGTCGACTTTGCATCAGGCTCAGTCCAGGGTTGCTGCAAAGCTTAGGGCCCCACTTCAAGCAGGGATAGAGTTGCCATTTTGATTTCCTGCATGCAGGAATAGGGGGAGGGGGAAAAACCCCCAGTTAAACACAGTGTGGGTTGAATATTTTAACTTTTCATTTCCTGTGTCTTAATATATTCTCTCTTGGCACAAGAGGAATTCCGTACAAGTGGGGTGGGGGGTCAGAGAGAACTAATTTTGCTATTATTCTGCGTTCATGAGACAGTAAAGGTCTCGGAGCTTATCGACCAAATTAGTTTGCACACAAATCTCAAAAGCGAGACAGGGAGAAAGAAAGGGGAAAAAAAACCCTACATATTTGACACCTCTGCAATGGAATGCTCCCAAAAGAAGCTGGAAGAGAAGACAAATAAAACAATGACAGGAAGGATGACTCAGAAAGAGGGGAGTTCTCCCTTTAAAACCCAACTCTTTGTTTCGCTAACAAGGGGATGACAAGATACAGATCTGACCATCCAGACAATATCTAGCGGCTCCATGAATTTTCAGAGATACGGCAATGGATCCCATCGGGGGGAAACGGAAGGAGCTTGGCTAACCTAGATAAAAAGTCACACTATGTCAGCCTCGCTGGGTAAACCAGATAGGAATCATGACCGGATGAGCTAATTCCACATTATTGTAAAGCCACATTGGCAGAATCTTGCAAATCTGAAAATACAATTCTCCCCTCTTTACAGTCAGAGAAACTAGGTAGGATCTCTTCTGAGCTTCTTGCCCTGCCCATTACTCAACTGTAGACCATGTGGCCTTTTATCTACTGTTCCCTTGTCCACGTCTCCCACAGTCTTTCCCACATGCCATGTCACACTAGCCCACCCAATGTTCCCCACTCCTAAACAAGGGCACTTGGGAAGACCTCAGGGTGTTGGGGCAGGGTATGAAGAGAGAGGGGGGGTGTCCCAAAGGTGCTTTTTCAAGAGGCAACTGGGCTTCCTTTGTTTTTTTCGTTGAAAACGTTCCATTTCTCATCCAAGAAGCTTCGTTGGTTCTGACTGAATAATGGGGAATGGAAGGATTTATATTCCTTGCAGTCATTTGGTCATTAGGACTCTTCCTGAGAGTTATTGATTTTCCTTAGAGGTTGGTCTGTGCCCTCAGGGTCACCTGAGGAGTGCAAATGGGTGTGGAACCTTTTTGGAACTGGGAAAGGACTGGGTTGTAAACAGGAGATGGGTGGCGTTGTATCCCTCCTTCTCTCCTGAGAGAGGGCTGTTCAAATCCTTGCATTCCCCACCAGTCAGTCAGAAGTGATGAAGCTTCCTGAGGATGAGAAGGGAAACGCCTTCGAGGAAAAACAAACTCCAGTTGCCTCTTGAAAAAACCATCCCCTGGATGATGGAGAATCTCCACAGGCAGAAAGAGAGGGAGATATTCAGAGAAGGCATCCAAAATCAAGTACCTGTGACTTCCCAGAGACTGCCCTGCCTTTTCTCTAAGGTGTAATAGGATGAAATGAAATGACAACAGCAGCGGCAGCAGCAGCCACATTCATAAGACTCCTGCAGCGTGCAATAAGACCACAGCTCTTCTGGAAATAGCATGCCAGTCCTTGGAGAACCATCTCTGCGGACATCACGTCTTCTGCAGGTCCCAGGCAGAACCTCCCTCTGAAATTAAAAAACCCAGAATGTCTCCCGGCCAACCGATAGCATTGCAAGCGAAGCAGGCAAAATGAAATGCAACTTATAATTAAGACAGTGTGTTTGAAGAAAAACACAATCTCCGTTCAGAGGGATTCGCTGGCACAACAGTAATTAACGTCTCATTAACATTCACCTAATTAAGCAGCTTATGAAAGTGGAGAGGCTTTGTTGTTACATCTCACACATTGCTCCTCTTCAGCTTCAGTGGGTGCAGCTGTGTTTAGGCATGGAAATTAACCCTTTCCTGCTGGGAGGGCACCCCCTCCTCCATCCCTCCATCCATCACCTGGATTTCGAAAGTTGGTACTCACTCTGGCAAGGCAGACACCTTAGGAAGGATGTAGAAATGCAGGTGACACCAAGAATGTCAAAAAGGCAAGAGCTGTAGCAAAGACAGAGGGTGGAAATGGAATTTAGATCTTCCTCCTGACATCAGTTTTCTCATACAACCCCTCCCTGTTGGCTTTTGATGAGCCCAGTGTCCAGCTGAGAGAAAACTGCTGGAGGAACTAGCCTCAGCAGGAAGAAAAGAGATTGAAGAGGAAGAATTAACACATAAATTTGACATATCATTGAAGGGGGACTGGAGATATTGTCTACTTTTTCAATCATAAGCAATTCATTTTTTTTCCCCCAAAACATAAGAGTGTTTGCATGTGGAGTTCTGAATGGAGAAGGATGGACAGCTATCGCTGTGAAAGAATATTTGGAGTTCCAGATTGAACTGTGGGGTCGTTGCTGCTCTCTGAGCTTGGTTGGCTTTTTGCAGACATTTCATGACCCAACTAGGGAACAAGATCAGTGCTAGAAGGGAGTGTGCAAGGAGGAGGAGGAGGAGGAAGAGGAGGTGGTGGTGGTAAAGAAGGAGGAGGAGGAGGAGGAGGAGGAGGAGGAGGAGGAGGAGGAGGAGGAGGAGACCACTGACAATGATCATGATTGTGAGGTCTTCGTTGCTCTCTGAACTTGGTTGTTTTATTGTAGATGTTTCATGACCCAACTAGGGAATAACATCAGTACTAGAAGAGAGTGAGGTGTGCAGGGAGGAGGAGGAGGACTGTGGGGTCCTTGTTCCTCTCTGAGCTTAGTTCTTTTCTTGCAGACTTTTCATGACCCAACTTGGTAATATCATCAGTGCTAGAAGAGAGTGGGGGAGCGGAGCAGTGAAATCCATGTTGTGGTGGTGGAAGTGGAGATGATAGTTTTCCAGGACATTCAAATGGGTCTTCCTGTTCTGACCTAGGCTTCCTTAGAAAGCATAAAGCACAATCTTAGTCCCAGCAAACCTCTTTTATTCATACAGCTGTGAATTGTTGTCATTCACAATCCGAAAAGCTTCACAAATAGTCTTTCAGGGGAATGTTTATAAACACCCACCTTATCTCCCTTGGAATGCTGCCAGAGAACGAATTGCCACATGCAGGGAAAGGCCAAATTTAGCACAGAGTTGAACAGAACTTTCCAAAGCTTGAACTGACCAGATGAACTAATTGCTTCCCACAAAAGCTCACGTCCCGTTCACTCCTCTTTTATGTCTTATGGGAGGAGCCAATCATCTCCAAGCCTTACTCCCAAGTCGACCCTGTTTTCTTAGTTGTTCTTGTCTTCTGGCAGCTGTACACATGCACACACTGGGAACAGGCTCCCACTGTTTTTCTGCCTCACTGATGTCAATCTCGGAGACTCCAGAGGCAGCAAAGAACTACCAGATGGCCTTGGCCCCCTCTCTGCCTCCGATGCAAAGCCCTCGTCTGATTCCAGGACTGCCCCATGTTCCTCCCCAACCTCCTCACTGTCTGAATCTTCTGCCAGCTCTGCTGGCCGCTGGCGGGCCACAACACTTCCCTGAAGAACATCAGCCTGAAAAAGCTCATCTCCCCAACAACACGGAGGCAATCACACGGCTGCTCTGAGGATCATGCCAAGCCCCCTCTACATCTGCACAGCAGAAATGACCTTATTTGTGTATTTCTGAAAATGAGGAGAAATAGCTGGGTAATTCTGCTTCTTCCCTGCTCCAATCACATGCAGGGTTTTGCAGTGAACGACTCTTGCAAGGAGTCGTTTGATCCAGAAAACTGATCAGGCAGTCAAAAGAAAAGCAAGATTGTCAGAATATTCTTGAAACATATTTTTTTTTCCCTGCGTGTGTTCCTACAAGGCAATTAGCTTTGGCTGTTGGGCAGGCACCCTTTAAATTGCTTTACACTACAAACAAGTAAAGAATGTATAAGAGAAATTGTGCTTAGATAGGAACATATTAGACAATTACGAGCTGGACACCTCTGCTTTCCACGATATTACCGCTTGGAAGGAAGGGAAGAACCTACAGCGAGGCCCAAGAGGATGGACCTGTGGCTGGAGAAATGAGTACGTGGTCCAGAATGTTCCTCGGGATGGTTCAGCAGAAGATTCAGGAGGAAAAGGAGCTAGCTCTGTATCGATTTTTCCAGGAAATGGCTGTTTGTCACAAGGACAGGATTATCATTATGTGGGATGGCTGAGGCTGTGCCCCAGGACAATTCCAAAGCAGCTGTTGGGACATCTAAAAATAGTGGAAGCCAATCAGAAGACCAAAGCATACTTGATCGTGATCCTATAACTACAATCAGTGGTGAATAGCTAAAGTAAGCAACTTTATTGTTCTCGACCTATATTACAGGAATCTCCCCAGCTTGCTTGACTTATCTGGGAAAGACCAGAAAAGGCTTCATGGATCTTGAACCAGAGTCTCCAAACCTGGCAACTTTTAAGACTTGTGGACTTCAATTCCCAGAATTCCTCATGCTCATTACCAAATTACTTAACACTGGTAACACTGATGATGTTACCTAGTTTGGCAAGAAAACCACTGAGCTCAGAGAGCAACAAGGACCCCGCAGTTCAACCCTGAGCTACAAATACACTCTTCTACTTTTTCCAGCTTTGCGTTGAGATCGGAGTCGAGGAAAGCTACCCAATTCTAGCCAGAGACCAATATAATCCCATAACTAATCTTCTCTCTCTTCCATCCTTCCTTTCAGCCCGCGAGTCCTAAGCGTTAACCCCGGGAGAGTCCAATTGAAACGAATGGCTGTCGTGTTTGTCAGAATATTGCACACAAAGCTTTTAACACTTGCTGACTGTGGGGTGTTGTATCAGCAAAGCCGTGGCCCATATATCAGGCTCCAGGAGTGTATGTGTGTGTGGGGGGGAGTTACCATCACTTTTTATTTATTTTTGTGTAAACAGAGGGGAGAAATGAGTTCCCACATTTATGGCTAATGCTCAGAATTGACGTATAACTTTGCAGCCCCATTCAGAGGCCAGGAAAAATTCATGACCCAGCCTTTCAGGAGAAATCAATAAAAATACACCGGAGTGTGATATACACATGCAATTTATTCTTGGCAAGGCTGGCTTCTCTCTCTCTCTGATAAGCTACTATAGCCCGTGTTAAGGATGGGAGGGAGAAATGGCTGATCTTGTATTCCAAGGTGAATTTATCCAATGCATCTCCCTTAGATTAATATGAAATAAATTAAAGAGAAGTACAGGATGCAAATTCAAAGTTTAACCCGAAATAACCAGAGAGGTCACATGTAGAAAAAAAACCACTCAACCCTTTTGAATCTGAAGGTATAAAATCTCAACACGCTGATGATGCACGCTCAAAAGCCTCTTATCGTCTTCTAGAGCCCAGTCAGAGTTGTCTAGAAGGAAATGCTGCGTGATTTGTGAATTATGACCTTGTCAAATTCATTGGCCGGTTGTAATTCATCTACCGCAGGGATGTGAAACTCAAGGCCCGCAAGCCGGATCCAGAATTCAGGATTCCAAAAGGTTGGAAATTGTAGAGAATAGAATAAGAGTCGTGGTGGCGCAGTGGCGATAGCATGGTACTGCAGGCTACTTCTGCTGATCACCGGCTGCCAGCAGTTTGGCAGATCGAATCTCACCAGGCTCAAGGTTGACTCAGCCTTCCATCCTTCTGAGGCGGGTAAAATGAGGACCCAGATTGTTGGGGGTGAGAGGCTGACTTTGTAAACCCTTTAGAGAGGGCTGTAAAACACTGTGAAGCGGGATATAAGTCTAAGTGCTATTGCTATTTTCCTTCCTTCCTTCCTTCCTTCCTTCCTTCCTTCCTTCCTTCCTTCCTTCCTTCCTTCCTTCCTCCCTCTCCCTCCCTCCCTCCCTCCCTCCTCTTTCCTTCCCTTCCCAGTGGTTAGAATGCAGAATTGCATGCTAACCGTGCCCACAGCCAGGAGTTCAATTCTGACCAGCTCAAAGTTGACTCAGCCTTCCATCCTTCCAAGATCCGTAACAGGAGGACCCAGATTGTTGGGGGCAAGAGGCTGACTCTGTAAACCGCTTAGAAGAGGGCTGTAAAGCACTATGAAGCGGCCTATAAGTCTAAGTGCTAATATTCATATCTAGGGTTGTAGAGGAAGTCAGAGGCTTTTCATCCGAGCTTGCTGCTTGGCTCCCCGACGTTTCATTACCAAACTAGGTAACATCTTCAGTGGGGTTTGCGGTGAAGTGTCTTGTTTCTTTATTTCACCCAAAACCCCGCTGAAGATGTTTCCTAGTTTGGTAACGAAACATCAGGGAGCCAAGCAGCAAGCTCGGATGACAAACCTCTGCCTTCATCTACAAGCCGAGCTATGAATATTCTCTACAATTTCTAATCTTTTCTCAGACCCCCTCAACTCTCTGCAAAATAACTGCTCATCCCCTGGCTCGGTGACATGGAGGGGACAGTAAGCCAGGTGCTCCTGAGTGTGGCAAGAAATCTGGATGTTTCCTGCAGCATTGTGAATTTGCATTCTCCTTGAGTTTGCAGAGTGACCTACTTTCTCTAGCGCTGAGAGCACAGAAGTGGTGGCAGCATCTACATGGGCTCTTTCTAAGTGTCTTGGAGCCGAGTCGGGTTTCTGCTTCACCCTACCACCACCACACCCAAACCCACACACAATTCCCCTCCTCCCCGCTTCTGTCTGAGAAGGAAAACGGACGATGCAGCCGACTTGCACAACTCGGTGGAGAAGTGAGAAGGAAAGCAGAGCAGAAGAGAAACAATGTTGGAGCAATCCATTATTTTAAGCCTTCTTCTCCTGCCCGGATAGACTTCCCTTAATGGAGCAAGGGGGGAAACATTCAAAGCACATCTGTAGCAGAAAATAATTAATCAGCCACCTTTCTCGGTGTCTTAATACCAGATGGGATTTGGTGCTAAAAGGCGGGCAGTCAGGCAAAAATGGAGGCCTTTCAAGGTCTCACCGTCTTTGATGGGGAAAAAGCTGGCCAGGTGGATTCCTAAACCCTCCTCCTTTTGGTCATGATTTGGTAGCGTGTCACAACAGATGGGGATACCTATCACTATGTTGATCAGCTAACGTGCAAGCACTTTAAACTTCTCCACAGTTGTGGAGTCTCTATCCTGGATCTTAAACCCCAGAAGACAAGAAAGAGAAACCATGAATTCAGTCCCCAGGTTAAGAGGAACCAACTTCACCCACCCTTCCAAAGCTAGCACATCCCACTGATATTGGATCCCATTGGTTAGAGATGTACATCTGGTGGGACCATAGAAAAAGATCTTCTCATTGGTGGCCCCTTCTCTAAAGGAATATCCTTCCTCTCAAGGTACGATTCACTCCCACTCTGTTGCTTTTCTGAAAAGTCCCAGAGATGTGGTTTTATGTCAGTGGGCTTGGGGACCATGAATGGAGAGAGAGCCGGTCAAGGGGTTGAATTGATAGTGTTACAGCTGCTATGGGGTGGAATGGATTTTTTTTTTATGTTGTGGATTTTTAATGATGTAAGCTCACCTATGAGTGAGTTGGATGGCTGTCTAAATTTGTTCAGTAATAAAAAGTGAATATTAGCTGACCAACTTGACAAGAAATACAATTAGGTTTGCATTTGGTGGTCATTGAATTGAAAAGGACATTTATGAAACATGACTATTTTGATACTAGTGTCCTAAGATGTACATTATTAATGCATACATTCCATTTCAGAATCTCTCCCTCTCTCTCTCCCTCTCTCCCTCCCTCCCTACATCTCTCTCTCTCTCTCTCTCTCTCTCTCTCTCTCTCTCTCTCTTTCTATATCTATTTATCTATCTCTTATCTTTCTATCTCTATCTATCTCTCTATATCAATTTATCTATCTATCCTCTCTCTCTCTCTCTATATATATATATATACATATATACACCTTTCTCTTTCTCTTTCTTTTTCTTTTTCTCTTCCTCTTTCTTTTTTCTCTCTTACTTTCTCTCTCTTTCTCTTTCTCTCTCTCCCCCCCTCCCTTTCCATCTCTTTATCTATCTCTACCCATCTATGTCTATAATATCTTCTCTCTCTCTCTCTCTCATATCTATCTATCTATCTATCTATCTATCTATCTATCTATCTATCTATCTATCTATGGAAATTTCTGGAGGTGTCCTCCATGAAGATTTTTAAATCCTCTATTGCAGGCTGGAACAATAACACTCAGAAAATGCTTAACCTCTTTCTCACTGTGGAAGATCTCTGCATCTGCAAGTGAAAGGCAACAAGAATCCATCAAAGCGTAGCTTGACTTGAGTGGCATGCCAGAATGTTTCCCTGTATCTACAGGACAGCATCTCTCCACTGCGGCCACGGTGATTATTGTTGTTGCTGCTTTTTAATGCAACCAATTAAGTGCTGTGTGTGCCGTTTGATTGCTTGCAGCTCTGAGGCCTGAAGGGTCCCCTTGCTGTGATTGGTTTGAGCTGGAGATTACTCCGAGGGCATGTAGGACAACAGTGACGGTCCCTCCACTTCCAAATCAACCTTAATTACAAAAATGGGCAGGCCACCAGATGCAGGTGAGTTCTCCCTCGGCTTTTGAAAGGCTGATTTGGAGACCACACATGAAAATGAAATAGCCTGTGTGAAGAGTTTTCCAGAGTGGGGGAAAAAATCCCAGGAGCTGCACAGAAGACAAAGGAATTGTCCAGTAAGGGAAAGGAGCCATGGTCAGCACCATGGATAGCTCCACAGACTACTAAAACTTTAGAACAGGAGAAATCATAGAATTTAGAATCATAGGGTTGGATGGGACCTTGGAGGTCTTCTAATCTAACCCCCTGCTCAAGCGGAAGACCTTATACCATTCCAGACAAATGGCTGCCCTCTTGATTCCTCAGTGGTCATTCAGCCCAACCCCTTTGCTCAATATAAAAACAATAAATCGAGAAATAGCTGCAGGCACAAGCGATATCCCAACTTTTGTGGACGTATCTCCTGCATGTTAAATGAAAAATGTAGTGCTTTTTTGTTTATTCATTGGATATGTATCTTGCCTTTCTTTCAGAAGCTCATAGCATCTCCTCGTTCCCTTCTCTTAATATTTTTTCCTATGCTACCAACCCAGTGAAGGAGGCAGAGAGATAGTAAGCCTACAAAGTCATGTGATGAATTTCCAGTGAAGGTGGACTTGACCTGAATTTCCTTACTCTTAATGCAACGCCTTAATTACTGCAGCCAAATGTCTACAATGATCTTCCTCAACTTCACGGTCTGCTCTGAACTCATTCCCACATGAGATAACGTTGAAAGCCACTGGTGCTTTTGAACTACGGTTCTGGGGAAGACTCCAGAAGATGTTGTGAGTAGCTATCAGACCAATGGATCATAGGACAAATCAATCCATTTGATAAAATATAACCAGATCCATATTTTGGATACATTGTGCAAAGACCCAGCTCTCTTGAAAAGTCCATCATGGTGGGAAAAGCAGAAGGAAAAAAGCATGATCAACAGCAAGGTGGATGGATTCAATTGTAAAGCAATGGAGGAACTGTTTGAAGACCTGAAGAGCCAGGATGGAGATAAATGATCATGGAGAAGGAACATCTATGTGGTTGCTGAAAGTTATTACCAATTGATGGCACTGGTTGATCAATCAAATCTTGTGGGAAAATCTACTGCCACATTAAGCACCTTGCATTAAGTGTGCAAAAACACTGAGAATTTTCTTGAACTCCCCCACCCGTCCATTTTTGATTTCCCATCAGCCGAAGCCAAGTCTTCAAGCTGAACATAAAGCAGTGAAACAGAAGAGAGAGACATTCACGCTAATTGTTTATAGAAAATCCATGGTGGAAAGTATCCGTTTGTACTTTGTAACCCTGGGACTTTGCAGAGAGATAATTGCTGTAAAGTTACTGAAGCCGAACAAAGCAATGGCCAAACTTTGCAAGAGAATGTGCAGAGGGCATCCTAACTTATTATAATTGGGTCTGTGACAAAGCAATGAGGGTGAGGCAAATGAACATTAAGAAGACTCAAAGCCCAGGAATGGAGAATAGAAGAAGCACACTTGTAGACATCTTGTATCATAAATGGTGCTTCTGCCCAGGTGTCCAGAAACATAGGAAAAATCATTTGCAAACATTTAAAAATAAATTCACTGATAATGAGGGTGAAAAATAATCTCTCTTGCAGGATCCTAGATTTTTGAATCGACTGCAAGAAACCCTTCTGACATTTGTGTAGTTCTTGCTTCCATGAATTTGCCCAGCTGTTCAAGACTTGGCAAGGAGGAGAATCCACTTCGGGTATACCATCAACAAAGAGATCAATCAATCATCTGAAGGCACTTCATGACCCACAAAGAAGGGTGAAATATGGAGAAATAAGAGACAGAAGTGGACATCTCAAAGAAAGCATGGAACAGTGTTTCTCAACCTTGGCAACTTGAAGAAGGGTGGACTTCAGTCTTGGCAACTTGAAGGATGGAATGCTAGCTGGGGGATTCTGGAAGTTGAAGTCCACCCTTCTTCAAGTTGCCATGATTGAAAAGCTGAGCACTAAACATTCCATGCAACGCTGTAGCAGAAAATAGAAGGTACTTCACCCAACAATGAAGTGTCAGCTTTGTCCATCCTACCCTTCAAATTCTTACCACTGCAGCGTGCTTTTATATACGTCCAAGCTCAAGAAGTGGATCAGTGCATAGCTAATCCAACTCTACAGCTCAGTTCCTCACAACATTATTACACCATCCCATGAAGCGTTGTCTGCAAATTGTTTTAAAATGCATACACACAGCTCTAAACACTCCTTCAGATTTTGAAACCAGAATCCTCCAGTCTTTGTATCATGGAATGCCATGTACATAGCTCCTCCATTGCCTTTTCTCTATGTATTTTTCATTATGGTATGCTTTATTGAAACCCAATGAGCCCTACCTTTTCTCAAAGATGCGCTGATTTCATAGATAATTTTTCTAAACAGGGTTTTTTTAAAAAAAACTTCGTTGGAAAAGAACAATGAACTGGAGTAGAAGGTAGAAGTAGAAGTTAACCCCTCCTAGAAGGTTCGTCTTTTGCAAGAAGTCACAGTACCAGACAGGCTAATGGTCTGGCCATGATTTTAGGAAAACAAAGAGTGGAAAATTCATAATTTAAAACAGTTTCACATAATGGGCACCTCATTATAAAATTAACCTGAATGTCCTCCCACTGCTACCAAGCTGCTCAATCCATTAGCTATCTAGCATGCAGGGAGTCCTTGACTTATGACCACAACTGAGCCCAAAATGTCCGTTGCTAAGCAAGGCAGCTGTGGAATTGCGCCCTATTTTTTGCGCCCCATGATTGCTCTTTTTAAATAAATGTTATTCATTTTCTATTAACTACATTTCTTAGTGCTTAATAAACATCGTTTTATCTGGGTATTTATTTGCTTATTCCATTCTTGCTCTCCACCTCTTTTTTCCAACCACAGGTAAAATAAATTCCATGTTTGATGATATTCTGGGTCTTCTTTCTGTTTGATTTTCAAGGTAAGTCTATCCATTTCCGCACAGTCTAGTATCTTCTCAATTATCTCTTCATCTTGCGGTGTTTCTTCATCTTTCCAATATTGTTAAGCGAACAGTTGTTAAGTAAATCATGCAGCCATTAAGCAGCTCTGGCTTCCCCCGTTGACTTTGCTTGTTGGAAGCTGACTGGGAAGTTACCAATGGTGATCACATGACCACAAGACAGGAAAACAGTCATGAGTACATGCCAGTTTCCAAGCAACCAATTTTTGATCAAGCGACCATGGGGGTGCTGTAACAGTTTTAAGTGTGAAACCAGTCATAAGTCACTGTTGTCATCGTAACTTTGAATGGTCACTAAATGAATGGTTGTAAATCAAGGACTACCTGTATTATATTAGGGGAGCTTAGGACTCAATCAGACCTCTCTAGAATGTACAAAAATCGGCTTTCTTTTCTTTCCCTTCCATCTCTTAAAAGTTGCCCGAGACTTCATAATTGAAACCTAAAGGATTCAGTATTATTTTTTTTTGTCACTGTTGAAACATTCATTTATTTTACTGAATAAATCAGTTAGATTCACACTCTGTTCATTGAGTTCTTAATTCACCACCTCTAATTAAATTAAGTAGCCACACTGGGAGAGAAACTCAATTACTGGAAAGGAACAGTGTAAACTCACTAGAGTTGCTTCAAATTCCTGGGGAATAGAACAATTGATTTAGCACCAAGGGTGCCGTCTGGAGGAAAATTTTGGCTGGAGCATTTTGCATAACTTCCCAGCAGTTAAGGCCCCACTATCACTATGAAGATTTAGTTCTCTGTAAATACGCATAGAATTAGGATTAATTCATTCCTAAACCCAACAAATCTATCATTCGGGACATCCAATTTCGGACTAGCTATGGATGTTTTCTTGGAATCAAAGTCCATAAGAAGAGCTGATGTGATTTTCAAAACTAGTGCATGGAATTGAGCATGAATCATGGGGTAACTATTGAAAGTTTAAGCCTATTTGATGGATGAATTTTCTCTTCTGAAAATAAATTAAGATACATCTGCAGCAGATACAGTAACTGTTTGCCATTGCAGCTTCATAAAAGATGGATAAAACCATTCAAGCTCATGTTTAAAGGACTGGTTTTATAAGTAACTTTGAATTTTAGCTAAGAACAACTCAATCCCATTCCCACTTGGAACTTAAGAAGCTGATGTAGAATTAATAGCACCCTTGATGTCTTTAGTTCAATAATGCCTCTTCTGATCGGTAATTGTTCTCCAAAGATTCAAAAGAAGACCACTCCAAATAGTTCCATCTGAGCTTCTTTTCAACCCAGGACCATCAAATTCTATGCTCGGGGATAACAGTCTTTCTCCAAGAGAACATAACTAGTTCTCTTAACCATTCATTGTACAATTTAGCCTTCAGGCCTCTCATCATATTTGTTGCTTTTCTCTGCTCTCTTTCTAGAGTCTCAGTATTTTGGAATACTGCATCCAGTTTTGGTCGCCACAATGTAAAAAAGACATTGAGACTTTAGAAAAGAGTGCAGAGAAGAGCAACCAAGATGATTAGGGGACTGGAGGATAAAACATATAAAGAGCGGTTGCTGGAATTGGGTATGTCTAATTTAATGAAAAGAAGGACTAGGGGAGACATGATAGCAGTCTTCCCATATCCCAGGGGCTGCCCCAAAGAAGAGGGAGTCAAGCTATTCTCCAAAGCACCTGAAGGCAGGACAAGAAGCAATGGGTGGAAACTCATCAAGGAGAGAAGCAACCTAGAACTAAGGAGAAATTTCCTGACAGTTAAAACAATTAATCAGTGGAACAACTTGCCTCCAGAAGTTGTGAATAGCCCAACACTGGAAGTTTGTTGGACAACCATTTATGTAAAAATGATATAGGGTTTCCTGCTTGAACAGGGGATTAGACTAGAAGATCTCCAAGCTTTCTTCCAACTCTGTTATTATTTATTTATTTATTTATTTATTTGTTTGTTTGTTTATTTATTATACATACATATATACATACATACATACATACATACATACATACATACATACATACAGAAAGAAAGAAAGAAAGAAAGAAAGAAAGAAAGAAAGTTTATTATCACTGTATGTGTATACACAGTATACCCATACAACAAAATTCACATAACACCCAGAGACCAGACCCAACTCACATGACAATCCCCAAACACACCCCCATCCACCAAAAATTCCCCACCCCTAAAACTACCCACGCATCCACACAACAGACCAAGTAATGCTGTCCAACAGCTCACTGATGGTGGCCCTTATCCTATCCTATCCTATCCTATCCTATCCTATCCTATCCTATCCTATCCTATCCTATCCCCATCCCATCCCATCCCATCTCATCCCATCCTATCCCCATCCCATCCCATCCCATCTCATCCCATCCTATCCCCATCCCATCCTATCCCCATCCTATCCTATCCCCATCCCATCCCATCCCATCCCATCCCATCCTACCCTATCCTACCCTATCCTACCCTATCCTATCCTATCCATCTTTTTTGTACAATGGTGACCAGGATTGGGTGCAGTCTTCCGAATGTGGTTTCACCTCACCTGTTTATGATGGACATTCCATAATCCCAGATAAGCTAAATTCAGCTATCAACCCCGTCCCTATATTTCTGATTTTGAAATATCTTCAGAATGTCAATGCTAATTCCCTCCTCTCTCCATAGCCCATGAATCAGGCTTGGCTAAAACACCCAGAACTCTACCTTCTGCTGGCCTGAACTAATCTAAACTGGCAGCCAGCTAAAATACCACCCTCCCTTCCCAGTGGCCTAGGCACATATCAGCCACATCTCCAGGGAACTGTCAAACTCCATTGTGATGCTCGCAGTGATATTCCTCCCGCAGACGGGGCTGATGAATGATTTAAGCGTTTGCTTCAAAAGAGAGAGAGAGAGAGAGAGAGAGAGAGAGAGAGAGAGAGAGAGAGAGAGGGATGAATGTAGCTAGAGAAATACCTGCTGCTGGCATGAGGCTCAAGAAGAGCTTTGATACCCCATGGGTCTGGGGGCTCTTGAGCTAAAGGTCAGGATCAGAACTGCGAATGCACAGCAGAGGAGAAAATGAACATGATGGTTTGTAGAAAGCCACAGAAATGCAGGTTAATTACTGCCAGGAGCTAGGGTGGGGAAAAATAACAAAATACCAGAATTGGAAGGGACCTTGGAAATCTTCTAGTCCAACTCCCTGCTCAAGTAGGGTCCTCTAGCATGGCATAGGTACAAAGGAGGGAAGAAATCCAGCAGGTTCTAACAGGTTCTGGCGAACCGGTAGCGGAAATTTTGAGTAGTTCAGAGAACCGACAAATACCACCTCTGGCTGGCCCCAGAGTGGGGTGGGAATGGAGATTTTGCAATATCCTTCCCCCAGGAGTGGGGAGGGAATGGGGATTTTGCAGTATCCTTCCCCTGGAGGGGGGTGGGAATGGAGATTTTGCAATATCCTTCCCCTGCCATGCCCATCAAGCCACGCCCACAGAACCGGTAGGGGAAAATTTTGGATTTCACCCTTGGTACAAAGCTGTTCATCCAGCTTTGGCAACTGGCCTTAACAAAAGTCTCTCTCCATTCCAATTCTTAATAGCCTTCATTGAAAAAAAAAAAACGGCTTCCCACACTCAGCGTCTTCTCCCAGGCTTCCTCTTTTTCCCTCCTGTAGTAGCAGCTGGCTTAATTAAAAAGAGGAAATGGAACCCAAGTCATCTTAAAGATGCAAACTGAAATGAAACAGGCGTCTCTCCTCCTTGACCTCAACAGAAGAGGAAGAAAAAAAAAATGGATACCTAGCCGAACTAAAACTCTCAGGCATTGGGGCCAATTAGTAGGCTGCATTTATTATGCCATTAAAGGAGAGGAAAAACAAGCAAAAGGACAGAGCTAAAGTCATTTCCTCCCCCGTGGGCGCCAGTTCAAATCCAGAGATGCCAATTCCAGGCTAATGAAAGTTCTTCCAACTTCCAACATATGCTAATAGCACCTGGACTGCCAACAACAAGCACAAGATGCTTCAAGGAACTTCTGACTTCTCTGCTCTTTCTCAGAAAACTTCTTCAAAGCTTTAGCCAACTTCCAGCAGTCTGGAGGGAGGCTGTTCATTAAAATAATAGCATTGTGCAAAAGAAAAAAAAAAAAAAAAGGAAAAAAGGCAACAGTCGTGTCTAACAGGTGCAAGTCACTCTCCTCTTCAGCCTGGGCATCCTGGCGATGCTCAGATGCTTCACAGAAGAACATCAGACACTCTGAATAGGCGATTCTAGTCTACATTGTGAAAGCACAGACATAGAACAGCTTGACCTTGGATGAGCCACCTCTTCCCTTTGCAGGGATTTATTGCTGACATTGATTCACAGTTACATTATACTTCCTCCGAGCAAGAAACGGAGGAAATCCAATAAGCAATAAACTCTTTGAAACACAATAGAATTGGACATTCGCAGGTGGGGATGAAATACAGAGCGCAGAAGCTGTTTAGATCCGTACAGCTACTGTACACCTTGACTGCCTTCCGTAGTAAACACCCAGCTGCAATTCTTACAATGACAAAAAAAAAGGGGGTGGGTGAGTGGGAGGGAAGGGAGTTTAGACACACAGGAGAGCGTTCTGTCGGTGGCGTTGAATTTAACTGTGTCAAATTTACGTTTTATTTAAAGTCCCAAATGTGCTCTTTCAAAAGACAACTGGTCTTTGTTTTTTTTCCCCAGAAGACATTTCGCTTCTCAACCAAGAAGCTTCTTCAGTTCTGACTGAATGAATGGTGGGGAATGGAAGGATTTATATTCCTTGCAGTCATCTGGTGGTTAGCACTCTTCCTGAGGGTTGCTGAAGGTTGATTCTGTGCCCTCAGGGTCACCTGAAGAGTGATAACGGATGTGGAACCTTTTTGGAACTGTGAAAGGACTGTGTTGTAAACAGAAGGTAGGTTGTGTCGTAGCCTTCCCCTTCTGTCGAGAGAGGGCTGTTCAAATCCTCCCGTTCCCCACCATTCAGTCAGAACTGAAGAAGCTTCTTGGACGTGAAGCGAAACATCTTCAAGGAAAAGCAAAGTCCAGTTGCCTCTTGAAAAAGCATCTTTGGGACAATCATGACTTGGATGATGGAGAATCTCCATAGACCTTTCATTTAAAGGTAGCTTTTTCTAGGCCGTCTATTTTGTGGGGTGCTGCTTAATATGGACAACCCAAAGTTTGTATCACGTTCATCCTAAAGGAACCCAAAGACATTCAGTTGCCATGACTCAACTTCCAGACAAGTTTCTCTGAACAAGAATAATAAGTTTCTCCTCTTTTGTTTCCTATGGGAGGGGCCAATCATCTCCAAGTTGTGGCTTTACTCCCAAGTCAACCCTGCTTTCTGAGTTGTTCTTGTATTCTGGCAGCTCTGTGCATGTGCACCCTGGGAACAGGCTCCAGCTGTTCCTCTGCCTCACTGCTGTCTATCTCCCTCTCTGCCTCCAATGCAGAGCCCTTGTCTGAGCTTTCCCCAGCCTCCAGGACTGGCCCATGTTCCTCCCCAACCTCCTCACTGTCTGACTCTGCTGCAAGCTCCACTGACTGCTGGCGGGCCACAACAGTCCTGATTTGGCTCACAGGATAGAGAAGCTACCAACATCTTACTTTCTCCTCCTTTATATTTTTTTCATATAAACACCCACAGATTGTGATTCTGAAGAACTTTCTATGCTCAGATCAGTGAAGGAGGAGACTTTCAAGGGGAAGCGGTGATCAAAATACGACCCGAAGCTGCTAAATTCTTGGTGTCCTCCAGCATTATCCATGTTGCTGGTGCTGTTAGGAGTTGGAATGTAGCCACCCCGCCCCCATGAAAATCACAGCTTCTCTCTCTACCTCACCAGATTGGGTGAAATAGATCATTTAGGAGCAAGTAAATTAGCAAGTCCAAAGATAGATCACATTCTTCTCCAGTCTGGGATTATCTCTTTGCATAGCACTAGATGATAATTTGCCTATTGTCACTCCATCATGTGCAGTCATGAGAAGCTATGGAAAAGCCTCTGGTGGTACTACTTGTTACTCTTCCCTAACCCATATCTTATCTGCAGAGGTCAATTAAGACCCATTCGGAGCAATTCCATAATCACACAATATTAGCATATTATTTTTGCATCCTGGGCACCATCTTTTCTTCTTTTCTGCCAAATGGTTCCTCATCCATCTGCCTACATGCCGGTCTTCTCCTTCCTTCTTTCACAGGTACATACATATATTTTTTTTGGCATGGTCGATCCCATAACCATTCTTCTTTCTTCATCCCAGGAAGTGGCACAAAGTGATTCCGATCAAGCTTATTTTGTGCCAATCCCCTTCCATTCACTACAGGCAGAAAACAACTTGAGGGAAGAGATCTCTCCTGCTGACTTCGCCCACCCACATTCTTTCCACTTTCAGATGGTGCCTGAGCTGCCCCCCCACCCCCAAACACACATGGTGTTAAGTCTTCCTAGAGCCAAGAACAAACAGTCAGTGAGAAGCTGTGCCGAATATAATTTTTGTCTGCCACATGGTTCTTCCTTTCTTTGGTAGATGATTTTATTCCACAGACATTATTTTCACCCAAGCTGCCTTTAAGCATTTGGCTTGAAAAAATTGCTATTATTGACGGTCTGGTATCCTGAAGACATAAAAGATCCACAAGGTACCGGATGTTGGATCCGGAACAATATTCTGTCTGTCCACTTAGACCAGGGGTGAAATCCAGTAGGTTCTGACAGGGCAGGGGGTTGGACTAGATGACCTATAAGGTGCCTTCCAACTCTGCTATTCTGTTTTTCTTATTAATAGATCACAGGTATATCTTTGGATATGCCAGAAGGTCACAGCACCAATCCAATCTTGGTTGATCTAAAAAGCGAAGTCGAATTATCCTTCCTTACTAGCTGGATGGGGGTCCACCTGCAAACCAGGATTAAAAATTGAATGAATCAAAAAGTGCCTAGAGGAACTGAATCTCATCCAAGAAGATGGAATTGCTAAATCACATTGGTACCTTGCCAAGAAAACAGCGTGGACATCTCCACATGGTCACTAAGACTGAAGCTCAACCGAAAGCAGTTTGACTCTTTTTATGTTTCTGCATGTGTCAGTAGTCTGTTTTTTTGTGTTTTTTTTTTTTTGTTAAGGTGTTGATTTGTTCTCCTGTTCTTAAACACAGTAACTAAGGAAACTTATATTTATAGACAGCATTGGGTGATAAATGCTACTAATAAAAGCAAAGCCTTCAAAATGTATTGTTTTAAGATACTTCCAAGAGCTTTCCAAGGACAGAAGGACTAGTGCAAGGGAAGACAAAGGCTAGGAGAGGGATTAGTGGAGGACAATCTGTTTGAACTAGAGATGCCGGATGAAAGTTTCTCCATCTGGATATTGTGACAATGATAATTATTAACCTTCTTCACTGAGAAGCACCAATTTATGCTTATTCTCCCAACACGGAAATTGTGAGGTGTGCTGTAGATTCAGACATGTAGGCATAAATCAAATAAATCAAATAAAGATAAAGAACACACCTTTTGTCAAAGAACGATTGCACAGCCTGGGGAAGGAGTCAAGCGGGTAATTAAATTAGAATCTTTGTGTAGTCACAAATGACAGCATCCAACCTCTCTTGAATGCCGTCGAACCTTATCTGGTTTTGACCATGGTGCAAACTGTTAGTCTGAGAAGATTCTTGTGCATAGATTTGAGCAACAAAGCAATAAATTGAACCCTCCACAGACAGACCCCGACGCTCTTTAAATACACAGTCAATCGTGTTGCAACAATTGCAGCCTCTCCTGCTCAAAGAGAAATTGACAGATATGCTGTAGATTACCCAGGGCCATTAGGAGACATACAGCATTGCCCACATAGATGCTAATTTGCTAAATGACTGCTTATGTAAAACACAAAGCGAGGAGAGGATCGGACATCAAGATATGACAAAGCTTTCCCCAAACCAATTTAGGCCCAGCCAAATCTCGAGCAAGGGATGATAAGCCATCTCTAAGTGGAAAATATCTCATATCGCGCTGCTGGTTTATGCAATTCATTCGCCTGCCGAAAACTCATTTGCTTGCGGTCTTTCAAAAATGATGTTCTTATGGTGTTTTTCTCCCGTATTTGTGATAAGATCTGAGCTGTGTCTGATACCAAGCAAAACCAAGCGAGCTTCAATCTGCCTGCTCAACTTGGTGTCCTCTCAACAGTTAGGACTGCATGTCCCAGAATTCACAGCCAGTGTGCCCAACAGCTGGAATTCCATGACCCCTACCTTGTCCGAAAGTAACTTTTTAAAAGTTTCTCTACTAGGAAGGACATGTTGAAAGCCTCCTTCCAGTCCCCGGATATCGACACCACTTCCTGGGAAACCCTGGCACAAGATCGATCAACATGATGCACACTGATCCATGAAGGCTGCCAGACATCTGAGGACAGCAGAACAACCATAGCACAAGAGAAGCGAGCACTCCGCAAAGCCAGAGCTGCAAATGCTGCAACAATGGTGCCCACACATCTGCCCAACATGCGGCAGAACATTTTGTGCCTGAATAGGCCTTACCAGCCACCTGCGGACACATTGTGGACAGCCACACAACCTGTTAGATGTCAAGGTCCTCTTTGAACACAATGGATGAACATCATCACTGGGAAGGAAGAGGATGACCTAGAATGGGGATTGAGACCTTGTGGTCCCCCCAAAATTGCTGAACTTCAGCTCCCAGCATTTCTCCACACAGGTTGCAACTGGAAGTTTCAGTTCAACAATATCTGGAAGAACTTACATTTATCATCGTTCAGCTTATTTATGGAGAAGTGGAATCTTCTTGGCCATTGAAATAAAAAGAAGAGAGCCCGAAGACCTCTCCACAGAGTGCAAGTCATCTACAGGAGATGAGTGGGAAGGAAGCGAGACTTTCAGACTAAATTGGGAGGTTTTCCTGGAGGCTCTTCGGTTGGTAATAGAACCCTGGATAACAAGATCTTCCTTGAACAAGACTTGCCTTCTGAACTTTCATACTCATAATGAGGTCCAAATTACTCGTTCAACACAGGGGGATCTCACAGAAGCGTCTCTAAGTAGTGGGAGGAAGCAGCCTTTGGTCCTTGGCAACTACAGCAGCTGGGAGGAATATGTTGCCAATTTCTTAAAGAGATTTCATTACATATTTTTCTTTAAAAGGGAAATTCTTTTCCGAAGATGCAATGAGTGTCATATTCAGATCCATTAAAGAAAATATATGTATATCTTTTCTGAAGTTGGTGGCGTGAAGCCACTCACAGAAAAAAAGAGACAGCTTCTTGCCTGATCAGAAAACGTACGAAACAGGATTTGACAGAATGAAACTTTGGTTTCCCCCAAATCATATTTTTCTGACATGATTTGTCTGCCCTATCTATTCATCCTGCCTGCACTCCAGAATGTCAAAAATATATTTTAGACATTCTCGTTGAGGCTCAAAGCATCTTTCTGTGACTCAGAAATATCAACCTTGTGTATGAGAAGTGTATAAATCCAAAGATATTATGAGTAGCTGGAGCAGATGGGAACTGAAGACAATAAGTATGGAAGATGGGAATCATTGGAGTTTAATTCATATAAGATAGATATGCTGGTTTAGGGAAAGCTTTGTTACCTTCCCTACTCAAAGTTCTGAGAAGCAAGCATGGTTTTTTTCAGCCTATGGTTTTCACGCAACCATTCTAACTCTCCCACTAAAATAAGGGGTACTGCTTTCTTGAATCCCAACAAATCAGCCATCAATGGGCATACAGAGATAAACAACATCTACATACCATTCAAAAGAGTCAATCAAAAAAAAGCCAACAAGGAAACAAATTGGAACTTCACCTAGCTCATGAGTTAACCTAAGTTAAGAAGGAAAACTTAACATAAGCCAATAGTTAAGATCCTTGACCAAGAGAAAAGAATTAGATATTCAACAAAAGTTCGTAAAATAGTCCCGAGAAATTGAAGGTTGAATGGCGCCATTTAATAACCGACATCTTACATTACCTTCAAAAATTTTCGGCATTGCAATATTGTAATTTCTATTCCAGCGCAACCACCATCAATGTCCTCCTTTAGACATTCTGTAGAATAGATCTTTTTCATCGTGCCAGCAGCCCATTGATAGAAAAGATAATTCCTCGATATCAGAAAGACAGGATTTGTTCTGTAATGTTCCTATTAATTTGCTCTCTACACCTGCGGTTTGCAAGTTTCTTTGTTAAAACGCTAATGTTCGTGGGTTGTTGTTTTTTTTGTTAACAAAACAACAAAAAACATCTCTTTTCATGATTAATTCTTTTTCTATGCAATGGGAAGCACAAAGTTCTTGGTTAATGGATGCTGCTGATTGAACTGAGCAGCATAAAAAATTGCAACTCAGGTGGTGATGTTCATTTTTTAATAAGTGAAGGGATCTGTAAATTGATAGAGGAATTAGATAGGAGTGGGCAAAGACACAGCCTGACTTGACCTCTTTCCATAAAATGATTTGAACAGAGCTACGACCTAAGCTCCTGTGTCTAAGGTCTTGCTATAATTGGGCCATATCTTTATTAATACTTCTAACTTTCTCGAAAACCTCTCTCTAGGGATCAAGTCAAACATATCTGATAATGTTTCCGAAGGGCACACTGGAGCATTTCCACGACAGATGTTGTGAAATGTGATATTGGTCCATTATTGATTAGCCCAACCTGAATCTCAATGTCTCAATTGTTAAGACTTCTATTCTGCTATTTTTTTTAAATAGATGGGAATAGCAATAGATTGATTACAATCTTTGGTGTCGGTATATATACAATACACAGTGTATACATTTTTTAATGCAAACTTTTAAACAAGACAATCCAAACTAAGGCAAACTACTATAAAGTAAGGAAGAAAAAAAGAAAAAGAAAAGAGGGCAAGAAAAGAAAAAAAAAACTTTGAAGAAAAACAGAAAAGGAAGGAAAAAACCAGAATTGTTCTGATATTCTTCACAGAAGTTATAAACTAATATATTAGTTTATAATATAAACTAATATAATATAAACTAATAACCTTTCTCTTTAAAGTTACATCGTATTCTTCTTCTTTCTATAATCTATTTTATCTAATACCCAAAATCATAGATCACAAGTTCTTCTTTTTCATTTTTACCCCAAAACTCCCAGCTGATTGTCAGAAATACTGGTTCGCACGAACCGGTCCAAACCAGAAGAATCCCAGCCCTGGTGGTATCCTTGACTAGAACTTTTTCCAGCAATACTTTCTAAGAAGGAATCTCAGGATGACAATTGAGGAAATTCCCAATGCCTCGTCATGATTCTACTCTCTAACTAGACATGTGATACAGGGATGGGTTAGTTAATTAATTAAATTAATCTCCTCTTCGTATTGATGAAACAGTCAATAAGCCATTTACTCCTGCTTTATTTATTATTTATTTATTAAATGTCTACACGGCCCATCTCGCCTAAGTGACACTGCGTGGTAGATGACAACAACCAGTTTTCAATATTTCCCCTCTGATCATCTGCAGCAGCGATTTGCATTTGAGTCCTACACATTTGCGGAGTTAAATTTCTCCTCCTTCTTTCTCATCCTTGTTTCCAAGCTGGCATACATGAGGATGAAAGCATTAACTGTTTTCCCCCACCCCTCAAGGAGGGGGGAAATGCGGAGACCAACTGTTTTTGCAAGAGACCAAGCGCCGCGGAGCATCTGTTATTGAGAAAAAGGAAAAATTCATGAACAAAAATAGCATTTACGGATGAAGTTCTAAAGCATTTAAAGTCAATCTATCAACCCGCATAAAGAGGAGCCAGAATCAGCAAGGAAAAAGAGGAAACGGTGGTTGTCAGTACTATTGTAAATATGCATGTGGCTTTTATGTCTCTCTCAACAACAGTCATGGAATATGCAACTTGACAGTTGCAGGAATAAACAATATGGAATTGTTGGTTGCAAATTGGAGATGGTTTGGACAAATGGATGGGTTGTGACGCAATAGACATTCTATTGTGGCTAGGTTTGGGGCCATGATGACTGATGTGCAGGAATGAGCACTGGGCCAGATGATGGTACAAATAGGGATTGGGAAGGAATAAATTCTCAGTGTCATCCAAATTCTACAGAAATCATGTCAAGACGAAGGGACAATTCCAGATGAAATCCTTGGGAACTGTACAAAAAGTAGATAAACCATGGTTTGAGCAAAGCAAAGCTGCCTCAACTATATATGGATCTAGATGGACTATGTTCTTCTAGAAAAGGAATTATTTTTCTGGTATGATCTCTCTGATGGGAAAAAGTTGAACATATATTGAGGTGCTACAGCCATCCAGGCCACCGTGTCTACTCTTCTATTTCAAATGGGGCTTATTTACTCCTATTTCTGAGTTACATCTACCATGTTTCCCCAAAAATAAGACCGGTCTTATAATATTTTTTTCTCCAAAAGGGGTTATTTTCTGATTAGGTCTTATTTTGGGGAAAATATAGTACTAAATGCATCCATCTGGCTGACAATCTTAACTGGGGCTTATTTTGGGGATATGGCTTGTATTATGAGCATCCTGAAAAATCATGCTAGGACTTATTTTCCAGTTGGGTCTTATTTTCAAGGAAATAGGGTAGCTTTCTGCGAACTTTTCATTGTATGAATGGGGCAAGTCCCTGATCCTTGGAAACACCCTTGCCTACAATGTTCAGACTTCAAGATCTCTCACGAAAGGGTACAACTTGATCCTCACCAGGCTGGGAGAGAAAGCTATTTAATAAGCTCACAATAGCAGTCTAAATATTGAAAAAGGCTGCCACACAGATGATGGAAAATAATCCTCTCTTTCTTGTCACGGGGGAAGCATCGAGAAATGATATATTTAAACAGCAAGGGGGGAAAATGGATCTTGTTTAAGCCAGTGAGTAAAACAAAGATTGCACTGCTGTTTTTTTGCAGAATCCACAAACATTTTTTTTATGATATGGATTTCACCTAAAGGGTCTTTGGTGCTCTCTGAGTTTGGTGGATTTCTTGCAGATGTTTCATTACATCATCAGCATTGGTGAAACATCTGCAAGAAAACAAACCAAGCTCTAAGAGCACCAAGGACTTCTCATTTCAACCTTGGACTACAAATATTCTTCTTTATTGGGATGTCACTTACTGGGGAATTTCCAGGTATTCTCGACTTATTCCCATCATTGACCCTGGTCAAGAATTAACAAAATGATCTCTATGTCATTTAAGATAGAGTATCTTAATAAAGTATATAATAAGTATCTCATCTAAGATAGAGTAATTAATAAGATTATGGAATGTGCAGAAATGGACAGACTTACAAAAGAATTACAAGATAAAGAGGAACATGATTATTATCTAGTATGGGAAAAGTGATATACCTGGTTGAAAAATAGAAAAAGGAAAAAAGAATAGGGAGTAATTGGAGTTACAGAAACAGGAACATAAATCACTAACATAAATTAACAATGAATCATAAAGATAGATATATGAGTAAGATCAAACAAGGAAGAGTCAAAACACAAATAAGAACATACATTACTGTTGTTTATTTGACAATATATATTTGACAAAATGTATATTTGAAATCTTTGTTTACATGTTTTGTTCTGTATGTTTTGTTGTCACTAGTTCTGTTTTGTTTGTACTTTTAAACAAATAAAAATTTATTTAATTAAAAAAAATGATCTCTATGTCGACCCTGAAGAGAACTTCACTGAGGCCATCTTTGAGGCTTCAGGGTTGCCACTAGATGGGAGGGGGAGGGAAATAGTTAGCTGGGGTTTTGCAGTCAAAATAAAAAGTTTTCCTGTGGGAACCAAGGTCATGCCAACAGATGGCTTGAGAAGAGGAAAGAAGTAACCAAGCAACTGACCAGCACCTCAATTGGGCCATGTGACTGATGACTTGGGGAAGGGGGAAAACTTTCTCTTTTAATTAGGTGAAAACCACAGGAACTTTCAGAATCAGGTTTCACCAGTTGTGCCAATATGATATATTTTATTTATTTATTTATTTATTTATTTTATTGGATTTATATACCGCCCTACTCCCGAAGGACTCAGGGTAGTGAACAGCCACAGAATAAAACACATAAATACAAAAATTTAAAATAGAATAAAACCAAATTAAATAATTTGGCTGAGACAAATTTAAAATACCCAATAATTTAAAAAACAAATTAAAATTTACATTTAAAAGGGGAGAGGATATATCCAATAAAATTGTTCTTTAAGGAATCTGCCTGCCTTGGAGTTCTGCTTTCTACGGGTGCATCCCTTGGAACGCTGACACTCTATTTATGCCAACCAATTATGAAACTTATTGAAACAAAACTTATCCATCTTGAATACAGAAGCAACTCGCAACCCGAGAAGAGGACCCTGCAAAGATCTATCGGGGTGATCTGATTCCAATGTGATCGAACAAAGGAAGGAATCAATTCACAGCATCAAAGCAAATTAGATGGCCCTGAATTGATACTTTCTCCATGCGCTAGGTTTGAAATCCATCTGGAAAGCCCAACTGAATTTCTCCAAATTGTCCATCTGATTTGACCATCCAGATTCAATGACGCCGATTTTCTGGACGGCGTTGGCGATTCAGGTCCAACGTTGCCCAATTCACCCCGGCTTCAGAAATAAGCTTTCTACTGCTGCTAAAAATCCAGGCACAGATGGGGAAGTTTAATTTACAGAGCAAGAAACTCCAGTGCACAATATTGACACAGCCCCACGTAGCACGCAGTAATTAATGACAAAAATCCCCCCTGCACCATAAACGGCTGCTTCATGCTGAAAAGATGAAAATGTTCTCATTTTTTCCTCCGTGTGAACAGGCGGTTGGGAAATCTCACAATGGCTGGGTTATGTAACAAGGCTGCTACAACTGGCATCGGGGAGAGAAACTGAGGCCCAGCCAAAGCAAGAAATTGGGCAGGGAGATCAGGAGTTAGGGCTAAGGTAGAGAAATGAGGTTCACCTCACCTGTCTGTCCAACTGTAGGAGAAGAGCAGGAGGAACTGTGGAGGGGGAGTTAAGTGAGTTGCTAGTCTAGAATTGTTACAAACGGTTCAAGTCCAACCCTTTTTGAATTCCGTTGCACCAATTTAGCACTGGACTTTAATTCTTCTGAAATGCAGCTTAACATATAGTCCCGACACCAACTATGGATTGCTACTAAGACCAAGTCAACCTAAAAGAAGGAACTTGCCTACACAGTTGAGTCAAAATGTTTGGCCAGATCAATATTTTGCTACGGGAACACCACTTCAAACTACAGCACCATATAACTGCCTGGGGCATTCTGGGAGCTTGTCCACTTATCTTAGAGTTGCTGAGGTTGGGAAACATGGGGTCTTTTCTATGGGAATCCAGAAGACCTTCTACTGAACCATGCGTCCTTCCTAATTACAATTGAGCCCAAACTTTCCGTTGTTCAGTGAGACATTTGTTAAGTGAGTTTCGCCCTCTCTTACGACTTTTCTTGCCACAGTTGCTAAACGAATCACAGCAGGTGTTAAGTTGGTAACCTGGTTGTTAAGTGAATCTGGCTTCCCCACTGACTCTGCTTGTCAGAAGGTCGCAGTGATCCTGGGACTACTGAGCCTGTCGTAAATATGAACCAATTGCCAAGCATCTGAATTCTGATCATGAGGCTACTGCAAAGGTTGTAACTAGGAAAAACGGTCATTGGTCACATTTTTCAGGGCTATCGTAACTTTGAATAGTGACTAAATGAACTGTTGTAAGTTGGGGACTACCTGTATAATACAAAGTTAGAACAGAATAACAGAGTTGGAAGGGATCTTGGAGGTCTTCCAGTCCAACCCTCTGCTTAGGCACTTCTGACAAATTTATATGCCACCCTGAGTCTCCGGAGAAAGGCGGCATATAAATTGAACTAAATAATGGCTGTCCAATCTCTTCTTAAAAACCTCCACTGATGGAGCATTCACAACTTCTGGAGTTAAGTTGTTCCACTGATTAATTGTCCTCAGTGTCAGGAAATTTCTCCTTAGTTCTAGGTTGCTTCTCTCCTTGATTAGTTTCCACCCATTGCTTCTTGTCCTGCCCTCAGGTGCTTTGGAGAACAGCTTGACTCCCTCTTCTTTGGGGCAGCCCCTGAGATATTGGAACACTGCCCTCAAGTTGCCTCTCTGCATATCCATAAAGGCCGACAATGAATTTAAAAAATGAACTTTTAATTTAGAGGGTAAACTTAGATTTAATCATCCGCTGTGTCCCACTTGTGACTCAATGACGATAAAGACCCAACTGTTTAAGGGAGTCAGTTCCGTTTTATAATGTTACGTAGCAAAAAGGGGAATTCACCTGTGACTAACTGCAGCAGGTGAGGGTTTTCGTAGCATCATCTGCTGTTTCATGACTAACCCAGCCTATAAATTATTTGGCGGTTTTATGATTAAGCCAGTCACAAATAGGAAGATTTAATGTTATTACAGAAGAGAGAATTAATGGCATTATTAGAAGCATAAATCTGAACCGAAGATTCTCTTTCTTCCCTTTGTCATTTTCAAAGAGGCTCTACAAGGCATTTTGTTTTTCACAGCTGGATGGGGCTTTCTGGAAATTCAGAAGAGGTCCATGGGTCGTCATACCAAAATTGGTCTTAAGCCAATTTAAGGAGAAGAATATGAGGATCTGATTGAAGTTGAGTCATGAGAGCTAATACCAGTATCCTGCTGGATCAAACGTATTCCAAGCGATCAGCAATACATCTCATGGTGACCCACTAGACACAACTCACACCAGAATTCAGGTTGGCATTTTCTCCAGCTGTGCTCCTGTCCACTTATAGTAGTGGCCAAAATTGTGGAAACCTTTTGGGAAAAGTGTATTTTCTAAAACTAGCTAATAACACCACTTTTTTTTTTTGAGTAGTACCATCAAATTATATATCAATGGAAAGATAATTTAATCAAGAATGTAATGCAATAACTTTTATGAAGGATTTGCTATTAGAATAGTAGTTACAGTTTAACGAAGGAAAGTGAAACATGTAGAAAAAACGAGATATGCAAAAATGATCACCATAGAAAAAATCAGATATACAAAAAGGATCACCATGTCAGTTAATACTTAGCTGGGTAACCTTTAGCGTGAATTATGGCCTTACAATGTCTTCCCATGGAGTGAATCAAGTCTTTTAGTTCTGCAGCTGTTCTTATGTGAAATCAATATTGAATGATGGCTTCTATTAACTGGGTTTTATTGCTAGGTCACTTCTGACTAACCAGTTTCTTTAGTCGGCTCCTTAGATTTTCAATTGGGTTAAGGTCTGGGCTATTCCCAGGCCATTCCAGCAGTGGAATAGGATTATCTTGAAATGCCAAAAAAAAAAAAAAAACCGGTATTATTAGCCATCAAACCTCAAAAATACACTTTCCCCAACAGGTTTCCACAATTTTGGCAACTACTGTAGTATGTAGACATGGGCTACTCCTGTGTCGGGAGGCAGCACTGAGTCACCAAGGGTAACAAGAAGATAACTGGGGTCTCCTACATCTATTCCTGAGAAGTCCTGGTGTGTTGTCATGAACATATTTGAACTCCAAGAATCTAATTTGGAGAACCTGCCATTATTTAAGACAAAATAAACATCCCAATGCTTGAAGGATGGACCACTCTTGTTCCTACACCAATAGGCACTTGAGAAATCAGCACCAAATTATAATTTCCCATCTTCCTCCTTAATTGAGCTCCTCACCTTTCTGCTTGCAGTAATACAGGGAACTAATTTAATTTCACTACCACTCAGTATATTCCTATAAAGTGCTACCTTGATACTCATTGTTAATTGGTTCGGGGAGATGCGATGAGTAGCAAAAACAATGAGTACCAAACAATTTTTTTCCCATAAGGAATAATGTAGGGCATCACAAAGCAGCCAACACTTACAACTTCTAGCTTCTGTGTTGAGTACTAAACAAACAATGAGTACCAGGACAAAATATTTGTGTCAAAATGCATTCAGTACGAAATTTGATGAGTTTCAAAGCAGTTGAGTACCAAGATACCACTATAAATTAAATTCAATCAAAGTTAATTTTTGCTTGGCTTACCCATTTTTCTTGGGTTTGGTACCTTGAGAAGCCACTCAATGTTTGTAGAAATGAAAAAAGGGGGTTTTCTCCCCCAGTTTAGATCTGTAAAAGTGTTAAGGAAACCTGATTGGTCAGAAATAAATCTTTTTGCTATAAATGGCAAAGAAAGCACATATTAATGGCTCTCATTACTCCCCAAAACTCCCACTCATTGCGGTAAACGGAAATCCAGCTGGAATTAAGATGCGTGAAACCTCGGCTATCAATCAGCTTATTAAACAAAGAATCCGTAATGTTGCTTTTTCTCTTCATTGTTCATGTGTGTGGTGAATTATACCTTTGTAAATAAATTATTAGGATACCTAGCTCTGCCTTTTTTTTTTATCCTACCGAGATTCTATGAAGTTTATGAATTCATCAAGGATTATAGCAGGACCTCATTAGCGTAAATGAATATAGAGCTTAGCAGCTCCTTGTTTATTAGCTAAATGTTTGTTATAAATTAAATTGCTGGTCCTTTAGGTTTTAATTCCCATCAGATTTGCATTTCAGCCGTTTGGTGAAGAATTTACCTGCATTGTTATAGCTACTAATCATCCCTTGAGTGATCAGAAGCTGTGACCATCATTGACAAAAAAACCCCAATGGACACAATTTAAAAAGTGCATGCTCCAAAAAGTTCAGTACAACATTTACTTATTCATAAAATAATTATATGTTTATATTAGGGGTGAAATCCAGCAGGTTCTGACAGGTTCTGGAGAACCGGTAGCGGAAATTTTGAGTAGTTCAGAGAACCGGCAAATACCACCTCTGGCTGACCCCAGAGTGGGGTGGGAATGGAGATTTTGCAATATCCTTCCCCTGCCACGCCTACCAAGCCATGCCACGCCACACCCAAGCCACGCCCACAGAACCGACAGTAAAAAAATTGGGTTTACCACTGGTTTATATCTATATATCTACATATCTACATATCTACATATTTACATATCTACATATCTACATAGATACATAGATACATGTTTTTCAACCTCGGTGCGTTTAAGATGGCTGGACTTCAACTCCCAGAATTCCTCTGCCTCTGAGGTGGGCAGACCGTCTTATTAGGTCCTGCTCATTTTAATAGTAGTTTATGGAAAATAGCATACAAGAAACTCAGGCTTTTCAACCTTTTGAATGGGTAGAGCATTGGATGCAGCTAAATTTATTTATTTATTTATTGGTTCGATTTATATGCCGCCCTTCTCCGGAGACTCAGGGTGGCTTACAACGTGTTAAGCAATAGCCTTCATACTTTTGTATATACCTGCTTAGTAAGGCTTTCGCTCCCTCCCACCAAGCGGTGTTCTTTTTATACAAAGTCAGCTAAATAACATGGAAATAGTTGTGGCATTGACATAGATCTGATTGGGAAGCATTCTCACATCATTACCCATCATTAATAATATCTATGGTTAAAGAGTTAGTTGTGTTTGTACAACATAATACACTTGGTAAGCATTAGTCCTCTTTTCATGTTTGGTGTCTTAGCCTTTTGTGCAAACTCAGTTTGTTTGTTTGGCTCTTTCACGGTTTGCTGTATTCTTCAAACCCTGATAATGGTTCGTTTAGCATCCAGGTTAATCGTGTTGTCGGAATGCTCCCACCGACGTTAAAAACTAGCCACATCTTTCAATATTACAATATATATTTTTTTAAAAATCAAAAGGTGCCCAAGAAGAAAACAAAAGGGGTTATTTCGATGTCAAATGGCCCTGCTCTGTTGGGAACACCCTTCTTGAGCAAGATGGATTTTCTCAAGGTAAAAGAGCAGAAAACCCAGTAATGAAGGGGCGTGAAGAAAAGAAAATGTAAAGTTCCCAGCGGAAAACTTCAAATTATAGTTTATTACGCGGGAAAAAAAAAACCCGACCATGCTTAGTTATAAATGCAACTACTTGCAAACTCCCCGCTGAGGAAAGGCTCTGCATAAAACAGGAGTTTGATTGCACCTGTTTCCAGGCTTCCATTGTGTATAAAAGTAAGCGAGTCAGTTTAGGGAGACCTAAAAGCCTTTTTCTTCATTCTCCCAGGGCAGGAGTCAGCAACCTGGAGCTCCGGAGCTGCATGCGGCTCTTTGGACCCTCTTCTGTGGCTCCCTGTCAGGTGATCCTACCACTGGCTGGCCTCGCCCCTCGCTCTCCCCTCCCAGTCACTCCTTGCCTGGCCTGAGAAGGTAAGGGTGACAACGTAATTCCTGCCTGCTTTGCAAAAGAGGAAACGAGATGAGGCACCCTAGGAAAAAAAGGATTTGTGTTGCCAGATTCATCAGCTAAAGCAAATGATTCCAAAAGACCGGGCAAAGTGATTTAAAAGTTAATTTGTTAACGGTTGGTCTAGATAAATCACAGCACCCAAAGAGGCGAAGTTGGCAGAGGGTTTAACAAGGTAGCCATGGGATTTTATTTAAAAGCCATTTGTCTGGAAGACCTACAGATAATTCTTGGGGGAAACGATGCTATTTAAAAAGAGGAATTGTCAAGATCTGGGTTGATTTCTGGAAATCAAGGTATGGACCAGGGGTGAGATCCAGCAGGTTCTGACAGGTTCTGGAGAACCGGCAGCGGAAATTTTGAGTAGTTCGGAGAACTGGCAAATGCCACCTCTGGCTGGCCCCAGAGTGGGGAGGGAATGGGGATTTTGCAGTATCCTTCCCCTGCCACACCCACCAAGCCATGCCCACCACGCCACACTACGCCCACCAAGCCACGTCCACAGAACTGGTAGTAAAAAAATTTGGATTTCACCACTGGCTTGGACTAAAAACAAATTGCGTTCAGGCACCTGATCCAGAAAGTAGGATACAACTATCAAGTGCAGAAAAATCAGGAGTCCAGGCAGTTCGAATGAATTTATACATTTATGTGTGCTAAAGCTCTCTACAAAAATCTGAACTATTAACAGTCAAAGCAAAATGGTGATAGATAAGAGTCAGTGGAATACAAGGAGAGTTGAACTTAGATCTCTGGTGGGCATGAAGGGACTCAGAACTGATGACACCTCTCACTCAGGCTGAGCCTGGTCATCTGGTCATACGGCCAGCATTCGTACTGCCAACACAGAACATTGTTACCTTCCTATCAAAGTGGTACCTATTGACCTACTCACATCTTTGCATGCTTTTGAATGGCTAGGTAGGCAGGACCTGGAGCAAGTAACAGGAGCTCACCCCATCACGTGGCGCTCAGGTCTCGAACTCGGGCCATTGGTTTTCCGGGTGGGCAAGCCCAGTATCTTAACTCCAGATAGGGGGAGCACTGCAACTCCCTCTATCATAGCAGATCCCAGGTTATTGTCTGGGAGATCCGAATCAACACCTTTGAAATACCAGTTGTCTACTCACTGCAACCCACAGGCTAGAAAGAAGCGTTTAAACTTCTTTGGGAAAATGATAGGCACTTACTGTCTCTCCAGGAGCTCTAGCGAACCAAATCAAGAAATTGCCTCTTTAGCTGAAGTGAAAAATCACCTCACAGGAGGCTTTGGAAATGAAGAGTCCAGGAGACATGGAGAGTCAATCTATTGTGCGCTCTGAGGGAAATTGTTTGGGGGAAGATGGGTGACAAGTTGCAAAGCATTTCTAGTCTGCTCTCGAGTTGCCATAGGTAGAAAGGGTGGAGAACTGACGGAGCCATTTGAGAGCCATGTGCAAAAACATATTCCACGCATACCTTCCTCCAAGATTGGATCTCAGATTACCAGAGCCGGCTTGTGAGGTGTGTTTTCTACAGCCCGCGAAAGTGCCTCATTGGAGAATGAGCCTGAGAGGAGGTGGGGGGGGGGGGGACAGGGTCAGAATTGAGCCATAAATTACGTGCGGCAGAGTTGGGAAGTTGCTGACATGTTGCTCCTAATAAATAACTGGATTTGTTTTGAAACTTGGCTCGAGGCTCATGAGTTAATTAGGGAATCTGTTGGAATGCTGACAATGGGAATTTGGGAAGAAAGACCAGTCCGGGGTGGCAATGCATTTCCAATGAGGTAATGGGGTTTATTTGGTTTTTTTGGCAAGGTGAAAAGCCATCAGAGAACAACATCTGTGCCTCTCCTAGGTCCTTGGGAAGGGCCCGATGGGTGGACAAAAGGGCCAAACCCAGTCTAAACATCTGGCTGACTGTGCAACTGACCACAATAATGAGAGAGCGGGAAAGAAAACCAACCAATACAAACAACAGAGCATAGTAGGGTTTTGTGTTTGGATGGGTGTCGCTTTCAAACAACCGCATGCTAATGATCTGCCTCTTGCCCAGAAGGTGTGTCAACAACTCCTTCCCCCATCTCTGCCCCCTTGGCTGAAGGAAACCTCCAGTTTCTGACTGCAGGAAGGAAAATAAGGGAAGAAAACATGGTGTTTATTTTGGGAAATCTCCAGGGTTTTATTAAGATGAATTCTAGAAGCTCAGAAAAACAAAAAGGAGTATCAAGAGAGCTCAACCGGCTGCAAGGCTTCAAGTTTACCCACCTCATTTAAGCCTTGTTAAGAGTGGGAGAGAAATTGGTTTGGCAAAGGCAGTGCTTGCCTTGCAGAAAGAGATCCTGGACGGGGGAGGGGGAGGAAGCTAAACTGTGCAAGTTGATCTCACACACACACACATGCACACACACACACAAATACACACACTAGAATATCTTGTAGCATCTGCCTCTGAACAGGCTCGAAAGCGTTGGCCAGGGCTGATTTGGGAAGAAACCAGACCCGATTTGCAGCTCAGAAATAAATAAAATTCAAATGCATTTAAAAATGAACGTTTCAAGGGAGGGAGGGAGGGAGGGAGGAAGGAAGGAAGAAAGAAAGGAAAGAAGGAAGGAGATTGATGGAGGGAGAAGAGGAAGGAAGGAGATTGATGGAGGGAGAGAAGGAAGGAAGGAAGGAAGGAAGGAAGGAAGGAAGGAAGGAAGGAAGGAAGGAAGAAGATTGATGGAGGGAGAGAAGGAAGGAAGGAAGGAGATTGATGGAGGGAGAGAAGGACGGAAGGAAGGAAGGAAGGAAGAAGATTGATGGAGGGAGAGAAGGAAGGAAGGAAGGAGATTGATGGAGGGAGAGAAGGACGGAAGGAAGGAAGGAAGAAGATTGATGGAGGGAGAGAAGGAAGGAAGGAAGGAGATTGATGGAGGGAGAGAAGGACAGAAGGAAGGAAGGAAGGAAGAAGATTGATGGAGGGAGAGAAGGAAGGAAGGAAGGAAGAAGATTGATGGAGGGAGAGAAGGAAGGAAGGAGATTGATGGAGGGAGAGAAGGACGGACGGAAGGAAGGAAGGAAGGAAGGAAGGAAGGAAGGAAGGAAGGAAGGAAGGAAGGAAGGAAGGAAGGAAATACATTCTGAAATATACATCCAAATCTTCTCCCAAAGGTGCTTTCAGTTCAGATGTTGAACTGAAGAAGCTTTTTGGATGAGAAGTGAAACATTTTCAAATAAGAAAAAAAAAAAAAACCAAGAAAGTCCAGTTGGACTTTTGGAAAAGCACCTTTGGGACAGTGGTAAAATCCTCTGTGGATCACCACCGGTTCGCTGCCTGCACATGCGTAGTCCACGCCAAATGTCTGCTTCACGCGGAAAAAGAAGACTTCACTAGGTAAATAGAACAGTGAAGAGGGGGGGAAACAGCTGTGCCACGCAATTTAGCTTCACTAGAAAGCAAGATTTCCTGCTTCCTAGCTGATATAAACCGTGCAGCACAGCTGATCATCGGAAATACCGGTTCGCCTGAACCGTTAGCTTTTTAACTACTAGTTCAACTGGACTGGTAGCTTTTTTTTACTACCAGTTCTCCCAAAATGGTAGTTTTTATCATTACAAGTTTGACCTAAACAGACAGAACTGGTAGCATTTCATCCCTGCTTTGGGACAACCATGACCTGGATGGTTGAGAATTTCCACAAACATTCAGATGTTGTCTTGGGTGTACATATTTAATTCAAACATACTTGGTAAAGCTTGCAGGACAGAGGTGGGTTTCAGCAGGTTCTGACCAGTTCTGGAGAACCAGTGGAGGAAATTTTGAGTAGTTCAGAGAACCGGTAGTAAAAATTCTGACAGGCCCCACCCCCATCTATTCTCTGCCTCCCAAGTCCCAGCTGATTGGGAGGAAATGGGAATTTTGCAGTAACCTTCCCCTGGAGTGGGGTGGAAATGGAGATTTTACAGTATCCTTCCCCTGCCATGCCCACCAAGCCACACCCACCAAGCTATACCATGCCACGCCCACCAAGCCACACCCACAAAACCGGTAGTAAAAAAATTTGAAACCCACAACTGTTGCAGGACAACTAAAATGTATGTACTGAGCAAACAGGAAGGCAAGACCCAGGATGACTTTTCCAAGGAAAAGGGATGTTTGGGTTCCTAATGAAAATGTTCTGTTCATTTGAAGCAAAGAGAGAGCCATGTTTTCATCCTCCACTGGTCAACCCAATTGTGATTGATCTAAATATGGCAGATTCTGTGAAATCAACACATAGTCTTCAAATCTCTTAAAGGTGGTGAGTGGTGAGCTCCATGCCAAGTGCCTTGTTGAACAGACCACACCAAAGTACCAAGAGTTGTCCAAAATGACAACAAGGAGCCTTCTTTGGGCAACAGTGAAATGCAGAAGCGAGCCCTACTTCTACAACCATTGCACAACCTTGTAGGTATGCTTTAACTTGTATTAAGGGTTCACACAACACGCAGTCCAAATACTTATATATCATTTTAAGCAGCTCTTCCTGATCTAACACCATTTGGTTAGATCAGAGTTTCTCAACCTTGGTAGCTTGAAGATGGGTGGACTTCAACTCCCAGAATCCCCCAGCCAGCTGGGATTCTGGGAGTTGAAGTCCACCCATCTTCAAGCATCCAAGGTTGAGAAACACTGGGTTAGATCAAGCTACACTTTGCATCCAATGCACAAGTAGTTAAATCTTTCTTTCATAACCTAGGATGCTAGCATACCATTTGCACTATCAAACTTCTCATCCACACCTGGATGAAGACACATTGACAAGAAAAACAACCAACCATTTAGAGAGGACCAATAGATACCCATCAAATTAGGAAAATGTCTACACTCCAATCATCTCTTCCTTCAAAGAAAGGTTGATGAGACAACGGATTCGCATGAAACAGACTTGCCATTATTTTTTTTATTTGCACTTTCTGTTTTTAAACATTTTTGGGGGTTTTTTGGGGTTTTTTTTTTGCATTTTTGGGTTTGGTGAACCAATCAAATAAATCTTCATGCTTGCCCCAAATTTTACTCAGTTACATCTGAGTGTCTCAGATTTTGGCTGGCATCGCGACTCCTCTAGCACAAAGAGTTAGATATTACTCTATTTTGCTTTTTTAAATAAAGATCTTAGAAAGCAGAAAGCAATAACCTTTAAAATAATTACTAGGCACTTTATGAATGTTGACTTTTGCTTGTTGTTGAAGGTAACCTAAATGAGTAAATTCCTACCTTGATAGAATCCCAGGAACTTGAAAGTTGCCAATTTTTTTTTAGAGTCCAAAATTACAGACTTTCCTTTCCCACAAGACGTTGGAGACTAATAAGGTCTCTCGTGAAAATGTAGGTTCAGTAGAAGCGCCGAGTTTGGGAGAAAAGCAAATTTATTCCCTTGTAAAGCAAGTTACAGGAATTGCTTCTGAGCTCCAGGTGCAAGAAACTGGAAAGAGAGGGAAAAAAGGGGAGAAAAAAATTAAAAGAGCAACCAAGAACTTGCTAATTAACTGCTGTAGACTTAACTGAAAATCAAAACCACATATACAAAATTATCTTTTTCCTGTTGCAGAAAAGAAGTACTGGTATATTCCATGCCGTGCCTTCAAAGGTGAGCAAATAAGGAAAAGTGGGGCTAAGATATCTGGAGAAGGAGGAAGCTGTCCTTAAATCTAATCAAGATTAAACTGCAAATAAACCATGAAATAGAGGCGTTTGCAATCCTTGGTTGCTTTGCTTTTTCATATCTCATAATAACTAAGATAATTAGAACTCTCGGGCAGTTGCAGAAATGATAGCTGATCAATCAACTGATAAAAGAGAATCAATTTAGTCTGCAGAGAAGGACACATAATGGGGGGGGGGAACGTGGTTTGAGCAGGGAAAAGGTCACTCCGACTTTGAAGATCGCACAGACATTTCCCAAGTTTATTTTCAATCAGGAGCAAAAGACCAGCAAAAGACCAGGTCCGCACATGAAGGTTCAATTAAGCTGATTTATTGCCAAATATTGCCTCTGTACAGGAATCTTTTCAACTAACCGTGGGCACCTGCTTAGAGTTAAATGAGGATCGACGGCACTCAAAGGGGTGTTGCTTAGTTCATTTGTGACTACGTAGGGATGGCTGATTCCTCTTTTAACTCCACCCTCCAGTTTTTGCCACACCTTCTCCGACATCTTGGATGCTTCATCCTGAAGTTCCATTGATACGTTTGGCCCACTTGTACAGCTCTTCCAATGCTCCTCATAGAAAGTTTAGGGTACAATTTCCTACCAGTTTGGAAATGACAAGAATCTGCAAAATTGATTTCACTGACTGACTGACTGACTGACTGGATTTAGAAAGCCAATCAACTCCATAATAGTTGGGTGACTTTAAAACTTGTAAATAAAATCACAATTACTTTAGTTTGTAAAACTGCCTACGTTGTTAATTATAACGATTGTTAATAGCGGTATACAAGGCATCTATTAAATATTTCAATGGAAATAAATTGGAGGAATTAGATAGTTCAACTTACTTGGGTTGCATTAAATGCATCACACACGCATGGATGCACACACAAAAACATTCACTGTTGCATGGAAAGCTCTACATAAGATGAAGCTTTGCAGAAGCTCGGTAAATGAAATATACATTATCTACATATCTCTCTGTACAAGAGAATGTACCAAGTAATGGGAGACATAAAATATCCAGCATTTTTAAAAACATGCAAGGAAATTGCCAAAATAGATGAAAACATGCAGTTCCTTAGATGAGTAGAAAATAGCTCAATGTAGTTGATTCCCAGATCTAACTAGCTTTGCCCTTAGGGGGGAAAAAAATCCCAGAGTTTTAATTGGAGGCCCAAAAAGTGAACACTGAACAGCCCGTAGCTTTCTCCTATTGGCCAAAAAAATTAACCCCAAGTCATAGAATACAGAATAACAGAGTCGGAAGGGACCTGGGAGGTCTTCTAGTCCACACCCCCATACCCCGCTTAAGCAGGAGATACTACACCATTCTGGATCACCCAATGCCTGCAAACCAACTTCATTCTGTTGACAATTATGATGGGTGCAGACAACATGAAATTGAATGCAAGTTGATCAGCCAAATTGCTGAAAAGCTATGACCAAAAATGCTCCAATTTGGAGAATGGCCAAGCACAGTAAACCGAGACAGAGGATGGAACGCTGGTTAAGACTCCTGCGATGGGAGGGGTCATTCGGTGGGTGCCTGTCAGAAGACGGTTTTTCGTAGATAAAACTCCACCAGCTAAAGGTCTGGGAGATAACATTATAGGCCACCTTTGTTTCAAAAGGTCAGCCTCGGACATCCAACTCAGTGAGAGATAAAAATGCATATTTAACCAAATAACTGGTTGCCAGAACAATGGGAAGAAATGAATGCCACGCAATGGCATGACCCAAGATAGGATTTGACCCATCCTTCATGACACCAGAGGAAATAAAGGTGCTCAGGAGAAGCGCTTTTCTGAATCCAGACAGAGATTTATCCTGGGTTCCTCCATTGCACAAAGCTGACTTCCCTTAACTGTTGCTTCTTCAACAAACCACCACAACTGATTGGGCTAACAGGATGCACCAAATCAACTGTGTGCAGTTGGTTTAAGCCAGCCAAGGACATGCTGGCGTAACCAACTGCACCCAGCCAGCTGCAGAGTTCAGCCTAGCCTTCCCAGAGATTCCAAGGATATATAATATGGGTCCAAGGCACCCAGAACCAACTTCTGATTCCAGGATAGCTTTTCACTATCTGATTGTTATAGTTTTTCCCTCCCTCCTAGGCCAAGGAAACAAAAGATGGCCTGGGTTACGTTCATTGTTGTCCTCCATTGGCAAGCAGGGAGGAGAGGAGAGAAAAGGAGAGGAAAAAACAGAGACAAAGAGGGAAGAGGGGGGAGGGGAGGAGAGGAAGGGGGAGGAGGAAGGGGAAGGAGGAGAGGAGAGAAAAGGAGAGGAGAGAACAGAGACAAAGAGAGGAGAGGAGGGGAGGAGAGGAGGAAGGGAAAGGGGAGGAGGAAGAGGAAGGGGAATGAGGGGAGAGGAGAGGAGAGGAGGAAGGGAAAGGGGAGGATGAAGGGGGAGAGGAGAGAAAAGGAGAGGAGAGAACAGAGACAAAGAGAGGAGGGAAGGGGAGGGGAGGGGAGGAGAGGAGGAAGGGAAAGGGGAGGAGGAAGGACAAGGGGAAGGGGAAGGAGGGGAGGGGAAGGGAGAGGAGAGGAGGAAGGGGAAGGGGAAGGGGAAGGGGAAGGGGAAGGGGAAGGGGAAGGGGAAGGGGAAGGGGAGGAGAGGAGAGGAGAGGAGAGGAGAGGAGAGGAGAGGAGAGGAGAGGACTTTTAGTGAGAGCAGAGAATTTCTAACAGGATCTCCGAAAGATTTTTCTCCCAATATTTGGTCTCCATTGAATTATCCCCAGTACTATGAAAAGATGAGAAATTCATTCGGTCTCATTTCTGTTTCTTCTTTGTCAAGCAACAACTGGTCAGCATTAGCTAACTTCTCTATCAACCTGGCCTGGCGGAGACCACCAGCAAAGCATATCAACCCATACACTGTAACCTACATCAAGTTTTGGCCATCCCAGAAGACCAAGGGCCGGCTTGATTTATGGAACAGACCCAGCTGAGAAACCCTGTCAAACTTTGGAAGCAAATCTCACAAACCAACTGAAATGCCGAATCTGCAATCCCATCTCCTTTATTTCCACGATCTGCGGTAGTCTTGGCAGGCTGCAGGAGCCTCTTATTATTGAAAGTCCCATCTCCAATCCAAGCCTGGCACCTTGATTGCTTCTCCATGCCCTGAATACATCAAAGCGAGCCGTTGGCCATGGAAGTCTTGGCCGCCTTGGTTTTTTCTCTCTTTGCAACAGGACAGCCAAGCTCACGTTGTATTAATGGATCCAGATCACTCCGGCCTTGAGCTTTCCAACTAAGCTTTGTCAGAAATCAAATCCCTGGCCCTCTGCCACCATTGTGCGGGGAATGAGGCCATTTATAATCATTCTGCAAGACATCGTTGCTCGTGTCCCCGCCTTCGCTTTGCCTGGTGGCTGCCAAGAAGCCGGTTCCCTGCTAGCAATCTGAAATCCTTCACTTCCAATGACAACTTGGCATTAAGAGTCAAGACTTTCGCAGATGTAAAGGCGGGGAGGCCCTTTTGCACACAGCTTACGATGCCATTCAAAACTCCCCGGAATGTAGAAAACACTCAACCTTAAGCTTTCCTCTTGTAGAAAGTGCACGGTTCATAAAGAGGCAAGTTTGAGGGGATTCAAAAACATCGAGTGAAAATAAGAGTATTATTTTATGCATTTGCATAAGAAGATGGAAGGTTCGGTTTTCTCACAGATGGCCCGAGGTTGAGAAGCAGCAATGAAGTCTCACAACAAAGGAACCAAGAGAGGCATCAAAGAAACTGAAGAAGGTTGTGGGCAAATCAAGGACAAAAGAACTTTGAAAAATGAGCTGGGGGCAGGGATCAAGTTGAGAAAAGGTAATATAGATCAGAAGTCTCCAACCTTGGCAACTTTAAGACTTGTGGACTTCAATTCCCAAAATTCCTCAGCCAGCTTTGCAGAATTCTGGGAGTTGAAGTCCACAAGTCTTAAAGTTGCCAAGATTGGAAAACCCCTGATATAGATGGCAATGTCTAATAATATTATGCTCTGGAAGTTGAGAGAGAGCTGATCTCAGATCTGGTTTCATTGTTAGGTTGCCGGCAATGCATTTCAAACTCTACATTTCAATTTGCCTTTTTTTTTTTAATAGTGGTGCCATCTGGTACAATCCTTGTCTAATTATCTTGTAACCACACCATGGCTTAGACTTCAGCAGGTGTGATGATATCAATGAAGCCACAGCATTTAACCTAGGCCAATAGAAGACTTCTCCCATTGTGAGAAGTTTTACTTGTCTCTAAAAGGAAGAAAGGATCAACTGGAGCTTGGGTTTGTAACCACGGGGGGCAAGGAGAAGCAGGAATCAACCTAAGCTTTGGAGCCATTGGCTGATTCCCTCTGGCTTGCTCCATAATTGATGAGATCTCACACAATGATGCTGTATCAGGACATCGTCATTGTTTGGGTTGGGATCTCAGTTGTGGGATGTGGCAGTCTTTGGAAAAGACAATTATTTCCACTTACCCTCCAAAATATCTCTGAGTTGGTAGCTTCTACTAACATATCATAAATGCTCAAGGTATGATGCCCAGCATAGGATCTTCTGTTGCTGACCTTGATGCTATAACATCATCTGGATTTCATAGCTATTCCCCTTAGTTTTTTTTCCTGGCTTACTTCTGCTTCATTACAGCTCTTACATGTTTAATAGCTATGGTGATAACTTTTCTCCTCCCCCCACAAAATGGACACCCTGTGTCTCTCTAGATGTCATGGAACAACCCCAGTGAGAATAGCCGATGCAGAGAGTTGACACTCAACAATTTATGGCCATCTAGGCAGCTTCCATCTCACATCCAAGCACCATAACTCGCAGTTTCAGTGTTGGGGAAGCCGAGATGTTCAATGCTTCGGGAAGACCTACCTTAAGCCACCTTTATTCCTGGTGTGACATGTGCTAATTTCACACCTTCTTAAAAGACTCACTCATTGAAGACTGTCTTGACACATTCTTGAAGCTCTGGCTTCTTCGGCGCACAGCTGCATTTAATTAACCTGATAACTACCCACTGTTGCTTCCTGTCTGTAGAGTGTTGTACACCCCCAAATAGAAGGAGAAGATCAGAGAAAGTGTTCTCCCAGAAAGTGGGTGACAAGGACATGTTCCTTCAATTATTCACTTCCCCGTCTTCTGTTGTAAAGCTGAGATGGTGCGAAAACAGCATCCCTCAATGCAGTTTGCAAACACCGATTGCAGAAAAGATGGCCGAGGGTTACATATTAAGCATGCAATTAATAAAAGATTTTTTTAAAAAGCCTTCAAGAATAGGAGCTTTGTTCTGAAAGACGGAAATAACCAGAAACGGGTTTCATGCTGCTGAGGACTCTCTCTGCACTGCTCCCAGGAACAAATTCAGCACCATGGAGAAGAACCAACCGCATGAAGGCAGTTTGAGGATCAATCAATGGGAAGTTGCCGGAACCAACATGGATGGGGTTTTTTAAACCCTTCCTTTTAAACCCACTTCCCTATCTTGAATGGTCCTTCTAAATGCCAGTGGGAGTTGAAATGAAACAAGGTTCATATTTCCAACCGTTGCAAACTTGAGGTGTGAGAAAAGAGTCCCAAGAAATAGAAATAGCAGCGTAGACTCCATTAAAACTGGTCAAAGGTAGAGCACAATCACAAAGGCTTGAAAATTCTCCCCAACGCAAAGTGAAGGAGGAACTCGACTGATTCACTGGAGGAGAGGAGTCGCATAATCAAGGGAGCCACCATGGTAAAGCCCTGTGCTGTGAACCCAGCGTATAGCCAGATATATCTAATAGCCTTCCATACTTTGCTACTGAGATGGACAAAGACAGAGCAAAGGGTCTCTTGAGTCTCCAACTGGGGGCACTTGCATGAGTGGGCTGTGAGTGCCCACGCGTGTGGGGCCATGAGCTCCTGCAACTCATGTGATCCATTGGGCAATAGGTTGGGGACCCCTGCTTTACAACATTTCAAGAAGAATAGGTAAAGGTAAAGGTTCCCCTCACACATATGTGCTAGTCGTTCCTGACTCTAGGGGGTGGTACGCATCTCAGTTTCAAAGCCAAAGAGCCAGCGCTGTCCGAAGAAGACGTCTCAGTGGTCATGTGGCTGGCATGACTCAATACCAAAGGCACACGGAACGCTATTTCCTTCCCACCAAAGGTGGTCCCTATTTTTCTACTTGCATTTTTTACCTGCTTTTGAACTGCTAGGTTGGCAGAAGCTGGGACAAGTCACGGGAGCTCACCCCATTACATGGCACTAGGGATTCGAACCGCTGAACTGCCAACCTTTTGATCGACAAGCTCAATGTCTTAGCCACTGAGCCATCGTGTCCCTTCAACATGAATCCACCACCCCTATTCCCGTTCACAAACACACATACACACACCCCAATCCGACATCTTTCCAGACCCATCGGTCTTAAGTAGACCACTCTGTCAGTCCAATTTTTTGGGCAGACTGTTACTACGGAGATGACGCAGAACTAGGAAAGCCACCCAAAAAGAGGAGGGAGAAGCAGAGACGCCTGGTAGGTGTTAGGTGATCTCCAAGCCACATCGTCGCGCGATATAGAAGCGGAGCATAACTAATATAGATTCCCTTTATCATCTGCCATAGATTGGTCTCGATAGAGGACGCGCCATTAACTAAGCGCTCTGCGGGCTTCCTAATTTCCGCAGAAATAGGATTTCCCCAGCCATTAAAGCCGATCGTCGGCCACCGTCAAACCTGCTGATTTCATTAAGAGACGCCATCTGCATCCAGAAACCGAACAAAGCGGCGATATCAAACAATGCCATTAGCTGGCATTTATCCTGGCTCGGAAACGAGCTATTGTTTTAGAGGCAAGGCATAATTTAATCTACATAAGGGAGAAGAATGCTGATGGTTCTCTCTTATTCTACTTGTCATCGTGGGCCAGGTAAATGGGAGGAATGCAAATTTCTACTCCTGTTTTGTTCTATCAACTCCCAGCCCTCTTTTCTCAAACGGAGTTGGTTAGTACGGGGAAGGAGATCTCAAGCTGCTTCTTCTCGTTCAATCTGGCGAGAGGTCATTTGCTTTACACGGTCTCGGAGGGGCAGGAAATGGGGAGAAGGGACCATTCTCCTGGATGGATTGTGGTGTTCTCGAAGAAGATGGATGAGAAAGCTTCCTCTTTCATTCTCTGTTCTGACCTAGGCTTCCATAGAAAGTAAAAAGCACAAACTTAGTCCCGGCAAACCTCTTTAATTCAAACGGCTGTGAATTATTGTCATTCCCAGTCCGAAAGGCTTCCCAAACAGTCTATCAGGGGAGTGTTTGCAAACACCCACCTTATCTCCCTTGGAATGCTGCCAGAGAACTAATTGCCAGACGCAGGGCAAGGCCAAACTTAGCACAGAGTCAAACAGAGCTTTTCCAGAGCTTTTACCGACCAGATGAACTAATTGGTCCCTGCAAAAGCTCACGTCCTGTTTGCTCCTCTTTTATGTCTTATGGAAGGGGCCAATCATCTCCAAGCCTTGTTGACCCAAGTTGACCCTGTTTTCTTAATCGTTCCTGTCTCCTGGCAGCTGTGCACATGCACACATTGGGTGTCAGACTCCAGAGGCTCCAGAGACTCCAGAGGCTGCACATAACTATCAGATGGCCTTGGCCCCCTCTCTGCCTCCGATGCAGAGCCCTCATCTGACCTTTCCCCAGCCCCCAGGACTGGCCCAAGTTCCTCCCCAATCTTCTCACTGTCCGACTCTGCTGCCAGCTCTACTCGCTGCTGGCGGGCCACAACATCCTCCAATTTTTTTTCTCCAAGATTTTGGTGCTTCCTTGATTTCCTGCAGTCCGTAAGGAAAAGTGCGGGAAGGAAATCCTGCCCGGTGAACTTTTTCAGTTGTGGTGCTCTTCTTAAGAGCTCAGGATGGGGGAACCCACCCTTAAGGAACTTTCTGGAGAAACTTTCGTTCTCCAGGAAGCCTTTGGAGAACGGGTCCGCTTCATTGGTTTAAGAAGATTTATGCAGCCACCCCACTCTTGTGATAGCACTGCCCACAAATGTTAGTGAAGGATGTGGAAATTCACAACCTGGTTGGAATTAGGAATTATGGCAATTAAATCTGAAGATGCATGTAGAAGAAGAAAAAAAGAAAACAAACTTGGAAAAAAATGTTCTCCGATTTCAAAATAATAATAAAAAAAATACACATAATATCCAGTGGTGAAATGTAAAATTTGTTACTACCAGTTCTGTGGGCGTAGCTTGGTAGGGGGTAATGTGACTGGGTGGGCGTGGCCAACTTTTTCTTTTTTTTACTTTTAAAAGCATTCTTTTCAAAAGAAAATATTTCAAAATGTTTTCAAAAAACATTTTGTAAAAAAATGTTTTTAAAAGCCTCTGATGATCAGGCAACTCAGCTGGGATTGTCGGAGGCTTTTAGAAGCATTTTTTCTACAACCTCTTTGGCCAAAAATGCTTTTAAAAGCCTCCGATTATCCCAACTGAACCACGTGACCATCGGAGGCTTTTTTTTTTTACTTTTAAAAGCATTTTTTCGGCCGAAGTGGTTGTAGAAAAAATGCTTTTAAAAGTTTTTTTAAAAAGCCTCTGATGATCGCGTGGCTCAGGTGGGCAAGGGGGGGAGGCAGGGATTTTTGCTACTGGTTCTCTGAACCACACGCCGCCATAGCTACCGGATTGGGTGATCCGGTCCGAACCGGGAGCATTTCACCCCTGATAATATCCTACGCAGAGATATGTAGAACTCAAGAGAACTGAAGTTTTAAGTAATTCAGTTGGATTCACTTTTCCTAGGGCACCGCTTCTCAACTTGGCCAATTGAAGATGCATGGACTTCAACTCCCAGAATTCCCCTGCCAGCCATGTGTGTGGACTTCAATTCCCAGAATTCTCTTGCCACCCATGCTGGCAGGGGAATTCTGGGAGTTGAAGCCCACAAATCTTCAAGCAGGCAAGGTTGAGAACCACGGTCCTACATGAATATGAAAGTTGTTGAGAACGAGGGCACTGTTCCTTCTCAAGGGGTAAAATTGAGATAAAGGTCATTTTTCTGCGCAATTCGCCTCCAGTTCCTATCTGCTCCTTGACTTTATGTAGGTTCCGTGTTCTCTTATCATTCTTTTGAGTCAATCCAACCGGTTAGAAGTCGCTCAGGAACCAAATGATTCTTTCCCTACAAGACTACAAAGCCATCCCTGTCAGAATCAGGCCCCCCACCCATCAACCTGACTTGGCTCCCTAATTATGTCACGTCCACAGAACTGGATGATCTTAGGCCACCGGAGCTATCCAGGGTCTTGAGAAGGGGCAGATGTGCATCCGTGGCAAAGGGGCTGGTTTGAATGGGGAACAAAATCCCTTTGTTGGGAAAATGCATTTCAGCTCCACCCTGGTGCAAAGCTCAACGTTGCTTCTCATCAAATCTCTGCCTGGCTATCTATTATGCCTGGGTTTGTTTTCCGGCCTCGCCTCTCTTTTTTCCTCATCTGTTCAGCATCCTTCACAAATCTTCAAAATGAAAGCTCCAATTTACAGACTGTCTCTATTTCGAGAGGTTGTAATTTGAGTTTGTTTTTGATGATAGTACCAAGAAATATTCAACTCCCCTGGTGCTATTGTAGACCTCCCTCCGCATCTCTCTCTCTCTTTCCCCCCTCTTGTCTTTCTCTCCCTCCCTCTCCCTTCCTCCTTCTCTCTCCCTTGTCTCTCTCCCTCCCTCCCCTCCCTCCTTTTCTTTCTCTCCCTCTCTCCCTTTCTCCCTCCTTCTCTTTCTCTCCTCCCTCCCTCTCTCCCTCCCCCTCCCTTTTTCTTTCTCTCTCCCTCCGTCCCCCACCCTCCCTCCCTCTCTTCCTCTCTCCCTCTCCTCCCTCTCTCCCTCCCTCCCTCTCCCTCCTTTTCTTTCTCTCCCTCTCTCCCTCTCTCCCTCCTTCCTTCTCCCCTCCCTCCCTCCTTCTTTCTCTCCCTCTCTCTCCCTTTCTCTTTCTCTCCCTCTCTCCCTCCCTCTCCCTCCTTTTCTTTCTCTCCTCTCTCCCTCTCTACCTCCTTCCCTCCCTCCCTCCTTTCTCTCCCTCTCTCTCTCCCCCTCTCTACCCCACCCTCCCTCTCTCTTTCCCTCCCTCCCTCTCCCCCCCTCCTCCCCCCCTCTTTGTCTTGGGCACCCAGGTAGCTCTCGACTTACAACAATTCATTTAGAGACTGTTCAAAGTGACAGCAGCACTGAAAAAAGGGAAGTGACTGTTTTAATGGCCGTTTCATCCTCCCCGGGGTCACGTGATCAAAATTCAGGCACTTGGCAACAGACTCATATTTATGACGGTTGCCGTGTCCCAGGGTAATTTGATCCCCTTTTGTGACCTTCCTCACCAGAGGCTTTTAAGAAGAGACTGGACAGCCATTTGTCTCAAAGGGTATATGGGGGGGGGTCTCCTACTTGAGTAGGGGGTTAGACTAAAAGACCTCCAAGGTCCCTTCCAACTCTACTTTATTCTGTTATCAAGGATTAGGGGAAGAGTCAAGCAAACATTTTACAAAATCCACAGACTGGAGACTGTTCTCCAGCTTCCACTTCCAGAAGCAATGAAATGAAAGCGAGACTCTGGGCCATAACGGATGCCTTCACCATCACGTCTTGTCCTCCCCTAGGAGAAAAGATCTCCAGCATTAGCTCATTGACTCCGGTTTGGTCTCCAAACCATTTTCCGAATGTTTTATTACCCCTCGTTACTGCCAATGTCTGTCTGCAACAGACTTTTCCTTGGGTTGGAGTCACACAGCTCAAGGAAGGCATCAGTATAAATTAAGAAGGGAGCCGGTGGGAGTCTCATTTGTATTCTGGTCCAGCGGTCTCAGCCTTCAGCGTGGCTAGGAAGAACACAGGCAAGCTTTGCCGAGGAGGCCTGAAGAATATTTCACTCCAATTCCAATTTATTTCCCATTATTAATGCTTCTGAAAGCTGAGCCTCTCCTAGAAGCAAAAAACAGCACATCCAGAAGGACTGCTGGGCTCGACTCTAATCTCATTAGCCAGTTTAGACAATAGGGCTCAGGATTCAATTTGGAAGAAGTTATATGAAAACTTAGAGGAACCAGTCCTGGGGGAGGGAGGTCAAAGATTCCCATTTGAATGAGACATACATATCTCCATTTGACGTTTTTGCCAGAGAACCAGGAGGAACAAGATTCTCAGGTGTGATGGAGGAATCTTGGTCCTACTTTCGCATTCACACTCATGTCACAGGTCAGCTCTTCTGCTCTCTCCTTTACGGATCCAGAATTCCCTGGTGGGATGGATGCTTTTGTGGGTGGAAAGTCCCCAGTTTCAATCTTCAGCATCTCCAGATTGGGCTGAAGAAGTCTGAACTGAAACTTTGGAAAGTCAACACCAGTTGGAAGAGGTCCTATTGGATCAAAGATGAGAAACGGCCCAAGAGCTGTTGGCATTTTGTGGGAGAAATCCATACCACTTATTCCCTGTGGTCCGATGAGTGCTCCTTTGAAAGAGAAGATCAGAAACAGAAGCAAGGTTTCTTAGGAGACCTGTCTACCCTATGCTACTGACCTCTCTGACAAAGCTTGCATGAACCTTTAAGGAAATCTAATAAGCCTCAGCATGTTTACTCCAGCACCTGAGTGTCCTTTTTTCATCCTGAAAAAAGATGGTGTTACTACATCACACTAACCATTATTTAACAAACCAGTATTTGTAGAACAAGATGCAATGGCTGTGCTTACACAGGACATGCTAAGCCACACCAGATAAATTGTATTTGTGGCTTAGCCTAGGAAGGAAGGAAGGAAGGAAGGAAGGAAGGAAGGAAGGAAGGAAGGAAGGAAGGAAGGAAGGAATTAATTTCTTGCACATTGTTGCTGGAGACAAATCCAGTTCCCTGGAAATACATAGACATTAAGTCCCCCAAATCCCATGTTGGCTGGAGAACATGGCCAGCTGAATTCCACACACATACCTGGAAGTTGTCCAGGATGAGAAAAGTTGATGGGTTGTTTGAAAAACCAAAGAAAAGAGCCCATCGCTGAATTCATCCCTTGTTTCTAGGCCTCCTATCAGTGTTTTCTCAGGCACTCCCACCAAGTAATGGATAAGTTGGTCTTTGCCAACTTGGGTGTCTTCCAAGTATGTTGGACTGAGCTCCACAGAGTTCCCAGCCAACTTGGCCAAAAACCATGGAGGGATTATGGGAATAGACATCCCTCAAATCCAGAAGGTTCTGGGCTGATGAAGGCTGATAAAGACCTTCAAGCAGATCCAGAAGCATCCTTCTGTTTGTTGAGAACAGATTGCAACCAAGCAAGAAAAAAGTCAAATGTCAGCTGTTGAAAAATACTTCATTAACCAAGCAGGCATACACACATTTCTCAAAGAACAATAGAATTTCCATTAAAATTCATTGCTGATCATAATTTCAGGCTCAACATGTCCTCATGAATAACCATCTCTACCAAGAAGGAAAGAAACAAAAAAGAAAGAAAAAAAGAAAGAAAGAAAGAGGAGGGGAGGGGAGGGGAGGGGAGGGAGGGAAGAAGGAAGGAAGGAAGGAAGGATAGAAAGAGAAAGAAAGAAAGAAAGGAGGGGAGGGAGGAAGAAAGAAAGAAAAGAAAGAGAGAGAGAGAGAAAAGGAAGGGAAGGGAAGGGAAGGGAAGGGAGGGAGGGAGGGAGGAAAGAAAGAAAGAAAGAAAGAAAGAAAGAAAGAAAGAAAGAAAAGGAGGGAGGAAGGGACGGAAAAAAGAAGGAAAGATAGAAGAAAGAAAGAAAGAAAGAAAGAAAGAAAGAAAGAAAGAGGAGGGGAGGGAGGGAAGAAGGAAGGAAGGAATAAAAGAAAAAGAGAGAGAGGAAAGCGAAGGGAGGGAAGGGAGGGAGGCAAGAAGGAAGGAAGGAAGGAAGTAAAGATAGAAAGAAAGATAGATAGAAAGAAAGAAAGAAAGAGAGGAGGGGGAGGGAGGAAGAAAGAAAGAAAAGAAAGAGAGAGAGAGAAAAGGAAGGGAAGGGAAAGGAGGGAAGGGAGGGAGAAAAGAAAGAAAGAAAGAAAGAAAGAAAAAAAGGAGGGAGGGAGGGAAAAAAGAAAGAAAGAAAGAAAGAAAGAAAGAAAGAGAATGAAAGAGCCAATCTGAAGCGTAAGCCCAAGCTGAGCCTGCTACTGCTGCTATTCCTCAGACTCTAAAAGGTTATAGCAAATAATATGATGGGATAGATTTTCCCCGTAATGTGAAGAAAATTGCTTTTTACCAACTATCTGGCAGTTCCAAAGCAATTACACTTTTGGGGAGAGCTGAGAAGGCGAGAGAGAATACCTGAGTGCTGTGCATATATAGATATATATTTGGCCTGTTGTTGTTAATGTGGAAACCAAGTAATAGCAGAAAAATGCCTCTAAAAGCAGCAATTTCAGGTATCAGACATGTGAGTATTAAATATTTACTTCTTGCAAAAGAGACGGCTTGTGCCGGGAACCGGACAGTATTGCTAAACAGTTTTATTGGCAACAGGATCCCGTTAGCATCTCTGACCTGGTCAAGGTGGGTCGTCATCATCCAGGTTGGACTTCTCCAGTGGCATTTGACTCTCCTTCCCACCCCATTGTCCTCTTGCTCTGAAGCCCTCTGGATTAACTTTGGCACTGGTCTTCTTCCAACCCAAACAAAGCTATTTGTTGCTTGTTGTAACAGTGGCTTGGTGGAATTGAGCAGTGGCTTTCTACAAACCAAGTCTACCGTAGAACAGGCCACAGCAAGCTTGGTTCGTACAAAATTGGAGCCATGATTTCGTGGCTTAGAAGCCAGAGTGCCAGGACAGCAGCCTCTGAAACAAGGCATAACAATACCCATCCATTGAAGGTGTGATTGTGTCACAATGTCACCATGCTCCATACAAGTTCATTGGTCATGTCAATTGGAGGCGGGTGTCATCACCCATCGTCCTTTGCCATCCCATGGACACCCATGTTTCTTGACGTACGCATCACACACCAGTGTAGAGGTCCTTGACTTCTGAGGTTGATGAGTACAGTACATTTGGCAGGTTCTCTTGACAAAATGGTTGCCATCTTGCAGACAATACCTAGTCAACAGACATCTCCTCACCATCTCTTCTGGCCCTTGGATGTTCTGCAGCACCTCAACATCCTTCTCTCTTTTCTTGAAGATCAATGTGGACACTTCTCTAAATCAAAGGACTGGGTTTCTGAAGGTATCATTCCCCTTTCAGAATATGCCTCTGATCTCCAGGTAGATCTCGGAGGCATGGTTAGAAATACCCAACTATCCTTTCTTCTTCTTCATTGTGATGGAGAAGTTGAGCTTGGCCTTTCATTGATGACCTGGAGAGGAATGTATCCTGAAGAAGAGGCAGGACCAAGACATCAACAAAATTATTTTGGCATCCCTTCCCTTGGCAATTGATTACAGGGACAGGAACTGAGCAGGTCCATGGATCTTTCCTTGTGTGGCCTTCAACATTTCCTTTTCTAACTCCAGCGAAAAATATTTGGAAGATTTCACAAGCCATCTCAGATGTTCACAGCAGCCCAATAAAGCCCTATGGACTCGGCTTACACAAACCATCAATAAAACATGGCTTATAAACAATGATATGGGTTCCATCCACAGCACAGAGAAGCACACTGTCTTTCTTTGTCTGTCCCTTCAGCCAGCAGCCTCAGTCGATGGGTTGACTTGCTTTCATTACCAAAGACTCATCTGCATTCTGGATTCCTGACGGACACGGCCAAAGGAGTTTGATCGATTTTGCTGCTAATATCAACCTGGGCATCCCGTTTATCAGCTCCGAAGCCTTTTCCAAGAATCTGTGCTACCTCGTTTCTCAAGACGGTGCTGAGGGAGGGGGGTAAAGGAAAGGCCAACCCCGACTTGTGAAGGATCCTCTTTTAAAACAATCATTGTCCTGCTATTATTATTGACACTTGCAAAGTGAAATTGAAGCATGAAGTAGATTTGTGCCCTACATAATAACCTTTATTAGACAAGCTATTTAGGGAAAAACAAAAGGCAACCAAGCCAAGAACCTGTAGAGGCGACGCTGAAAATCCATCACAAGGCAACAAGGAGAACTGACACTAATCACCCCCATTTCTTCCCACCAGTTAGGGACCTTCGTGTGCCCCTCTTAACCACGCCAGGATAAATGGGATTAATTTTATTGATCGGCAAAAGTTACATTGCAGAGACAAAGCAATCAGATGAGTTCCACGCTCCTAGGAACCGAGAGAGGGGGCTCCATTTTTCCTTCGGGGTGGAAAGGGAGAAGACCAAATCGCTTCCGTAAAGAGACTCATCAAAGGTTTCAGGGAGAGCAGTCACTCAATTTAGAGATCTGATTAATTGATTATTTATTTATTTATTTATTTATTACATTGGTATGGTTGCCCATCTCGCGGAGATGTCCCTTCAAGTCTCCTCTTTCAAATGTTGGACTTTGGGGCCTTGTGTGTCTTCGGGATGAATTCCTTGGACATCTGCTGCAATTTTTGGTACGCAATTCATAGCAGCTGCCTTCAAGGCCTTTCATCAAAGTGTTGGCCTGGTTTGGAATTTGGACCTCGATCTATGCACAATGAGCAGCAGTCCTTGGCTTGACATGCATCATTCCTCATGACTGAAGTTGTCCAATTCATGGGTTTTCTGTTGTTATCTGCATCTTGGCTTTTCCTCTTGAGCATCTCACTAGCCTCTCTCCCCTCTTCCAAACCTCTTTCTGCCTTTGTATCCTGCAGCTAAAGTCTCCAACCTACATGCCTTTCCTGTGTCTTCTCATCCCCTACTTCTCCCACCGGTCTCACCATCAGAATTAACAGAATAACGGAATAGCAGAATAACGGAATAATGGAATAACAGAATAACAGAATAGCAGAATAGCAGAATAGCAGAATAACAGAAAAAGAGAAAAAGAGAATAAGAGAATAACAAAATAATACAGTTGGAAGGGACCTTGGAGGTCTTCTATTTTGACCCCCTGTTCAAGTAGCAGACCCTATACCAGTGATGGCTAGCCTTTTTCTCTTCATTCTATTCTATTCTATTCTATTCTATTCTATTCTATTCTGCCAAAAAGAGTAAAAAGTCAATGCTTTTCTTTTTCTTTCCCCCTACTTTTTCTTCTTCCCCTTTTCCTCGCCTATTTACCCATCATTTTCTGGATTTTACATGTCCATAAACTAATAAAAATACCTTCTCTGATGTGTGTTTTCCTTCCCCCTTCAGGACAGCCATTATTAGAGAATCGTTTATCCAACCGATTTTATCCGTTGTCGAGCAAAAATTCGACACTGTATATTATTCATCCTTTAGAAAAGGTTTATCTGCCCGGCAATCATTTGTAACCGTGAATCATACAGCGTGACGGATGAGAGAAAGAGACAGCAGAAAGCAGGCGTTGTACAAGATCAAAGTTAGAGAACAAAAACACTGCATTCTCCATCTCACTTTTTCAGGTCTCGGTGTAAGATCTTTTCAGACCTTTGAAACGTTGGCTTTCAACCGAATGAGCGCAACAAAGGCGAGTTGGCTGTGACCAGGTCAGAAATGAGAGCTTACAGCCCATATCATATGAATGTGAAACTGCTTTGGGGGTCATGAAAAGAAAGCACAGAACACGGCACAGTTTAAACCTGGAAATAAAAGAGGAATTAAACCAACTACAGGGATAATTCAGAACTTGGACAGAAAACCATTGACACGGACACTGGATTGGATTCAGTTTAGGAATGTGAAACTGAAAAAGAGACTTTGAAGTAGATGTTGGCGCCTCCAACAGGTTGGTGCCTCCTGAACAAAATTTCAGCTTTTCCTCAGCTCACACAGTAGCTACACAATCCCAGGAAAAGTGTGTTTGAGAACAATCAACCGGTGGAGCAGAAGTTGCCTTTGGAAGTTGTGGGAGCTTCACCCCTTGAAGCTTTCAAGGAGAGACTGGATGGCCATTTGCCTGAAATGGTATAGGGTCTCCTGCTTGGGTGGCGTTGGGTGGGACTAGATGACCTACAACTCTGTTAATCTGTTACGTCTGTTAGAAATGGTCATAGGTTCCTTTTTTTCAGTGCCATTTTAACTTCGAATGGTCACTAAACGAAAGGTTGTAAGGCAAGGACTACCTGTATCTATCCATCACCCATCCCAATTTACAGAGATAGAATTTACGAGTTGTGAAAATGGACTTTTAGCTCCATAGCTTTGCCTGATAAACCTTTGGCTTTGCCTGCTGAATAGGAAAAATTAACAAAAAGGGAAATATTTGGCAACCTGAACATCACAAAATGATGAATTCTGAGATTCAGCTTCTCTATTTCTCCCATGCCTCCTCCGTGGAAGGGGAGAAATACTCAGTTGCCAGTTTCCTAAGCTTGTTTTGGAGGACATCTAAGAGATCTCCCAGGAGACCGAGGCAATCGTCGAGGAAGCATTTATTTTCCTTTGTAAAACAGGAAGAGTCTCATGTCAAGCCAGCTCTAAAAATGAGCCCGTTCCCAGGAGGGAGAAGAAAAAGTCCAGAAAAGGTCACACACATGAATGTATCAGCAAGTTTAACTTAGACAAATTTTGCATTCCAAGGTGGCATGCATTGCACGAAGAAAGTACTTTCCAGTGAAGTTATGATCCAAAAGGTCTTCAGCGTTTTGCTTCTTGAGAAGAAGGAAACCGGACAAAAAGGATTCAGGAGCAGACAGTTTGAAGCTCTTTAGACCTAACTTATTTCCACACAATCACTGATATTCATTTTCCACCATTCTTTGGAGAACAACTCGGAAAAATCTCAGTTGTACCATGGGATGAAGCCCCCAGCATAGATCGTCCTTCGTTGGAAGGAACGAAGGTCCTGCTTCTTGCCGCCTGGCCCAGATTTCACCACCTGGTTCAGAAATAACTTCATGTTCCAACTCTTCCCATATCACAAAAACATCAAGAGAAAGCCATTTTTTAAAATTATCTGGACTTTAGAGGGAGATCTTCTTGGTGCGACATCAGATTTCAGTTCCAATCAGAAGCAAGATTTGTGGGTCCTTGGTGTCTCCTTGGTGCTCTCCGAGCTTGGTTGTTTCCTTACAGAAGTTTCATTACCCAGCAAAGGTTGACCCCAGGATTAATACCAGACAAACAATCAATCAGGAAACAATAATCCCAATCAAGGAACTACCAACTCAAACAAACAATCAGGAAACAGCAGCCCAATCAAAGAGCTACCAAGAAGAAGAAAAAAACACTCCCACCAACAATAATCGGGCAATAAACAAATAAACACTGTAAATAAACAGAGAACCAACTCCACTCCCTTCTAGAACTGATGACATTACCTGGCTGGGTAATGAAATGTCTGCAATCATGGGACTGTCATGGAGAACATCAAGGAGCCCAGAATTCAACCCTGAAATACGAACATGCTCTTCTTATCAGAAGCAAGATTTATGAAAAGGCAATCAACTCTAAACATGATCTGCTTGGAAGCACAACTCACAAAATTCCTGTAGGAAGTTAGCACCCACCCCTTTCCTAGAAGAATGAAATATTTTAGGAAATATTAAAAAGGCAGAATATATTTCCCTGGATGAGAAATGGAGAAACTTGTTTTAAAGACAAAGCAGCTCCCACCTTCTTGCGCGCCCCCCCCCCCCCTTTGTCAATGGGCCAGAGGCAGAAACTCAATCTTTTTTCAATGGACCATCTAGCAACAGAAACTAACACAATGGGACCCATCTAGCAGCAGAAACTCACCGGATGGCACCTGGGAAGATTACATCAACCAGCAAGGCTAGCTAAGACCCCCATCCCCTGGGAGTCTGACAACCAATCAGGATACTCTTCCTGTGCTCCAGGAAGTTCAAAGCACAGAGAGTACATAAAACCAAGGCACGCTCAGCATCTCTGCCCTTTTCTGTTCAGGAACTCAAACCATGTGATCCTGTCCACCATTAAACCATCTTTCCAAGCAGTCTCCATGTTTCCAGTGTCTTTTTCCCCCCACTTGGAGCTGAACCCAGAAGGATATTTCTTCCTACATTCCATAAGGTTTCTTCATTCATAGGTTTGGGCACGACCAACCCTTAGCATTCCTGAAGTCTCTTTGATTCAAAGAGAAGAAAAGATGGAGTTAACCAGCAAGAAACGAAAACCGTCTCTTGCACTGCGCTATTTGTGTTCAGCCCCGCTCCCAGATTCTAATTTGGAAACTCTAAAATTACATTTTGGAACGGGGAGAGGTGCCATTCGTTGCCCTTTTGGGGAGGCTTATTTTATCACAGCTGCAAAATGTTGGTGCGTACGGGCACACGTGCTCTCTGATTCAGGCAATGAACAAACAAGGAATGTGGCCGATTCAGGCTGGAATGCAGACGGAAGGGGAAGGTGGTTTAAAGATTGTTTGCACCAGGGGTTTTGCTCTGTTGATCACACCAGGTCGTGCAAATTTATCCCGGGGCTAGCTCAATTTTTTTTTTTTTTTTGCACTCTAGGGATAACGAGACACAAGTCTATTCCCTTCTCATCACCACAAGGGTGGGATCTCCTCACAATGGACCTCTTGATAGCACCCCCAATATGCCAGGGCTTCCAAAATCTTGATTTATCCTGGATTCATTTCTCCCGATAAATATATTTTACTCTCCTTGGTAGTGGTGGTGCAAAATTACTCCATTCATTTCCATGACACTGTGCTGAGCTAGCCTCTTGCTCTTTTTATCCATAACTTCTATTTTTCTGCTATCATTTATTCTCCCTGTCATTGGTTCCCATTTCTCTGATGCTGTTTTTATATCGCATCTGATGGTTTACGGTCTCACCTGTTTATCGGCTGAGCTGTCCATCTGTCTTGACGTCCAGGTTTTGTGGGGTGTCAAGATTAATTCCTTCTACTCTGGCTCTATCCATCTTGTGGGACCCCCTCCATTAGAATCATGTATCCAAGGTTAAATGTAACCCTAGAAACTTGGTCCTCCTTTGCTTTGGGATTTAACCGAAGACTGAGATGCCCAAAGGGCTGTAGATCAAGAAATGGTCTGGTGGCTCAGCAGACTAAAAGCATTGCGATTAACACCAGCTGTCTGCAATTATTGTAAGTTCGAATCTCACCAGGCTCACGGTTGACTCAGCCTTCCATCCTTTCTAAGGTGGGTAAACTGAGGACCCAGTTTGTGGGGGCAATAAGCTGACTTTGTATAAAATATACAAAAGGATGAAGGCTATTGCTTAACGCATTGTAAGCTGCCCTGAGTCTCCGGAGAAGGGCGGCATATAAATCAAATTAAAAAAAATAAAAATAAAAAATAAAAAATAAATGGTTATAAAGTGAACATGAGAACATATATGTAAGGAGGACCGGAGATCAAGAAATCAAAAGAACAAGGATTTCAGCTTTCAACGAGATTTCAACTGCTTTCGTTTGCCATCCGAGCCTTCAGCTATTAACAAATCATGTCCTACTGAAAAATACGAAGGTGGCATCAAAAACGGTGACATTAAAACAAACAGAAAGCAATTCCCTAAGACCTTCCAGCTGGTTTCACGCATGCATTAAACCACGGTTTGATTGACCTAGAAGTGGCTGGTACGCACACCAAGCCAAAACAAATCACATGGGATTAGCCGCAACGAGAGAATGCCAGTCTCTGCCAGCGCGTTTGCAGCAGGCATCCTCAAATAACAATAATAATAATTAAAAAAAGCTGATACAGGATTGCCATATGGAATATTAAACCACAGTTCAGCAGGAGGTACAGCTGCCGCTTGAACAAATTATTAGTAGCAGTAGCAGCATATCCCACTATATATTTTAATCAGATCACTGGTGCAAACATTTCTCTGTTCACCCAACATCTGTTTGGTGAAATAGTCCCTTGTCAGTAAGGCATGTATATCACCGATAGAAGGGAATACTTGTAGATTCATTATCCATTAGCCCTTGTCATTACCCACCAGTAGCACTGATGGTGTTACCTAGTTGGGTAATGAAACATCTGCAAGAAAACCACCAAGCCAGAGACCACCAAGGGCCCCACGGACTTCCTCTTCCTCCTCCTCCTCCTCCTCCTCTCTGTCAACCCAACTGCCTTCTAGCGCTGATGATATTACCTTGTTGGGTAATGAAACATCTGCAAGAAAATCACCAAGCTCAAAGACCACCAAGGGCCCCACAGACTTTCTCCTCCTCTTCCTCTTCCTCCTCCCCTTCTCCTCCTCCTCCTCCTTCCTGTCAACCCAACTGCCTTCCAAAACTGATGAGTAATGAAACATTTGCAAGAAAACCACCAAGCTCAGAAACCACCCAGGGCCCCACAGACTTCCTTCTCCTCTTCCTCCTCCCCATCTCTTCCTCCCCACCTCCAAACCGCCCCCCCTCTCCTTTCTAACACTGATGATGTTACCTTGTTGGGTAATGAGACACCTGCAAGGAAACCACCAAGCTCAGAAACCACCAAGGGCCCCACAGACTTCTTCCTCCTCTTCCTCCTCCCCATCTCTTCCTCCCCACCTCCAAACCGCCCCCCCTCTCCTTTCTAACACTGATGATGTTACCTTGTTGGGTAATGAGATACCTGCAAGGAAACCACCAAGCTCAGAGACCACCAAGGGCCTCACGTATCTTACTCTGACCCGGCTTGTCGCAATTTTTTTCCAAGAATATTTCTTATCAATGTGCCTATTTCCACATCGGTTCTCTTACAAACACAAGATCAGAAAACATCGTCTCTCAAAGCGCACATCTCCAAAGCATTTATTTCATCCTAATATATCCAGGCTTCTGAAGCACGAAGGTAGTTTTATTTTTAACAACAACAACAACTTCAACGCGCCTTACAAAATTCGTAGGAATATATCACACCAAGGAGACTGGAGTTTGTTCAAACTGTATCACAGATTTTTTTAAAATACTCAAATATCCGTGCCTGGGATCACCTCCCTAGGTAGATCAACAGGGGAGAAAGATACCTGGAGATACTGGAATACCAGCTGTGACCTGGAGGGAAAATGTAGCACCCTTCCTTCCTCTTTTAAAAGTAGGTCCCCATCACGATTAGTGGGTTTCCTTCAGACTTACACAGCATCAGTTGCTGAAGTTTGTGAATCTTTGTGAGCCACGCACATCCTTCCTTAACAGAATAGAAGAGTATTTTTTTTCAACTTGGGGCGATTTTAAGATGGGGTGGACTTCAATTCCCACAATTTCCCAGCTGGTCAGATGGATGGATTTCAATTCCCAGAATTCTGGGAATTCTTCAATTCCCAGAATTCCCCAGTCTGCATGCTTGAGATATGTGGATTTCAACTCGCAGAATTTCCCCAGCCAGGCATGGGAGAATTTCGCAAGTTCAAATCCACACATCTGAAAGTTGCCCAGAAGAACGGAGCAGAAAGACTATGATTTGCATCTTCACATATATTTGGAAGTCCATCCCAACCCATCAATTGGACACCCTGGTTAGAAGTCCTGGAATAAGAAACAGAAAAATGAAGAAATGGGTTTTGCCTCGCTCAGCGCACGTTTTGCCCATCCCGTCGCAACAAAAAGGAACCCACTTAGCTTTCGGATGCATTTCCATCTGCGATTCCCAGCTATTCATTCATGGAATTTCCAAGTTCTGTTTCTGATCCATCGCAGAGACCACCTAGCTGAGCAAGGCACCGCAGGGACCGGGTGGAGAAACAGATGTTCCCTGCCGATCAACTGCCTGCTCAGAACAGAGCTGGAAGGCACTTTGGGAATTTTTGTGTTTCTAACGGCAGAGTTCCAAATCAGGAGATAAAATTGCATCCGTCCTCTGCCCAGACAGCTGGACCCAAAACAGCTTCAAGCTAATTGGATATAGTCGTTAAGATGTTGGCCCAGAAACTGAGTTCTAGTCCAGTCTTAGTCAGGGAAGACATCTGGCTGATTTTGAGCCAATCACCAGGAGACTGTGAGTTCAATAAATCGCGTGCCGGCAGGTGTCGCACATTGGCTGTTGTGACGCCTATTTTGAGTGGCAGGGAGCCGCAGCCGAGGGGTGAAAGAGCCACATGTGGCTCCAGAGCCGCAGGTTGCTGACTCCTGGTCTAAGCCCAGTGGCTAACTAAGTTCAGACCCGATTAGTACCAAGGTAACAGGATACAACTGTGAGCCATTTCCATAACGTGTCCAAGAAAACTCAATGGCTGGATCCATTGAACTCATTCATAAGCCATCTGAACATGAAGGAGATTTTACAGTTTATGAAAAATCAGTGGAAAAACCACAGCCGCTGCACGGGAGAAGGGTTATTGTCAGAAAAGAGGGCAGGGATTAAAATCCATCCCACCCCAAGGAGCTCATCGGTTGGAGGTGGCAATTGTTGGTTGGAGGACAAGCCACATAAAAGATGGATGACTTTGTTTTTATTTCTCCTGATGCCGTCTGACACTTGACTTTTAAATAGCCGCCTTCCTCCTACACTCCAAAACAAATGAGAAAATCAAAGCAGTTGGCTGGCCATTTGCGCTGGCCCAGATGGAGACCTCCACCAAAGGGCGGAGGGAGAAACGAAGAGCAAAGCGCTAAAACTATCGTTTCACAGCAATGAAATGCGCCTACGGGGAAAAAAGTAGCAGTGTCAACGTTTATTTATTTTTTTTAAAGGAATGACACCAGGAAAATCCAGCAAGGAGCCTCGGGAAAGGGAAAGCTGGTTTTCTGCCGGTTAATGAACCACGCAAGCTACACAAACTTTGCCAGCCTCAGTGTAATCCAGAAAATAGCCCCACCTATAAAGGTAGACTCTTCGTTTTCTGGAAGCTCTCCTTCTCCTTCCAGCCAAATCTAGACCTATTTTGGTCTGGGGTACGTTCTTTAGAGATTCATCTTGGATATCATCTGTTTCCGCTCCTTCCCTCGGGATGGCGCTATGGGGCATTTGTATGCCAAAACAACTAGACACACGTGCCATCCCTCTGCTGAATTTAATTCGTTAATTCACCGGAATTATTATTTATCCTTATCTTCTTTACTTCCCCGTTCATTGGTAATATTATTATTCTGTTGCTTTGCATGTATGCTGAGCACTTCTCTGCTAGAGACGAATTTCCTTGTGTGTCTAATCACACTTGACCAAATAAAATATTCCATTCAGTTCAGGTTTTTTGATTTTCCCTGAGCGTCTCTTATATCTTTCTTAACCAAACCTACATCAAAGCACGCAAAAAAAGCTGGGTCCCATTTTTTTCTATGCAGAGCTGATTCTGTTAGGATCCACCCCTTGCCCACTCCCCAAATACCGATAATCTTTGACTTATGACCATTTTATTTAATGATGGTTCAAAGTCACAATCGCACTGACAAAAAATTGATTTTACAATCGGTTCTCGCACTTACGACCGTCATAGACTTCCTCAACGTCACGTGATCTAAATTCAGATGCTTGGCAACTGGCGTGCACCCGTTTTTCCCCGAAAATAAGACCAGGTCTTACATTAATTTTTGCTCCAAAAGACGCATTAGGGCTTATTTTCCGGTTAGGTCTTATTGTCAGGGAAATACGGTACTCAATGCATCCGTCTGGCTGACGATCTTAACTGGGGCTTATTTTTGGGGTAGGGCTTATATTACAAGCTTTCTAAAAAAATCATGCTAGGACTTATTTTCTGATTGGGTCTTATTTTCAGGGAAACCCAGCAGTTATGACAGTTGTAGCATCCCAAGGTCATGTGATCTCCATTGGTGGCTTTCCCAGCCGGCTTCCAACCAGCTAAGTCAATGGGGGGGGGGGAAGGGAGGGGGAGGGGGAGGGAAGTCTGATTTGCTAAACGACCACAGGGATTTGCTAAATAACCACTATAAGACAGTTTGTAAAATTGGGCATGACTCACTTAACAACCGCCTCAGTTAGCATCCGAAGTTCCATTCTTTGAAGGTGATCATCAGTCACCTATTTCTCATTTTCCATTGGGCGTTTGAGAAGGTATTTATGCATGCTCAGAGTAAGCCTGATCACCAACTTTGCACCATTTTGACAAGGTAACATTAGGGCAAAGGAGGATAGGAAGAATTCCTCAATCGCTACAGTTTCTGGTTAGCACTGATGCTGTTACTTAGCTGGGTAATGAAACATCTGCAAGAAAATCACCAAGCTCAGAGAGCATCAAGGACTCCACAATCCATATTCTTTCTCCTCCTCCTCCTCCTCCTCCTCCCTCCTAGCACTGATGCCATTACCTAGCTGGGTCATGAAATGTCTGCCAGAAAACAACCAAGCTCAGAGAGCACCAAGGATCCCTCCGGTTCCTGATTAATTCTCTGATTTTCCTTGAACTCACAGCCCAGCAACTTTCCCCTGCTCTTTAAATGACCCTTTTTGTACACCTGGCAGGCAAGCCAGAAATATGTATTTTTTAATTATTATTAAATAACATATGACCTGGTTTACCCACCTCCTTTCTCTCCTCTCCGGACCCCCTCTTGCATTTCTAAGACTGCCCACCAGCAGCAGCAGAATCGGGGGGGGGGGGGGGAAAAAATCCCATCCCTAATAATGGCATCAAATCCTTGGCTTGAAGAGGCTCCTGTCTCACCTGCTCCAGGAATACATTATCCAAGTGATCAAAAGCACATCCTGCTTTTTTTTTTAAAAAAAAAAATCTCAATAAATACACACAGCTGGGACACACATACACACACACACACAGCTGCATACAATCCGGGCAGGTAGCATTTTGCTAGCAGGTGCAGAACCTTTTGCAAAGAAGCTTTTTTCTTACTCCCTCCTCGCCCAAAATCCTTGGAGGGGGGGGGAAGCGGTTGCCTTAAAACGCAGGCAAACTCATGTCTGAAACGGGTCAAACCCAAATCTCGATTTCTCCTTCGGGCGAACAAAGAGAAGCGGATTCGATCCAGAAGCCAAGCGGTATTTTTGACTTTTGCTTCCTCCAAGCTCGTTCCTGCGGGGGAGGGGGGGAGGGAGGGGTCAAAATCGCCTCTCCCCCCCTCTTCCACCATCCCCCCCCCTTCCTCTTGCCTACTTGCTCGGCTCAGCGCCGGACCCCACGCGTGCAAAGACCGCCAACCGCACCTGCGAACCTCGGCTGTCGGGTTAACCTTGGCTCGTCGCGCGGTGCTCAAACCTTTCCGGGCAGCCTCTCTAACCCGCGGCGTCTCGTGTGAACGCGGCCAGAGTGTGAGCTTGCTAATCACACTTTTCCCCGCAGGAAAGCAGGGAGGAAAAAAGCGCGCGGGGGGGTGGGTCGAGGGTTGAAAAGCGAAAGAAAGCGTGAGAAAGCGAGCAGGCGAGAGGAGGAAAAGCCTTCCTCGCCCACCGATAACCTCCCCCCTCCTCAAATATCGCCTTCGTAAGGAACTCTTAGGAATAACAAGAGCCACGAAAATCCCATTGTTTAAAAAAAAAAAAACAAGAGTGTTCCTGAGCATACCCCGAGCGCCTTCCCCATTTGGAAGGGAGGCAAACCTTCCAGATTAGGGCATTGAGGGGAGGGGGACACGCCAAGAACCAGCCCCCCCTCTCCCGGACTGCTACACCACCACTCCCAGCCTCCCAGCCCGGCCAAGACGCCCTCCGGATTGAGACTCATCCTCCCCGTCCCACCGACCCCCTACCCCCCACCCCTTAAAAAATCTTGCCTTCGTAAGGAACTCTTAGGAAAAACAACAGCCACGACCCCATTGTCAAAAAAGGCAAGAGGATTCCGGGGCATACCCCGAGTGCCTTCCCCATTTGGAAGGGGGGCAAGCCTTCCAGATTAAGGCATGGGGGGATACCTCCAAAACCGACCCCCCCCCTTCCCGGTTGACCCCTTCCCATCCCGGGCAAGGTGCCCTCCGGAGCGAGACTCGCCCTCCGCGTCCCACCGATACCCATCCCCCTTTAAAAAAATCTCGCCTTCGTAGGGAAGTCAGGAAAAAAACAAAAGCCACGACCCCAAAAGCCAAGAGTGTTCCGGGGCATACCCCGAGCGCCTTCCCCAGTTGAAAGGGGGAGGGAGACCCCCCCGCCCCCGAAACCGAGCCCCCTTTTCGGGATGAACCCCCTCGCCCTCCAGCCCCCACCCCCCCCTCCATCCCGGCCAAGGTGCCCTCCGGAGCGAGACTCACCCTCCGCGTCCTGCCCGGCCCGGGAGCCAGAGGCCGGCGGCGCCCGCCCCGGCATCCAATCTCGCCGCTGCTCCGGGAGAGAATCCCCGCCGACCGGCCGGCCAGCCCGCTCGCCCGCCCCGGCGTCCAGCGGCGCTCAGTCCCGCGGGCGGCGAGCGAGAAGAAGCGGCGGCGGCGGCTGGGAAGGAGCGCGCATTCTCCCGGCGCCTGCCCGCCTGCCTGCCTGCCTGCCTCGCCTGGCTGCGGCGGCGGCGGCGCCCGAGAGATGCGCGGGGCGGCGGAGGCGGCTGCCGCGCTTCCCCTCCGCTCCTCCTCCTCCTCCTGCCGCCAGCCCAGCCCGCGTCTGGCCGCTCCTCGGGGCTTCCCGGGCGGCCGCGCCAGGCAGAGGCGCGCCAGCTGCGGATGACATCAGCCGGGAGGGAGGCCCGAGCCGGGCTGGGCTGCACCGGCTCCCCCCGCGGCGGGAGGGGCAGGACAGGAGGAGGAGGAGGAGGAGGAGGAGGAGGAAGGTTTCCCAGCCCATCTTCCCCCCCCCACCCCCCAGCCGAGGACTGGACAGCTCCAACTTCCCCCAGCACCGCTCAGTCCTTTGAAGTGGCCCCCTCCCTCCAAGCAGATTGGGGAGGGGGAGGAAGAGTGATGGGTTGCTTGAAACTCATCCTTGGACTTGGCCAAGAGTAAAACCCTGGAAGACTTGAACCTGGGACTACTCGCTCCTCGGGGCTTCTCCTTGGCAGAAGTTTCTTTTCTAGAACTCCCTCCCGCCCTTCTCTCCTTCCTTCCTTCCTCCCTCCCTTCTCTTCTTCTTTCCTTCCTTCCTTGCGTCCCTCCTTCTCCTTCCCATCTTCTTCCTTCCTTCCTTCCTGACTCCCTCCCTCCCCCTCTCTTTCTCTCTATTCCTTGCTTCCTTCTCTCCTTCCTTCTCTCTCTCTTTCCTTCCTTCCTTCTCTTCTTTTTTCCTTCCTTCCTTCCCTACCTGCCTCTCTCCTTCTCCTTCCCATCTCCTCCCTCCCTCCTTCCTTTCCCTCCCTCTCTCTCCCTCTCTTTCTCTCTATTCCTTCCTTCCTTCTCTCCTTCCTTCTCTCTCTTTCCTTCCTTCCTTCTCTTCTTTTTTCCTCCCTTCCTTCCTTCCCTGCCTGCCTCCTTCTCATTCCCATCTCCTCCCTCCCTGACTCTTCTCTCCCTCCTCTCTCTCTCCTTCCTTCCTTCCTTCCTGGTCCTGATCCTCGGGGGGAGGGGAGGCTGCAGGTTCTTCTGGGCCTCGGATGCTTCACTCCAGGACACCAGCGGCATAAAGCTAATGAAATCCCAAAGGGTTTGCTTGTGTTACCCTGGGCCATTAAGACCAGAGCCTCCCTATTCAGGGGCAGTGTACCTGCAAGAGGCAAACCCTAAACTCTGCAGGCCACCTGGGCATTTCACTAAAGCAACTACTGTATTCCAGGAGAGATGGAGAGGGATTGATCTCCAAAGATTCCCCAATTTGGGATGTGGTCCTCCCAACCATCAAGCTCATCGCGGGGTTTAGGAATGTGGAGAGCAGAAATGCACAATCTGGGAAGGGACCCCACACTTCCTTTCAGAACATCCCCCCCCCCCGCCCCCCGGCCCGTTGCACGCATTTGTACTCTCCGGGCACACTTGCACGTGTTGGAAGCAGTCGGTTATTTTGGGGGTGTTTTGTGTGAAAGCTCTTTGCCTTTCGAAATACAACCCTATTGGTTCTGGGAAATTCCTGTTCCGTTTGGATGATGATAATTTTTAATTCTGAATGCAAAGAACGTAGCTTCTTAAATCACGAAAAGCCTTCTCGATCTTCTCTGGCCCGGTCCAAGGATTTGTAAGGAATCTTAAACTTGGATCCCTTGATATGCAAAGCAGGAATTCTCCCCTTGAGTTGCCTTCAACTCCCGGTCGGACCCTCTGACTGAAGGGTGCGGCAGCCCCAAACGCCCACAAGAGAGAAATATTGGGGAGGGAGGGATCCCCTCATTGCGCTTTCCAGCCACCTCCATCTTCCGGCAGTGGGGCTAACCCCCCCCTTCTGCCTGGCTTCTGAGCACCCCCTTTCTCTCCCCACCTCCCCAAAACAGGGTTCTGAACCCCCCTTGCCTGAAGGGGGCCTAGCCAAGGACGCCTAGCCCCAGCTGCGCTCTGCCATGCCAGGGGAGGGGGGCAGAGGGTCCCCCTCCTTGCTTGGATGGCCGCTAATAACTTGAGTTCTCCAGCTTCGTTTCCAACCCAGATAAGTCGTGTGTGTGTGTGTGTGTGTGTGTGTGTGTGTGTGTTTTGCTATGCCAGAAGAGAGCCTCCTCTCCTACCCCCGCCCCTCAACCAAGCTCTGGTTAGCCTCCAAATCCAATTACAGCTCATTATGCAGTGGAACCTGGCCTCTTATCAAGGGACGCAGGGCAGGCGGGCCGGTGTTCATTTCTGGGGGTAGCCAACCTGCAAATTGCTCCCATGGGCAAAGAGGGACGGAGTTTGGGGCCGCCTGGGATACGGTTCTGCATCCCAAGATAAGGAAATCTACGGTTCTCCCCCCCCCCCCGCACCCCGCTGCTTCCTTCCCATTTTCTCTTCTCCTCTCCTCTTTCCACCCTTCCTTTCCCCACACTCTCCCTTTCTCTTCTTTCTCTTCTTTTTTCCTTCCTTCCTTCCTTCCTTTCTTTCTTCCTTCCCTCCCTCCCTTCCCCTCCCTGCCTCCCTTCCTCCCTCCTCCTTCCCTTTCCTTCCTTCCGCCCTTCCTTCCCTCCCTCCCATCCCTTTCTTCCTTCCCTCCCTTCCCCTCCCTCCCTGCCTCCCATCCTCCCTCCCATCCCCTCCTTCCCTCCTTTCTCCCTTCCTTCCTCCCTTCCCTCCCTCCCATCCCCTCCCTCCTTTCTTCCTTCCTTCCTCTCTTTCCTCCCTCCCTCCCTCCCTCCCTTCCTTCCCTCCCTTCCCCACCTTGCCTCCCTCCCTCCCTCCATTCCTCTCATCTCCTCCTTCCCTCCTTTCTTCCTCCCTCCCTCCCTCCCTCCCATCCCCTCCTTCCTTCCTTCCTTCTTTCCTTCCTTCCAGCCATTGTCCAGAATGCTATATACAGGGTCTCTTGCTTGTGCAGGGAGCTGGACTAGAAGACCTCCAAGATCCCTTCCAACTCTATTATTCTGTTATTAAGTCTTAAAAGTTGCCAGGTTTGGAGAGCCCTGATGTAAACCCTGGCCATAGAGGCGCCTTGCTGCCCTGTGCTTGGCTGGAAGGCTGGTGGCTCTGTGGCTGCAAATATAATTTGGGGAGAGGCCATCAGACGATGCGGAACTGACAGGCATGGGTGGGGGGAGGGAGGGGGGAAGGGGGCTCCGGTTATCCTTCAAACCCCAAATGAAAAGGTCTGGCTGTGACAACAGCATCGTAGCAGACGGAAGATTACAAGCAGCGCTCGTATTTTTTAGGAGCCCAGCAGAAAAAAGGCGCTGAGATGGCAACCGAGGCTGATCTTGTGACCATAAATAGCTCCTGATAGGATGAGGAGGAAGCCTTTGCTGCCATGATTTGAGGTTTATTCCAGGAGGTTTTATGGGGCAGGCGAGTGTCACAGGCCATCAGGTACAAAATAAAAATAAAGTGGAGAGCTTATCTCATCTGGCTGGGTTCAGGAAGGGATGGATAACCGGGAGAAGCAGCAGAAGGAGAGCAGAAATGCTGAATAGGGAGAAGGAAGGACCGAAGAACCAAAGCAACTGACCTCCAGCCATGGATCTCAATCTAGGGTTCTTCTTCTTATTTATTCTTCATCTAAATTGGGGAGGGGGGAGGGGCGCATCCAACCTTGAAAACTTTAACTCCCGTGGACTTCAATTCCCAGAATTCCCCAGCCAGCCTGGGAGTTTATTTATTTATTAGTTTGATTTATATGCCGCCTGTCAGGTTTCGATGCTATCTCAAAATAAATGAACTTCCAAACTGCCGATCTTTAAGGAAATTTTCTCTTTATTCGAGCACAGCAACCTGATCCTGACTCTTCGTGGTCAGTACTGACCTTTGCCCCCCAATCCCTCCCTTTCCGATCCCCAATTCTCTGCTTCTCATTGGCTATCTTCCAAGTCTCTTTCCTGATTCCTTTTTCGTCAGGTCACAGGAATGTGTCCCCCCTCCCCATCTCCGAGGAGACCGAATCTTCAAAGGGATTTAGCAGGCAAAAGTTCAGGCTTCTCCTCCCTTTTCTATGTCAGTTCTGAGACGCTGACACCGCCCTTCTCCGGAGACTCAGGGCGGTTTACAATGCTTTTTAAGCAATAGCCTTCATACTTTTGTATATACCTGCTTAGTAGGGCTTTTGCCCCCCCCCACCCAAGCGGTGTTCTTTTTTTATACAAAGTCAGCTTATTGCCCCCACAATCCAGGTCCTCATTTTACCTACCTCGGAAGGATGGAAGGCTGAGTCAACCTGGAGCCTGGTGAGATTCAAACTTGCAGTAATTGCAGGCAGCTGGCAGCTAAATACTACTTTAACAGTAGTTTCGTCCACTGCACCACCGAGGCTCCTGGTGTTGAAGTCCACAGGGCTTAAAATGGCCAAAGTTGGACTTAGACGGTTTATTGATCTTTCCCCAACGCAACCTGCCTAGAAATCGCCCCTTATTTTAATTTTGTCTCTGGATTTTTTATTTTTTTTTAAAAAAAATCATTGTTCAGCTAGCTCTTCAGCTAAGAGGCTGGCTCTATTGATTTTTCGGCATTTTTATTTTCACCTTTAATGGTAACTAAATAGTTCTACATCATCTCAAACCACTGGGTCAATCTTTGCATCTTCATACATTCGAGGGATCCACAAAGTTCATCAAAATGCAAATCAGTATCGATCCGGATTGCCGTCCATATATTCAGTGGATTTTAACAAGCCTTGAATTCCATGCGGCCTTTCTCTACAAACAGGTCTCTGCAGGACATTCATTTTGGCCTTCAGATTAACAGATGAGTTGGGAGGGACCTTGTAGGTCATCTAGTCCAGCCCTCTGGCCAAGCAGGAGACCCTACACCATTACTTTTCTCTCTTCTTCATTCCTCCGCCCTCCCTCCCTTTCTCCTTCTTCCTTTCCTCTTTTCTTCCCTCTTTTCTCTCCTTCCTTCTCCCCTGATCCTCCCTCCCTCCCTCCCTTCCTCTGTCCTTCTCCATAGCAGTTAGTAGAGCTCGCATGCCATTTTCCATCAGCCATCGTGCAAAAATGCCAAGGATCCACTGCTTCATTCTCTTTCTGCCCTTCCATCCACCATCCATCATCCTCTTCCTGTCTTGGCTGGCTATGACGGTTGATGCCCCCTCCCCCTTCCCATCCAGAAAGTGAAGAGCCCCGGCTGATTTTACGAAACCTTGATTTGACATGGCAGACGGGGAAGAGGAAAGCTGATGGGTTCTGTTTGAACTTTCCCCGTTTCCATTCTGCGAACCCCGTTTAGCCATTTATCTTTGAAGTTTAGCATCTTAAAAGCATCGCTGAAAGAAAATATGCCCACGAACCGCCGCGTTTCATCCCTAGGCACCGCCAGGCAATCCGCCTCTTATGAAAAACTTGGGAGAGATAAAATGACGCTTTATCTTCGGCGTTAAGGCAGAGCTACGGTTGTCCTGCCATAAGGAAGGAAAATCATTAACTGATATTGCAACGGGGTGCGTTGCGTGCGAGCGAATCACATATCAAAGTACCGCGAAGGAAACACTTTAGAGAAAATGAACCTCATCTGCCAACCTGCCTACAAACATCGACTGTGTGTCCCCACCTTGCTCTAACCATGATTTATATAACCATGGTCTAATGGGGCATACCCGAGATCAGGGGTCGGCTGCTGGAGGTTCGCAGGGGTTCGGGAGAACCTCTAGCTAAGATTCTGTGCAGTTCAGAGAACCCCCAAATTCCACTCCTGGCTGGCCAGCCCACCTTACCCCTTCCCAGACAGGAGTCCCCATGAGGCCCATTTTGGATGCAGGTAAGTGCAGGGCACACATGGAGGCTCAGGGAGGGTGAAAAACGGGCCTACTGGAAGTTCAGGAAGGCCGGAAATGGGCCTGTTTCTGGCTTCCAGAGGGCCTCCAGAGCCTGGGGAGGCCGTTTCCGCCCTCCCGGAGGCTTGAGGAAAGTCTCCAGAGCCCAGGGAGGGAGAGGGAGCCTGGATAGCTCAACAGACAGAGCTCTGTAATTTAACACCAGCTGTCTGCAATTAAAGTAAGATCGAATCTCGCCAGGCTCAAGGTTGACTCAGCCTTCCATCCTTTCTAAGGTAGGTAAATTGAGGACCCAGTTTGTGAGGGCAATAAGCTGACTTTGTATAAATATACAAAAGTATGAAGGCTATTGCTTAGCGCACTGTAAGCCGCCCTGAGTCTCCAGAGAAGGGCGGCATATAAATCAAATTTTAAAAAAAACAAAAAAAAATGCCCCCCTCCCCCGCTGTGGTGCAGGAGGCTGACTAGGCCACACCCACCATGGCCACGCCCACCCAGCAACTGGGCAGAGAACCCCTTGCTAAAATTTTTGAAGCCCACCCCTGCAGAAGATGCAGTGGCTGGAACCCCGCCGATCCCACAAGGGGCCTCCAAGCCTTTTCCCACAACCCCACCGAGAGACCCACAGAGGGGGCCATGGGGAAAACATGTGCAGGTAGGAAAACGTTATTTAAGTTGGAGATGAGAGGAGAGCATCAGGAAGCAACTTCAATGAGCTCTGCCTTATCTCTGTTTGGAGGAAGAGGGGACCTGATGAAGGTTTCAAGATATTGTTACTAGAGTCTAAAGCTGAGCTTCTCAACCTTAACCAAGCTAAAATGTGTGGACTTCCGCTCCCAGAATTCCCCAGCCAGCGTGGGGAAGAAGTCCACACATCTTTAAAATGCCCAAGGTTGAGAAACACCAGCTCAGATGTTCCACCTGCAATACTTTTTGTCTTTGAAATTTCAAGATGACGATCCCTAGATTCAACATATATAAGCAAATGTCTCACAACGGGTCAGGATCCCAAGATCCCCTAAGCCACCAGCTCTTCTGCATTTCTTGCAGCTTCCTAGCTGATCCCACCCTAAAGCCAGCCTACCTTCCCTTCCCCTCAATCCCAGTCACTTGACAAGACCTCATCCCAATTTGCAAACCTACCATCACGGTCCATCAACTGCCATTTAGGTCTTAGTTTCTCCTTGAAGCTTCTCCAACTTTCAAGGATCCAACACACCATCGCCTAGTGTTTTCTGCAATGCAACCCCGACTCAAAACCACAACACCACAATGGAACTCATGCTTTCCCATCTTTTTTTTTTTTTTTTTTTACAGATATCTGTGTGCAACATTAATTTAAAAATGTGTGTGTGGCTTCAATCATTTTATTGCATCCAATACGCTGACTTTTTAAATACATGCACATGAATAGCAGGGTGTGCAAAAGACAGCTTGGCCAGACTCCTGGGTGTGCAAAAGACAGCTTGGCCAGACTCCTGGGTGTGCAAAACACAGCTTGGGCAGAATCCTGTGTCATGCGTGAAATCCTACCTTTGTAAAGAGTAAAATTAAAGCAAGGCCGGCATCCCTATGAGAGATAATTGACACATTTTTTTTTGTTCTTCCTCTCTTTTTCTTCGAGAAAACTTCCTTGCTTCAGAGGGAGCCAGCCTCCCATTTTCCCATTCATAACTCCACCTGACACAACCCAGCAAAAATCAATTCATACTTATAAGAGAGTGCCAAAACAAATTACTTTTTGAAGCTTCCAATGAGGTTTTCCCTTTCTTCCATTGACTTCGGCTGGGGTGATGAGTTTTCCATCATAAATTAACTTATTCTGGACTCCAAGAGATACGGAAGGGACCTGGAAGGTCAGTCGGCTTCATTCATACCAGAGAATGAGTGGGTATCCCTCTGTTTTGTCCTCCTCTTTTCCCACCTGCAAGGCACAAAGACATGTTAAAATTCATGCAGCAGAGTAAAAAATGCTGGGGGTTTTTTGAGAGCAAGTTAAATCTCTCTCTTTTTTAAAAAAAATGCCTGTGAAATTCCCATGGGAGTGAATGTGAGATTCTTGTTCTTATTTAATTATAGGATGGTTGAGAGGATGTTTGGCTCCCTCCGAGTGTGCATAACAGAGAAAGAATATCTTTCACATTATAATCTTTTCTTTTGCTTCCAACTCAGTGTTTTTCAGAGTGACAAACTGGGAAAAGAGGCGAGGGTTGGGGATCTCCATGTGGTCTCCTTTCCCCTTTGCGAACAACCTCCAAGGATCATCAACAGAAGTGGTTTCTTCTGTAATTCAAAACAAAGAAGGGCTTTTGGTATTCAAACAATAGCAAGATGAATAAACCTTAGCAGATGGGGAAAAAAAATACCACAATTCCAGATTTTTCAGAGATTTAGCAATTGGGAGGAAGTGATATTTTTCGGTCATCAAAAAATGCCACATTTTTTTCTTCTTTGGATAAAAATTCTTGGAAAGGCTTGTTCAGACAATGAAAGTATAATTTTCCCCATTAAAGAATGATAAAGTTGCATGTCCTGGCAAATAGATGGGGAAGAAATGGAGGTAGTGACAGATTTTATTTTCCTGGGCTCCAAGATCACCGCAGGTGGGGACTGCAGCCAAGAAATTAAAAGACGCTTGCTCCTTAGGAGGAAAGCTACGGCAAATCTAGACAGCGTACTAAAAAGCAGAGACATCATCCTGCCAACAAAAGTGTGTATAGCCAAGGCCATGTTTTTCCCAGTTGCAATGGATGGCTGTGAAAGTTGGACCATAAGGAAGGCTGAGTGAGCACCAAAGAATGGAGGCCTTTGAACTCTGGTGCTGGAGAAGACTCCTGGGAGTCCCTTGGATTGCAAGGCGATCAAATGCATCCTAGAGGAGATCAACCCTGACTGCTCTTTAGAAGGCCAGGTCCTGAAGAAGAAACTCAAATACTTTGGCCACCTAATGAGAAGGAAGGACTCCCTGGAGAAGAGCCTAATGCTGGGAATGATTGAGGGCAAAAGAAGAAGAGGATGGCAGAGAACGAGGTGGCTGGATGGAGTCACTGAAGCAGTCGGCCTGAGCTTAAATGGACTCCAGGAGATGATAGAGGACAGGAAGGCCTGGAGGAACGTTGTCCATGGGGTCACAATGGGTCAGACACGACTTTGCAACTAACAACAACGAAGTTGCACGAACTTGGAATGTAGTTCTTTTATGTTGGGTTTTTAATGTCTTTGTTTCTTTCATTTTTTTCCCCTTTTGTTTTCAAATGGTTCGTTTTTATTTTAGGTATGCCTGTCGGAAAGTGGATTAATACAAAAAAAATTCATTTTTTTTTTAAAGAAAGTAGTTCCTTATCCCTATTTTATTGGTTCGATTTATATGCCGACCTTTTCTGGGGACTGAGGGCGGCTTACAATGCTTTTAAGCAATAGCCTTCATACTTTTGTATATACCTGCTTAGTAGGGCTTTCGGGGGGCCCCCCAGTGGTGTTCTTTTTTTTATACAAAGTCAGCTTATTGCCCCCCCAATCCGGGTCCTCATTTTACCTACCTCGAAAGGATGGAAGGCTGAGTCAACCTTGAGCCTGGTGAGATTTGAACACATTATTATTATTTATTCAATTTATATCCTGCCCTTCTCCAAGTGGACTCAGGGCGGTGCACAGCCAGAACTAAAACTCATATCAATACAAAATTTAAAATTATTAAAAGAATTAAATTGCAGGCAGCTGGTGCTATCTTAACAGTGCTTTAGTCTGAAGGCTGCAGGGTATTTACCAACAAAATTAGCATGCTTAGATGCCCTCTTCTTGAAAATATTCTTGATTTCCAGATGAAAACGGAGTTGCTGATGGTAGATTTTTTTTTTTTTTGGCCTGACAACCTCAGCCAGAATCAAGCCTCAATATTTAAGAGCAAGCACATTTCAGGAGCCAAAGCTGGGGCATAAAAATGAATATCCTCTCTTCTTCCTTTTACAAGCACAAGCTGTTGACGTCTCTCTTTAGCTGAAACCCTGTGATTTAGCACCATTACAAGGTGGTGAAATCCAGGAGTTCGCAGGGTGCAATTCCAAATGTAAAACATGCATTTGATTCCATTTTTGCACACTGGAGAAGAGAGGGGTTTGTCGGTAAATAAACTTGCAAGGTTGCAACCTGCAGAAATCTCTCATTTTTTTTTTCTCTCTCTCTCTCTCTTTCAGAAACTGCATGCATCTTGATTGTATTCGATTTTTGTAACTGTTATGAAGAAACCCGTTTTTGAGCTTCCTGAACAAACAGGAGGAGCATCCAGTTTTGGTCTCCACACTACGAAAAAGATGTTGAGACTGTAGAAAGAATGCAGAGAAGAGCAACCAGGATGATTAGGGGACTGGAGCACTGGTGAAATGTAAACTTAGTTACTACCAGTTCTGTGGCCATGGTTGGCGGGGGGGTAATGTGACTGGGTGGGCATGGCCAACTTTTTTTTTTTACTTTTAAAACCATTTTTTTAATAACCTCTTAGGTTGTAAAAAATTGCTTTTAAAAGCCTCTGATGATCCCAGCTGACTTGCCTGATCATCAGAATCTTTTTTTTTCTTTAAAAAACATTTTTTCTACAACCTCTTTGGCTGAAGATGTTGTAGAAAAAATGCATTTAAAAGCCTCTGACAATCCCAGCTGACTTGCCTGATCGTCAGAAGCTTTTTTTTTTCTTTTAAAAACGTTTTTTCTACAACCTCGGTGAGGTTGTAGAAAAAATGCTTTTACAAGCCTCTGATGATCCCAGCTGAGCTGCTTGATCATCAGAGGCTTTTTTTTTTTTACTTTTAAAAGCATTTTTTTTTTGGCCGAAGAGGTTGTAGAAGAGACTGGACTGCCATCTGTCAGAAATGGTGGAGGGTCTCCTGCTTGGGCGGGGGGTTGGACTAGATGACCTACAAGGTCCCTTCCAACTCTGTCCATCTGTATGTAAGATGTGTTGCCGCTTTTCAAAATGTCGCAACCTTTTTTTTGTTTTTTTACCCTGTCGTGTGTCCATGGGGAAGCTGGAAGGGAAGGTCGCAAGTCGCGGTCCTGTGTTGTCTCGCTTAATGACCACATGGGTTGGTCGTATGTCCAGGACTAACTGTAAGGGACGGGAAAGGGAGCTCAAACTTTCCCCGCAAATTAGTTTGTGTCGAAAACTGGTGAACTTTCTTGAGATATTTTAAGAAACGCTGGAACAGGCCAATGCCTTTTAAGGAGTCAGCTGTTTTCATCTTTCCTTTCTCCCTTGGAATTGAGGTTTTATTATTCTATTCCAAAGTCAGAGAGAATGCCTGGAGGCGAGCAAGTCCGATGCCATATTCTCCTCCTCTTCTTCTTCTTCTTCTTTTTTTGACTATATTCTGCTATAATGTTTTTAAAAATGTATTTTTTTAAAAAAAATTTCAGGTGCCTCCGATGCCACTGATGGGGTATGTGCTCTGGGATGTGACCTTGAAACAAATGCAAGTGTTCTTTTTTCTCATTCTTAGAAATGTGCATAACGATCCTCCGTATTTAATTGATTTATTTATCAAATTTACAGGGCTGCCCTTGGGGGTCACTCTTGGTGGCGTACGCCAGACTACCCAATAAGGGAGCTGGAAGCCATGGCTGTCACTGACCCAGAGTTTCTCAGTCTTGAAGAGGGGTGGATTTCAACTCCCAGAATTCCCCAGCTAACCTGCTGGGAGTTGAAGCCCAGCCCTCTTCAAGGGGCCAAGTTTGAGAAAGACTCTTCTAACCCAAACCAACCATCCACACTCCACACAAGGAGGCACTTCACAGAGTATAAATCAGATCATCGAACCCAGGAGCTTTCAGTCCTACCGTCCTCAACCATTATGTCCTTCAAACTGCTCTCACTCCATCCTAGCACTGATGGTGTTACTAGTTGGGTCATGAAATGTCTGCAAAAAAACCCCCAAGAGAGCACCAAGGACCCCGAACTCTCTCTCCTCCTCCTCCTCCTCCTCCTCCTCCTCCTCCTCCTCATCATCATCATCATCTCCCTCTTCCCCCTCCTCCTCGTCTGCCTCTTCCTCCCAAAACCCCACTCCCCTTTAGCACTGATAATGTTACCTAGTTGGGTCATGAAACGTCTACAAGAAAAAACCCAAGAGAGCACCAAGGACCCCAAACTCTCTCTCCTCCTCCTCTTCCTCCTCCTCCTCCTCCTCCTCATCATCATCATCATCATCTCCCTCTTCCCCCTCCTCGTCGTCCGCCTCTTCCGCCCAAAACCCCACTCCCCTTTAGCACTGATAATGTTACCTAGTTGGGTCATGAAACGTCTACAAGAAAAACCCAAGAGAGCACCAAGGACCCCAAACTCTCTCTCTTCCTCCTCCTCCTCCTCCTCCTCCTCCTCCTCCTCCTCCTCATCATCATCATCATCTCCCTCTTCCCCCTCTTCGTCGTCCGCCTCTTCCGCCCAAAACCCCACTCCCCTTTAGCACTGATAATGTTACCTAGTTGGGTCATGAAACGTCTACAAGAAAAACCCAAGAGAGCACCAAGGACCCCAAACTCTCTCTCCTCCTCCTCTTCCTCCTCCTCCTCCTCCTCCTCCTCATCATCATCATCATCATCTCCCTCTTCCCCCTCTTCGTCGTCCGCCTCTTCTGCCCAAAACCCCACTCCCCTTTAGCACTGATAATGTTACCTAGTTGGGTCATGAAACGTCTGCAAAAAAAACCAACCCAGCACAAAGGACTCCACAGACCTTGCTAAGGACAGGATTTAGACAGTAAATCAATAATATCTGATTTCCAGGTATTTGCAACTCCATATTTGCCCCGTTCTTTTTCTCTCACTGCTGAAATTTTGCAGGGCCTTCCTCCAGGAGCCAGCAAGCTGTTTCCCCTTTTCTTTGCCCTTTCTGTGATCAGAAAACATTTGCAACCACTGTCAGGCTCGCAGGTGCTCTTAGCAAAGGTTAAGCGTAGTTCAGAGAGAACTACACAGCCGCAGGCAGAACGGAGTAGCTAACACCGGCTCTCGTTCGCCTTCCCAGGGCTAATTTAATTAGTCCAATAATTTAGTTTGATTTTTAATGAACTTGGTCAGACTCTGGGTGAATTGGGCCAATTAAGGCAATGTCAAAGTTATCAAGGGGCAGAGTCTAACCAGAGCATCTTCCAGCCATCAAAGCAGAGATCCGAGGACATCCAAGGTCGATTAGCTAATTTCCACCCCAGCTCTTCAGTTCTGCAATGGAGCCCAGGAGAAGCTTGTTCAGAATTGAGCAAGGCTGCAAGTTCAGAGGAAGGACATTTTTTTTTTTTGACTTCATGTTGACTTTCGAGGTTCCTTGTATTAGACAGCACCGATTTTCCAGTGGGGAAGCAGCAGGCTGATTGAAGGATGCAACCATTTCTGAATCTCGATTCCATGATAGTTGTGCAAATCTACCTCTGATTTAGGGGACTGGAGACTAAAACATACGATGAATGGTTACAGGGACTGGGACTGGCTAGTCTGGTGAAGAGAAGGACCAGGGAAGACTTGATAGCAGTCTTCCAGTATTTGAGGGGCTGCCACAGAGAGGAGGAAGGGGGTCAAGCTATTTTCCAAAGCACCCAAAGACCAGACAAGAAATCATGGATGGAAACAGATCAAGGAGAGATTCAACCTGGAAATAAGGAGGAAGTTTCTGACAATGAGAACAATCAACCGATGGAACAGAAGTTGCCTTCGGAAGTTGTGGGAGCTTCATCCTTGGAGGCTTTCAAGAAGAGACTGGACTGCCATCGGTCAGAAATGGTGTAGGGTTTCCTGCTTGGGTGGGAGGCTGGTCTAGATGACCTACAAGGTCCCTTCCCATTCTGGTAATCTAATCCTTCCCACCAGGACAGATTGTACCAGAATAACAGAGTTGGAAGGGACCTTGTAGCAGAGGTGGTATTCAGCAGGTTGTGACCAGTTCTGGAGAACCGGTAACGGACATTTTGAGTAGTTTGGAGAACCGGTAAATGCCACCTCTGACTGGCCCCGCCCCCATCTATTCTCTGCTTCCCAAGTCCCAGCTGATCGGGAGGAAATGGGGATTTTGCAGTAACCTTCCTCTGCAATGAGTTGGAAATTGAGATTTTAAAGTATCCTTCCCCTGCCACGCCCACCAAACCATGCCACACCAACCAAGCCACGCCCACAGAACCGGTAGTAAAAAATTTTGAATCCCACCACTGCCTTGAAGGTCATCTAGTCCAACCCTCACCCCCACCCAAGCAGGAGACTGTACACCATTTCTGACAGATGGCCATGCAGTCTCTTCTTGAAAGCCTCCAGTGATGAAGCTCCCACAACTTCTGAAGGCAACTTCTGTTCCATGGGTTGATTGTTCTCACTGTCAGAAAAATTTCTCCCTATTTCCAGGTTGAATCTCTCCTTGGTCAGTTTCCATCCATGATTCCTTGTCTGGCCTTCGGGGGCTTCGGAAAACAAATTGATCCATCTAAGCCTTTCCGGGATTGCACACCATCCAAAATCTCTTCTGGGAAGTTCTCAACTACTCAACAATCACAATCATTTTTTTCCCACTGTTCTGCGAAAGAAGACACATGAAACATGCAAATTCAAAAGCAGCAGCCCGAGATGGCAGGCCCGACAGAGAGATTGCAACTTCAAACCATCACTGAATGAACGGTTGTAAGTCAAGGACTACTCTCCCTTTCTACAAAGGCACAAGATGCTTTTCGAACGACAATAAGCCAGCGTGGCTTCGTAGCTTCCTCTCCTGTGGCCGTCGCTTCAAAGCCACGGATGTCTCAAAAACATTTACATGGTTTGACAAGCAAAGGTAAAGAGACAGGTAAATGCTTCAGGTTGTTTCTACAGCCGAGCTTCTCCGACAGTGTAATATTTGCATACACCTGGGTAGGAGGATGGCATCCTGTGGGGTAGTTTGCTTTGTGTGTGTGTGTGGAGTTGTCGTCTTCCTGGCCAGCCCAAACGTGACGGAAAACTCTATTGCTCAGAGGGAAAAGTGGTGGGCAGCTAAATAATGGATAGAAGCTGTGTGTCCTTGGCTTTTGTGTTGTTTAACACCAGCCTTTCCTATCTGAGCTATTCACACCTTGTGTCTTTTTTTTCTTTCAAACACCAGCCAAACATCTCTGGAGTCCTGGGGAATTGCAGGTGGAGAGAAAAACCAACAGAAAGGCTTCTTTAGGGCCCTGGGTACAGGCACTCCTCGACTTACGACTGCAATTGGGACTCCAACATTTCTCTTAAGCGAAATATTTATTAAGGAAACTTGCTCCCTTTTAGGACTTTTCTTGCCACCGGGGTTAAGTGGATCCCTGCAGTTGCTGTGTGAGTGACATGGTTGTTAAGTGAATCTGGCTTCCCCGTGGCTTGTCAGAAGGTCGCAAAAGGCGAATCAACTGGGACACTGCGATCATCGTAAAGACCGTACGTGTCACTTGCCAAGTGGCCGAATTTTAATCACATGACCCTGGGGAGGCTGCAACAGTCATAAATGTGAAAAGCGGTCATCGCTCGCGTTTTTCAGTGCTGTTGAACGGTCACTAAATGAGCCGTTGTAAGTCAAGGACCCGCTGTAATTTCTTTCATATAAATACAGAATTAGAGGTAACTATCCGTACAGACTCACTGGAGAAGAGCCTAATGCTGGGAAAGATGGAGGGCAAAAGGAGAAGGGGACGACAGAGAACGAGGTGGCTGGATGGAGTCACCGAAGCAGTCGGTGTGAGCCTAAATGGACTCCAGAGGATGGTAGAGGACAGGAAGGCCTGGAGGAACGTTCTCCATGGGGTTGCGATGGGTCGGATGTGACTTTACAACTAACAACAACAACAATCCGTATAGTACATACAATGCCTCTGTATGTACATACACACATTACCTACACATGGATGCCAAAACTATATTTGGTATAGACCTAGTTTCCTTGAGAAGTTCATCAAACTTAAGAAAGGTGGAAGGAAAGAGGAGAAGAGACTGACCACCTCTGGGCTCTACCTACGTGGTCTGTCAAGTTGGTGCCACCTTGATTGCGTACAATCTATACAATATGTACAATCCATACATATTAATGGGAACAAGTAGTCCTTAACCTATGACCTCTATTGGGACCAGAACTTCCATCATTAAGTGTCTATGGAGATTCTCAGTCATCCGGGTCATGGTTGTCCAAGGGGTGGGCTTCAAAAATTTTAGCAAGGGGTTGTCTGCCTGGTTGCTGGGGAGGTGTGGCCATGGTGGGCGTGGCCTAGTCGGTGGGGGGACATTTTTACCCTCCCCAGGCTCTAGGGGCTTTCCTCGAGCCTCCGGGAAGGTAAAAATGGCCTCCCCAGGCTCTGGAGGACCTCTGGAGGCTGGAAACGAACTTCCAGTAGGCCTGTTTTTCACCCTCCCCGAGCCTCCCTATGCCCTGCAATTACCTGCATCCAAAACAGGCCACATGGGGACTCCTGGAAGACGAGGGGCAGGGTGGGGGTGAGGCCAGCCAGGAGTGGGATTTGGGGGTTCTCCGAACCGCACAGAATCTTAGCTAGAGGTTCTCCCAAACTGGACTTTCTGTGAGTCTCCCATCATTAAGGGAGTCGCGCCCAATTTTGAACCCATCGAATAATCTTCCTTCCGCGAGCTGAAGGTGGGATCGGTGGGTGGAAAATCTGAAGAGTGACGCTCCTTCTATATCTGGAAGGTCACAGCTGGAGGAAAGTATTCTATTTAACAGAAGGAAGAATCCAAAGTCCCTCTTCAGTGCCTTGTTATTTTTTCTTTATATCTCTGAACATTTCTTTCATTTGTCACAACCACTCGGCATAAAGAAACAGTGATTGCTTTTTTTTTCCTTTTTTTTTTTTTACCCTTGTGGTTCTTTGTTGCCTCATGCTTTATGTAGTAGGCAGGGAAAGGCTGGGCTATCATGCAAATAAATACAGAAGTAATGAATTGCACGGATGCAAAGAAGAGAGGGTGTCTCTTTGGGTGTATTGAGTTAAAATAACCCTCGCGGGTTTGCCATTTGCCAAACAACATCAATCAAATCCAAATATTCCAAATCAGATTGGGAGCCAGCAGAGCTCCCTTCGCTTAGAGACCGAGATCCCCTCTCTCTCTCTCTCTCTCTCTGATGTTTCTCATTCTGTAGATCAGTGTTCTGACCTAGGCTTCCTTAGAAAGTATACAGCTCAATCTTAGTCCCGGCAAAACCTCTTTTATTTACACAGCTGTGAATTGTCGTCCTTCACAGTCCGCAAGGCTTCACAAATAGCCTTTCAGGGGAAAGTTTATAAACACCCACCTTCTCTCCCTTGGAATGCTGCCAGAGAACGAATTGCCAGATGCAGGGCAAGGCCAAACTTGGCACAGAGTCAAACAGAACTGTCCAAAGCTTGAAACGACCAGATGAACTAATTGCTTCCCACAAAAGCTCACGTCCCGTTCACTCCTCTTTTATGTCTTATGGGAGGAGCCAATCATCTCCAAGCTTTACTCCCAAGTCGACCCTGTTTTCTTAGTTGTTTTTGTTTTCTTGCAGCTGTGCACATGCGCGCACTGGGAACAGGCTCCCCCTGTTCTTCTGCTTTGCTGATGTCAGACTCCAGAGACTCTGGAGACTCCGGAGGCAGCACATAACTATCAGATGGCCTTGGCCCCCTCTCTGCCTCCGATGCAGAGCCCTCATCCGAGCTTTCCCCAGCCCCCAGGACTGGCCCACGTTCCTCCCCAACCTCCTCACTGTCTGAATCTGCTGCCAGCTCTGCTGGCCATCAGTGGGCCACAATAATCAGACAGTGATTAATCCTCTTCGCACAAAATCTGGAGTCCCTGAAGTTATGGTTAGCCCAGTAAGGTAATCTAGCCAAGAAGACCAATCAAGACTACTAGCTCGGTCTTTTTCCTAAGGTTACATGAATAGAATCTTGCAAGAGTGAAAGTCGGTCTTCTCTCCTTGTACTCTCTGGAAAACTAAGGAGGATGGATGCCGCTCTTGAGCATTGCCCATGCCTCCTCTTCTGTGGGCTGAGACATCTCTTACTCACTAGTGGTCCTGTGGTTCTCCTTCGGGCCTCTCAAGATCTTTCCTACAGACAGCTGGCTGGTCTATATAGATTGTTTATCAGGAGAGCTTGTCTCCAAGGAATGAAGTCCAACCTAAGGACATCTGCTCTGGGTTTCATCCTGTGTGAAAGGGAACTCTGAAAAAAGATTGGCGAAGCTTTATTCTACTCCTTCTCTTTCTCCTTCTCCTTCTCCTCCTCTCTGTCTCCTCCTCCTCCTCCTTTCTCATAAATGCAGGAAGCAAAGCTAACTCCTTTTCTTTCTGTTACCCTTTCTTCTCCTCCACCACCACCACTGCCTCTTTCTTTCTTTCTTTCTTTCTTTCTTTCTTTCTTTCTTTCTTTCTTTCTTTCTTTCTTTCTTTCTTTTCTCCTTCTCCTTCTCCTTCTCCTTCTCCTTCTCCTTCTCCTTCTCCTTCTCCTTCTCCTTCTCCTTCTCCTTCTCCTTCTCCTTCTCCTTCTTCTTCTTCTTCTTCTTCTTCTTCTTCTTCTTCTCCCTCCTCCTTCCTCCTTCCTCCCTTTGCTTACCCATATGGATCTGGCTTACAGTAAGTTAAATCCTGCTTCCTCCCTTCCCCCCCCACAACTTCCTTCCTTGCCTGCTGGTCCCTCTTTCTCTTCCTTCCTTCCTTCCTTCCTTTCTTCCTTCCTTCCTTCCTTCCTTCCTTTCTATACTTCTTCTTTTACTTCTTCTCCTCCTCCTCTTCCTCTTCCTCTCCTCCTCCTCCTCCCTCCTATCTCCTTTCTTCTCCCTCCTCCTTCCTCCTCCTTCCTCCTTCCTCCCTTTGCTTACCCATATGGATCTGGCTTACAGCAAGTTTAAATCCTGCTTCCTCCCTCTCCCCCGCCCCCCCCCCAACTTCCTTCCTTGCCTGCTGGTCCCTCTTTCTCACTCCCTGCTTTATATGCAAAGGCAATGAGTCAGAGCAGCCTAGTGGAGAAGCAAAATGATTGTGTCAACTTGAAAGAGAACAATAAGTCGCCTTCAATGTACAATCCAAGGTTTAACAAATTGGGAGGAAGGGGGGGAGGCGCCAGAGGAGTGAACAGCACAGATGTGTCATGCTGCAGGCTGAGAAACTTGGGAGGAAGGGTGGGGCAGCCCAGCTGGTCAGGGGAGAGCCAAAAAAAAAAAAAAGGACCCGATGGAACCAAGCCACGATAGAAGCAGGTTAGCAGATGATTTAGGATGAGATTCCTTGGCAACAGATTCATGGCTTGTTGTTGTTTCATAGGAAGATTCTGGACTACCATTCCCTGTTCCGATTTCATTGCAAATGGGAGGGAGAGAGGGAGAGAAGGAAGGAAGAAAGGAACTCTGACGAACTGAAGAAGTTCCTTGGATGAGAAGCAAAACGTTTTCAAAGAAAAATAAAACCAAGGAAGTCCAGCTGTCTTTTGAAAAAAAAAAAAAGAGCACCTTTGGGACAACCTAGAATCCTGCATCCAGTCTTGGTCACCACACTATGAAAAAGTTGTTGAGATTCTAGAAAGAGTGCAGAGGAGAGCAACCAGGATGATTAGGGGACTGGAGGCTAAAACATACGATGAACGGTTGCAGGAACTGGGCACGGCTAGTCTAGTGAAGAGAAGGACCAGGGGAGACAGGATAGCAGTCTTCCAATATTTGAGGGGTTGCCACAGAGAGGAGGGGGTCAAGCTATTTTCCAAGGCACCAGAAGGCCAGACAAGGAATAATGGATGGAAACTGATCAAGGAGAGATTCAACCTAGAAATAAGGAGATAGTTTTTGACGATGAGAGCAATCAACCAGTGGAACAGAAGTTGCCTTCGGAAGTTGTGGGAGCTTCATCCCTGGAGGCTTTTAAGAAGAGACCGGACTGCCATCCATCAAAAATGGTGTAAGGTCTCCTACTCCTACTCCGGACGGCTCCTGATCTCCGCTCCTTCCGTCGGGACCTGAAGACTTGGCTGTTCAAGCAAATAGGCTGACTCAGATTCTGGGTTTTATTATTATTTATTAGTTAATTTGGTATAAAATGGGATTTTGTTGTACATGTTTTTAACTTGTGAGTCGGCATATAAATACATGAAATAAATAAATAAATACTTGGGGGGAAGGGGGTTGGACCAGATGACCTGCAAGGTCCCTTCCAGCTCTGTTAATCTGATCTGATCTGACACAAACACGAGCTGGATGACTGAGGATCTCCAGAAAACATCGGTTTGCTGACATTGCGGGTGGGCCAAGCACAGTACCGTTTGGTTCCTAGGTCCAATCCTTCCTACCAACGCCTTCCAACGTTGCCCCCAGAAGATTGGGAACGTTCAGGAAAACCAGGTATTTAAAAAACATCCATTCATCCTGCGGTGGGGATCAAGACCATAACAACACCTCCTCGAAGGAGGTGTAATGCTATTGATGCTTCTTGCATCCTTCTTTTTAAAGCCTGTTGCAAACAAAAAAAATGCTACCAATTCTACCGTTCGCTTCCCGTGGTGGCTGTCCTAATTAGCAGAACAGAAATGGTGTGAAGTGTGTGTAGGAGTTGTGTAAGGTTAGGGAAAGAAGTCAAATGGCTAATTAGTTGCCTTATATAGATCACCTTTTGCTCGAAACTGGAATTTAACACTGGTGGTGATTTCCACCCCTTCCCTCCTTTCTCCTCCGGTGAAGCCCCGATGATTAAATACAGTATATGGAGACTTTCAGGTAATAGAATTATTTTTGAAGGAAGTGTAATATATCACCCACTCTCTCTTGCACACTTGGTCACACAGAGTAGGATCAATTGAAATGGAAATCACCCAAGGGCAGGGGCAAAGGATTAGCAAGAGGACTTCAAGCGTTTCTCCGAGGAGAAGACATCGTGTCAGGTTTAAGTGGATTGGCTAACCTTGTAGAAAATCCTATTTCCTCTCTGATGATTGGAAATGCAACGCCACGGTTTCAGGCAGGATGATAAGAATAAGAGCCTCAGGTAGGAGTCAGGTAGGATGGAGATTAAGCTCAAGATCTGGAGGTCATGAGAGGAAACTTAATCTCTTGGGATACCTTTGTTTAATTGCCACTAATGTTAAACTGCAAGAGATTATATTGTAGCTAGGTTCACCTATGATGCTAAAAATCTGAGCTATTGAAATAATGCAGTGTCCTTTGGGGTGGGGGAGTGGAGAAGTCATAAATCATGGTTTACAAATCAAGTGAGATGGTTGCATACACCTTGCTAAGCCTATATGTCACCTTTGTCCAGATGTGAGTTTCAGCAGGTTCTGACCAGTTCTGGAGAACCAGTAGTGGAAATTTTGAGCAGTTCGGAGAACTGGTAGTAAAAATTCTGAGTGGCCCCACCCCCATCTATTCTCTGCCTCCCAAGTCCCAGCTGATCGGGAAGAAATGGAGATTTTGCAGTATCCTTCCCTTGCCACGCCCACCAAGACATGCCCACAGAACCGGTAGTAAAAATTCTGACTGGCCCCGCCCCTATGTATTCTCTGCCTCCCAAGTCCCAGCTGATTGGGAGGAAATGGGGATTTTGCAGTAAACCTTCCTCCTGGAGTGGGGTGGGAATGGAGATTTTACAGTATCCTTCCCCTGCCATGCCCACCAAGCCACACCCACAGAACCAGTAATAAAAATTTTTTGAAACCCACCACTGCCTTTGTCACATACATTTTGATTGCTAAAGATGGTTAAATGCAGATTCTAGCCTCAGCTTGGGAGCATCCATGGGAAGGGGGCAGCTGTCAAAAAAAAAAAAAAAAGTCAAAATGGCTGGGGAAAGCTAGGAGTTGAAGTTTGCCCATCTTCAAAGTTGCTGAGATTGAGAAATATCTATCTAATTCCTTTCTCTTGTTGGAACCCTCCATTGTTGGTTCAGAAAACTCCCTCAGTTGGGAAGGCAGTCAATCTTGATGCCAAACAGATTGTACCATCCTAATATTCTTGTAGGGAAGTGACATTTATGGACATTGGAGCCTTCAAACTGGTCCCATTTTCTGGAGCAAACAAGAACGAAACAAGTCCTTGTCCAGCTTGGATGAGAAGCAAAATGTCTTCAAAACAAAATAAAAAACAAGGAAGTCCAGTGGCCTCCTCCTGGAAAAGCATCTTTGGGACAACTATGACCTCAATGACTAAGAATCTCTACAGACTTTGAACCGAGTCCTTCCACAGAATGAACCTTCCATCTCCATTTTAAGATGGCTTTGTAAGCAAGGTTTACCCAATTCCTTCATCTTCCACAACAGATCTCCAGAACCTCACTAGATTCTCTGTGTCTCCTTTGATCCCATCACTGCTCTTATTTCCTGCACACTCGGGAATATCTATCGAATACCGCCAAAATAATCAAAATGGCGACCTCCAATGGTGAGCTCAAATCCCCAGCTGCTTTTCTCCACATCATGTTGTATGTGTGACATATGTAAACATCAGGCAGCGCCTCCGTTTCACTATCCTGGTCAATCTCTTGACTTTTGTTGGCAGCATCTCACAGACTTTCCCAACTGCATTATTAGGTAGGAATTAGGTAAATGTCAACCTCATAAACCAACCCAGTGGAGCAGGGAATCCTCTCACTTTGAGGGTCTCCAAAGGGATGAAAAACACCGATGAAAATGCACCAATTAGTGTAAAAGAAAATAGAATAGAAAACCCGGTGGATCATGCAGCTCCTAATAACCAAAAAAAAAAACCCTATCCTTTTCTGAATGAGCAGATTGCTGTTTGCAGAAAGATTCGGCATTCAATCTACGTGTGTGTTTGTGGAAGTACCAAGAAGGGTGGATTGAATGTGCTTAAGCATGAAGGGGAAACTGGTTTGTCTCCTTCATTTGTTGGGACTATGCTTTCAGGAAAGTTGGAAGAAATGTTCCTCTGGGTTCAGTTCCAAATGGGGAGAAAGACACTGGAAACATGGCAGCTGCTTGGAAAGATGGTGTTGTGGTCCGCCAGCAGCCTGCAGAGCTGGCAGCAGAGTCGGACAGTGAGGAGGCTGGGGAGGAACATGGGCCAGTCCTGGAGTCTGGGGAAGGCTCTGACAAGGGGTCTGCATCGAAGGCAGAGATGGGGCCAGGGCCCTCAGGGAGTGATGTGCAGACTCCAGAACCTCCAGAGGCTGACCGTAGAGAGGCAGAGGAACAGGAGGAGTCTGTTCCTAGTGCAGCATGTGCAGAGCTGCCAGAAGGCAAGAACAGTTAAAACAAAAGGGACAACTCAGGAGTAAGGCCTGGAGATGATTGGCCCCTCCCAAAAGGCTTAAAAGAGGAGCAAAGGCACGTGGGCCCTTTGCAGGAAAGCAACATTGTTCATTCTGTTCCCAGAATACATGCGCATTCCGGTTTGGGCACTCGGTGCCAAAAAGGTTCGCCATCACTGTCCTAGACTATTTCATTCTTCTAGGAGAAGGGTGGGTGCTAACTTCCTGCAGGAAGGTTCAAAATTAAAATTGTGACAAACAGCAGGGCTGTGCACACACACTCCATGGAAGGCTCCAGTTCAAAGCCAAAGAAATCAAAGCATCCCTTTGAATCAAAAGCGTTGGGTTCTAATTTCCCAAACAATTCAGTCAGTCAAGGCATTGTAGAGTTGGCTTCAAAGGCAGCAAATGAAATGCAGCTTCGCCTCGCTTTGTTTTGAAATACATCACCGGAGTCAATGAAAATGATTTTGGTTTAGTTTTGTTGATTTATTAATCAAGCTGGCAAGGCCACCAGCCTATCCAAGGAAACCCCACCCACTTCGGTTACCAGTTTATTTTTTTTCCTCTTGCACCCCCCACATGCCTCCACCCCCAAAGAAGTCCTGCAATGCATTCTGTAAGAAGCCCATCGTTTATGCAAAGGAAGAAGAGATAAAAGTGTCTTTTTACATCAAAGGAGGTTCTTCTTGATTGTGCTAAAACAACTCATTGCTAACAGGTTGTAAAAGATCAAAAGACATCAGGGGGTGGAGGAAGCTGACAATTATCCCAAAGTATAATTGAAAGTCCTATAAACATAGCAGAAATATTAATCCCTAAACTGTCTGGCTGTCTGCAAGGAGGACAAATCCTTCCATTCCCTACCATCCAGTCAGAGGCTGAAGAAGCTTCTTGGACGAGAAGCGAAACGTCTTCAAAGAAAAAAACAGAAACTCCAGTTGACTCTTGGGGGGAAAAAAAGCAGTTTTGGGACAACTATGACATGGAGTACCAAGAGTCTGTACAGACTTTTAGCTATACCATTTGGGATGAACACCCTTGGGATGGTGTGGGAGGAGGAATGGATTTCCAGAGGGGGGAAAAATTGCAGACTACAGGAATCATTTGCACCACTCAGGTGACCCTGAGGCAGTGGTGGTTTGCCCCCAGTTTGGACCAGTTTGCAAGAACCGGTAGCAAAACCTGCAGGAGGCCCCACCCACTGCTCCAGATGTTGTCATTGGTGATCATGCGCATGGACATGTGCAGAAGCAAGGCGCGCGCACCAGCAAAGCAAGTTCACACGTGTAATCTCCTTGCAAACCGGTAGTAAAGGTAAGTAGAACACATCCCTGCCCTGAGGACACAGATAAACCTCCAAGTGGCCTCAATTGCTCTCTCTAAAAGGATGCAAATGACCAGTGTTTGCAAGGAGTATAAATCCTTCCATTCCTCACCATCCAAGTTAGAGCTGAAGAAGTTTTTTTTTTAATTTGATTTATATGCCTCCCTTCTCCGGAGACTCAGGGCGGCTTACAATGTGCTCAGCAATAGCCTTCATCCTTTTGTATATTTATACAAAGTCAGCTTATTGCCCCCACAATCTGGGTCCTCATTTTACCTACCTTAGAAAGGATGAAAGGCTGAGTCAACCTTGAGCCTTGGCGAGATTTGAACCTGCAGTAATTGCAGGCAGCTGGTCTTAATAACCAGCTTAATAACAGGGTGCCTTAGACCACTGTACTACCAAGTTTCTTGGACCAGAAGTGAAACATCTTCAAAGAAAATCCAGAAAGTCTAGTTGCCTCCTGAAAAAGCACCTTTGGGACAACCATGACTTGGATGACTGAGAATCTCTACAGACGTTGAGCTGTGCAATTTGGGATGAACTCCCTTCAAATGGTGTGGATGGATTTCCAGAGGAAAAATTGCAGACTGCAGGAAAGATTTGCACCACTCAGGTGAGCCTGAGGACACAGGTAAACCTCCAAGTGCTTCAACGACCCTCTAAAAGGATGCAAATGACCAGCTGTCTGCAAGGAGTATCAATCCTTCCATTCCTCACCATCCAGTCAGAGCTGAAGAAGCTTCTTGGACGAGAAGCGAAACGTCTTCAAAAGAAAAAACAGAAAGTCCAGCTGCCTCTTGGAAAAAGCGTCTTTGGGACAACCACGACCTGGATGACTGAGAATCTCGGTAGACATTAATCCCTAAATTCTTCGGGAAGAGCATAAAGAAACGTCCAGCTCCTTTAAGTGAAAACCAGCCAAAACAGCTAAAAAGGATGCTGAATTTTACAGCCGTACCTAAATAGGATTGTTTTCTAAAGCACAAAACTCATTTTAAAAAACCAAGGATGGTAACCCATTATGGAATACAGACAATAGGTAATAACCAATACACCGAAGCTTGTTTTAATAAAGAAACACCACAATAAACCATTTACAGTAGATTACAAAAATAAAACCTCATTACAATAATATCACAGTCTCGTCATAAAACATCTCCAATGGCTTTCTTCAAAAGGAAGGTACACTGTATGGTAGTATTTTTTTTACCTCTCTCCCTCTCTCCACTTCTAGTGCCTTCAGCCAGCTCATTTTCTTGTAAGACCAGCCCCATAATGAGATCTGCACAGATTGAGGAGAGCTTTCGTTTTGACCCAACCTGCTGCTGCTCCAGTTGGCTGACGCTCCCTCCTTCCTAACCGTTTCAACAGTGGGATGAAAGGAACGCATCCTTAATCAACGGTCAAACTCCAACCTGTCTTCTGAAATACACTGCCAAAGTCTGGAGATCAAGAGGATTTAAGTTCCTGTGAAATCCGAAAGCTTCATCTGGGTCCAGATTCCTGGAGAGATCTACCATCACGGCCTGGCTAATCGGGGTCAGAAAATGCTTAGCACAGAATAACAGAGTGGAAAGGGACCTTGGAGGTCTTCTAGTCCAACCCAGTGCTCCCAAGCAGGAGGACCCCATAGGACCCAGTGATGGCGAATCTTTTTGGCACTGTGTGCCCAAACCAGAACACTCGTGCGTGTGCAGGCACTGGAGCACCAGAAAACTAAAGACCAGCTGTCTGGTACACGTGCCTGTTTTTTGGCCGTTTTTAGCCGTTTTTCAGGGTGTTTTCAGGCAGTTTTGGGGCCATTTTCAGGCTGTTTTCTGGGCCATTTTCTGGGCCAAAAATGCCCTGAAAATGGCCCGAAAAATGACCTGGAAATGGCCTGGAAAATGGACCAAAAAACGGCCCAGAAAATGGCCTGAAAACAGCCTGGAAAACAGCCATGAAAATGGCCCCCAAAATGGTCTGGTTTTTGACTGTTTTCAGGTCATTTTCCGGTGCTCCATCACCCATGAAGACCAGCTGGCCAGAGAGCAGGTGCGTGCCAGAAGAGCAGCTGGCAATGGCACATGTGCCCACAGAGAGGGCTCTATGTGCCACCTCTGGCACGCGTGCCATAGGTTCACCATCACAGCCCTATCCCATTCCAGTCAAGTGGCTGTCCAGTGTCTTCTTAAAAGCCTCCAAGGATAGAGCACTCACAGTTTCTGAAGGCAAGCCATTCCATTGATTTATTGTTCTCACTGTTAGGAAGTATCTCCTTAGTTCTAGGTTGCTTCACTCCTTGTTTAGTTTCCATCCGTTGTTTCTTCTCTTGCCTTATAGTCAAGCCTTCTTGCCTTGCCTTGTCTTAGAGGGGCGTGCAAGCTTTTGAAGGTCCATTGATGGAGGAGCAAGGTCCATGAAAAGGAGAGGAATAAGGAGACCTCTTCCACTCAGCTCTAAAAAAGAAATGTGTGCTGATTAAAAAAAACAACAACAGGAGCAGAGAAAATAGCAAGGAGAAAGAAGTAATTGAGACCGCTCAAGGCTCATTTTGGGCTCTGATTGAGGGAGACGCCTGTTTATGGTCCATGGAGTCACCACCAGGACATGACTTAGTGACAAAACAACGACAGAAGTCTGCCTTGTTTTGAGTTCAGCTCGTCTCAGCCTGTCTTTTTGTACCATCTCAAGTAGGAACTTGTCAGTATGATGGAACCGTTTTCTCCTTTTTTTCCTCCCCGTCCTGTAAATGAAAGTCTAATTACACAAGGTTTGCAGGTGAAGGGAAGAGCGAGGAAGGAACCCTTCTGATTCCTCTCTTTGCTCAAAGTGATTAGCTTTTTCCTCCACTGGTCGTCACTCTCTTATTAACGAGTGGTCAATTTCATTCAATTCATCCAATACACTTTTCCGCAAAAAGTAAAAACTGAATCCAAGCAGAGCTGGTCTATCTTTATGTGCTATACTTGGTGGTGGAGATAGATCCTTAACAACGAAGGCAAAACACACAAGTTGGCACTCACTAAAGGAATTTTCGGCTGTGTTGTCTTCTCTAATATCCCTAAACACACCAACCAAATGAGCACTGATTTACCAATCAGGTGTTAACTTCTTCGGTTAACTTCCCATCACTCGCCTTCAGTTGATGTCAGAAGTGTTAAGAGAACCAAGCTGAGAAGAATCGATAAAATACAGTACCAACAGATTAACTCCAGAGGATTTGACTGTAAGAAGCTGTTGTTAAACAAACAAAGCTCCTAATTTGGTAGAAAAACAAACCGTAAGCATAGAGATAGATAACAAAGCCCAACAAGTACCCTTAACAAAAAGAAACTTCTAGAACTAAGAATGCACGCATTTCATTCTCGTTGTGGTTGCTAGGGAACTCTTCCCACCACAGTATAAGTCTTGATTTGATGTGGTTGTCCATTATTGTTGATCTGCGTCCGGCAGTAAGAACTTCCTTGCTGGAGTAGGTCAAGGGTCTATCCAACTTCCCAGAATGGTGAAGAAAAGACATTCTGATCAGGGATTCAAAAATTTTAGCAACCGGTTCTCTGCCTGGTTGCTGGGTGGGCGTGGCCTATTCTGCAGCACAGTGGAAGGGGGCTGTTTTGACTCTCCCCAAGCTCTGGAGGCTTTCCTCAAGCCTTCAGGAGGGCGAAAATGGCTCCCCCCAGACTCTGGAGACCCTCCGGAGGCCAGAAACAGGCCCATTTCCGGACTTCCAGAACTTCCAGGAGGCCTGTTTTTTGCCCTCCCAGAGCATCCGTGGGGGTTTTCCCTTACCTGGCATCCAAAACAGGCTGCATGGAGACTCCTGGGAGGGGAGGGGCAAGGTGGACGGGGACAACCAGTCCTTGCAACTACCAGTTCGGTGAACCAGATGTAAAATTAGCTGATCCCACCCGATTCTGATAGAAACACACGAGTAGGAAGTGTCCCAGACATATCCAACTAGTGGGACATGTCTCATTGTCAGTTGTGGCTTATCTATTGTCACTTGAGATGTTAAACTTGCTACTACTACATTTTGGGAAGGGATCATCTATGATTGTTGGGAAACAGCTGCGGTGGGAAAGTAGAGATGGGAGGAATACGTTGCTACCAAAAACAGCAGCTCCCCAAGTGAAAGTCAGATGCCCAAGGATATATTTTATGTGGAATGCAGGTGGGAACTCAAATAGTATATAAAATGTCCTTGTTTGAGGGGAGAAGGGGGAATTCCTCCACGCTGAATTCCTTGCTTTTGCATAAAAGTCAGTCCAGCTGACAAAAAAATTCAGCCGTGTGGGACTTGATGAGCCTGTGAAAGTTCTACAAATGGTAGTAGCAGATGCAGTCTCCAAGGACTTTGGCCCAGAGGTAGCACTTGGAAACCAACAATAACAAAAATCAATACCTCTGTCTCTCATGGTACAACAATTATCTGGATTTCATGTCACTTGATATGGAGATCGACCTCACTGTTGCTTTTTTAATCTTGACACGAAAGGAGATTGAGAATCGCCGAGTAAATAAACAGGGTATCTGGCTGAGATTGTCTGGGGAGGACAATCAAACCTTCTGCTGCTCCTCAGAAGCAACCAGGTTCCTCAGAGACCAGCCGATGCCAAGAGAGGGATTTGCGAGGCAGGAGTCGGTGCTCTTCGGCTCCTGTTATCCATACGTCCATTTAGCAGACGCCTCTGATCATCACTGCATCAAAATTGAAAAGCTGAAAAGAAGCCCCTTTCCCTCAGATGGAAGCCTCCACCGATTCTCCTTTGATGAACCTCAAATTAGTTCCCAGCTCAGCAGGACCCCACGATAATCATGTTCTTTTCTCTCCCCTGTTTATGGCTGTGTTGGCTCCAGCTGTTATGCTTCCTTCCATGCAACAGGTCCTACATTACCTTTCAGGTAAGGATGCTATTGTTCCACCTGATTTCCCTCAAGGCTCCTGAGCTGATGGTCCCTGGAGCTCTGCCTTCACATTTCCACTTCTGGGTTTATCCTGAAATGTTGTGAGGAACAATGAATACAGTGATTCTTAAGAGAAGACATCATTAAAGCAGTTTCTGGATTCATACTTACTTCCTCCATTTTGGAGACTTCTGAGCTACACATGGACTTGTTTCCCAAATCATTTGTTAGAGAGCCATCTTACCTTTCTTCCTGGGTTTCAAGGTGACTTAAATTGCACTCCATTTTTTGACTCAGCCCGTGGGGTAAACTTGGCAGAGAAGGAGGGACTGACACTCCCCCCCACCCCTTAAACCATCCTAACTGCTTCTACAGATGAGGATGGGTTTCGATTTGACCATCACTTTAACCACTACATGACTCTGCCTTTCCACATCTCCAAAGTACCACATTAGGAACACTTAAAAATTCTCATGTGGCCTGTGAAGTCCCAGATTTCTGCCATCTTTCTGAATCTCTTCTTCTTTTGCTTCCTGATCCTAATCTTGAATAAATTGCTATTTATAAGCTAAGCTAGCAATTTACTTGGCCCCGTTTTCTGAGCTTCCCCCAAGCTCTTACTACGGGCAAGGAGTTACTTCATTTTATTTAAATAATTAAAGATGCCAATTGAATGTTGTTGCTTTGATTAGTTCCCATCGAATTCTTTTCCTCTCCTTCCTTTTCTTTTAAAAATACCTTTATCCACCTTTTTTTTTTGGACAGATGTTTTCAGTCTTTTTTTAACCATCTCAGTCATCTTTTTTGCTTTGTTTCCTTCTAAGGGTTAAGGAAACACAGCCTCTTCATTTTGTGTCCTCAGATGGTAGCATCCTGGGGCCACCATGGCAATGCAAAATTAACCAGGTCTCTTTAGGGACTTCCTGCTCCGGCTGGTTAACCGTTAATTGCCAAGAATCTTTGCTAGGATCATTAAAGAAATACAGTTGAATTGACCTGGAATAGTAAGTCATATGTTCCTGAGGACAAGATCAGATGTGAAACATTAAAAAGCAGAAACTGTTATGGTCTCTGGGCATTAAGGTTGGTAGGGTATTGTGTGTTGTTGTTTTGCATCCTTAAAAGCCACGTTCCCCTCTCTTGGCTTTGTGTCCCTATCGAAAAGGAGAGGACCAGGGGTGAAATCCAAAATTATTCCCTGCTGGTTCTGTGGGTGTGGCTTGGTGGGCATGGCAGGGGAAGGATATTGCAAAATCTCCATTCCCACCCCACTCTGGGGCCAGCCAGAGGTGATATTTGCCGGTTCTCTGAACTACTCAAAATTTCTGCGACCAGTTCTCCAGACCCTATTAGAACCTGCTGGATTTCACCCCTGGAGATGGCCTTTGTTTACACTATGTCCATGGCTACCTTGTAGATGCAATTATCTTACTTAGTAACTTAGTTGGATGCAGGTATTTGCCTAAAGCCCCATGCTCTTCTCTCGTTCCAATCCAGTGGAATCCAGCTGACCGGGGAATTCTGGGAGCTGAAGTCCACACATTGTAAAGTTGCCAAAGTTGAGATTCATCGTTCTAGTCCAAATGGCTATAAAGACCATGAAAGGCCAGAGAACATCCTTGACCTGTCCAAATATATGGTTTCTCTTCAATCTATAAGCTATTTGGTCTTGGAGTTCCCCTCAACAGGGAATGAGAATAATGACCCAAAAGAACAAGTAAATCAGCTTGGAATTCAAACTTGGCCAGCAGCTCAAGAGAATTATGTTGCTGGCTTCAATCTGGCTTCCAAATCTGAGCAGTGAAATTTGCAGGCCAGATCCTTCTATGTTCAGTTGAATGTCTGCCTCCTCTTTTCAATTATGGTTCTTGTAACTCTGAGAAGCATCCTCCTCCTCCTACTACTCTGAAGATCTAGAGAACTTTGATGAGCCAAGCCTATAAGCTGTCAGTCTTCAGGAAGACAAGTGCTAAATCAGCAATGTCCAACCTTGGCAACTTTAAGACCTATGGACTTCAACTCCCAGAATTCCTCAGCCAGCCAAATCTTGGCAAGATTGGACAACCTTGTCCTAAACATTGAGATGGATTGCCTTGGCTTGCAAGGGACATCCTTAACCATCAGTCTTTAATAAACCATAAGCTTGGATCGAGCCCTTTTCAATGCATCATTTTCAGTCCTTGCTCCTGGCACCTTCCCTGCACCCCATCACTCCTCCTGCATGCAGCTTTTCGTTTTGCCTTTCCTCCTGCAACAGTTCCACCATTCTAACAACACCACATCAAGGAGACGTTGTTCTTTCACCATTGCCTCTGCCAGGCCTGCTGCATGCTTCCCCCCCCCCTGCTCTCCCCCTTCAGCCTCCTGAAATGAAACAAGCAGCCCATGAGTTAATTAAATGACATCTTTTGCTTGTAAGAGGAGATCGAAGGCATTATGCATGAGAACACAGCAAAGGCCGGCACCAGGAGAGAAAGCCTTTATCTCATTAACATGCATCCGAGGTATGTCCTCATTCCATTTTAATGTTCGGTGCGCAAAGAGTGACAAAGGGACAGGAGCCAAACTGGCAGAGATGCTCAACCTGGTTCCATTGGGTTTGCAGAGGCAGATAGACAATGATCTGGGCTAATGTTAGACCACAATGCCTCCTTCTCTCTTCCTCTCCCTCTTTCTCCCCAGTCTGCCAAGTGAGAAGCATTCCAGCTTTGGCCAGAAGTCTGAACTGATTATCCACAGAGGGCTCCTGAAATGATGCTGAAGCCGAGCTTGGGTTTTCACGCATAAATTGTTTGTGCCTGAGTTTCAAGGCAGCCAGATGCACTGTGGTCTGTTATGACAAGCCTCCCCTCTCTCAAGGACTGCGGTACATCAAGGGGAATCTGCTGGGGTCTGCCTGGTGAAAGGGGTTTAAAAAGGAAAGGAGTGCATAAGCCCAGAGTTCAAATATGCACCTGTGGCTACCTTCACACAGTTTAATCTAGTTCTGGAACAAACCCATCTTCTGCATTTGCCTAGTTCACTCAACCAGAATCTCATGTTGATATGTTGAGACTTTAGAAAAAGTGCAGAGAAGAGCAACAAAGATGTTTAGGGGACTGGAGGCTAAAATATACAAATAACGGTTGCTGGAATTGGGTATGTCTAGTTTGATGAAAATAAGGACTGGGTGGAATATGATAGCAGTGTTCCAATATCTCAGGGGCTGCCCCAAAGAAGAGGGAGTCAAGCTTTTCTCCAAAGCCCCTGAGGGCAGGACAAGAAGCAACGGGTGGAAACTCATCAAGGAGAGAAGCAACCTAGAACTAAGGAGAAATTTCCTGACAGAACAATTAACCAGTGGAACAACTTGCCTCCAGAAGTTGTAAATGCTCCAACACTGGAAGTTTTTAAGAAGATGTTGGACAACCATTTATCTGAAGTGGTGTAGGGTTTCCTGCCTAAGCAAGGGGTTGGACTAGACAACCTCCAAGGTCCTTTCCAACTCTGTTATTCTACTCTAGTCTATATACAAAGTGGATTTATGCCAGGTTCTAAGCACCTCTAAAAACTAACACCAACTAAGCATACCTGGTTGGGTAAATGCATCTGGTCAGTCTTTAAATGAATTGTTCCTATTCAGTTCGTGTTGTATGAACACAGGCATTTTTTGATACTCCTATCATTTTTTTTCTGCCTGAATATATCTTCCCTCTCTGTCAGTCTTCAAACTAAAAGGAAGGGATTTATTTATTCACCTTTAGATACACCCCATCTCACAGAGATAGGTAGACATCTTTAAAGGTTTGTCCTTTTCATTAGGATGGGGAAATTAGGCTAAAGACTTCATAAAATTAGGCCAGGGTCACCTGTGGGTTACAGGTTGTCCATCCTCAGTTGAGAAGGAAATTATATGGTCAGGAAAGGTTCGATGGGAAGCCCTTTTTTTATGCGTAGAAGAGTCTAGGTTTACTCTCTGACATCTCCAGGGGGTTCAAAGCAACCATCTGAAATTGTGTAGTTACTTCCAGGTCGAGATGATGGTGGCTTGGTTTGACTCCTGGGAATGTTCCTGGTCTCCAGAGATGACAAAAAGCCCAAAAATAAGTCAGAGGAAGAGTGACCTGACCCTAGGCCATTCCCCAGATCCTACCTTTAAGTTTGTAGCTTTAGCCTGTTCTGTGCTGGAGAAGACTCCTGCGAGTTCCTTGGACTGCAAGGCGAACAAACCGATCAGTTGTAGGGGAGATCAATCCTGACTGCTCTTTAGAAGGCCAGATCCTGAAGATGAAACTCAAATACTTTGGCCACCTAATGAGAAAGAAGGACTCCCTGGAGAAGAGCCTAATGCTGGGAACGATGGAGGGCAAAAGAAGAAGGGGACGGCAGAGAACGAGGTGGCTGGATGGAATCACTGAAGCAGTCGGCATGAGCTTAAATGGACTCCAGAGGATGGTAGAGGACAGAAAGGCTTGGAGGAACGTTGCCCATGGGGTTGCGATGGGTCAGACACGACCTCACAACTAACAACAACAACAGAACTTCTGATGACCTTCAGTGCTAATGGAAGATGAAACATGAATCCCTGCATCACTCCTAGCCCTCTGCAGTCAAGTTACAACTACCCCTTCTGGCAACTGAATTAATTTGGGAGAGTCAGCATTGCTCTCTGGTGTATTTTTCTCCTGCTGATTGCAATCAGAGCCCCATCAGCTTCTCACGTGTCTTCTTTCTGTTCTTCGGTAGATGCCAAAGCAGTGAACCAGATCTGCAATCAGAAAGTCAGCAAGAACTAAGCACAAGCATCAATGAGATCCAGCGATCAAGAAAGGCCACGTCAATTATCCTAAAAGACTGCGGGAGGAGGAGAAAAAAAAAAAAGCCAAGTGCCATAGATGGTGGTGTATGATCCATTGATGGTGTGACTCGGGTTTCACTGACTCCTGTGAGCAACTCTTCAATTTGTCTCTCCAGAAGATCTCCTAGCCCCCAATTTCCTGGAATGCAAGATGTTGCCTTAGTCACTTTAACGCTGTGGTGTCTGCATACATCTGAAGCTTTGCAAATGTTGCTACATCTCTTCAGCCTGGTGTTGGCTAGAAGCTCTCAGTGGATCATAGGATGAGCACCTAACTAGAACAGAGGTCTCCAGTCTTGCAACTTTTAAGACTTGTGGACAGTGGTGGCATTCAAATTTTTTTACTACCAGTTCTATGGGCTGGTTTGGTAGGCATGGTGTGGCTTGGTGGGCATGACTTAGTGGACATGGCAGGGGAAGGATACTGCAAAATCCCCATTCCCTCCCCACTCCTGGGGGAAGGATATTGCAAAATCTCCATTCTCACCGCACAGTGAGGCCAGCCAGAGATGGTATTTGCTGGTCTTCCGAACTACTCAAAATTTCCGCTACCGGTTCTCCAGAACCTGTCAGAACCTGCTGGATTTCACCCCTGCTTGTGGACTTTAACTCCCAGAACTTCCCATGGTTGGCTGGGGAATTCTAGAAATTGAAGTCCACAAGCCTTAAAGTTGCGAAGTTTGGAGATCAGCACTAGGGAAAAGTCTGACATGCTAGCTACAGTCCACTTCGGGGGGGGGGGGGGGGAAGGCTATTCTAAATTTGATACACAAATATTCTGTAGCAGAATATACGTGACAGGAATTGCCCCCACATCACACCTTATACCTTGTTTGCTATAAGTCTAAGACATTGGGAAATTTTACACTGCTAGAAATATCTATCCCCAGGCAAAGAAAAGTCATAATGGGAAATTTCTTGAGCTATTTCTCTCTTCCTCTGGATCTAAAATACATAGAAGACGCTTCATGATGAAAGTTGCTCAACTGAGCTAGCTGTAAGATAAACCTAGCCAGGTGATGTAAGTTCATTGGTTAGCAAACTTGCCTTGTCAACAGTTGTTGCGGTGTCTAGCTGATTTTCCTTTCCTGTGTTGGTAAACGGTTATTCAACAAGGGTTGGTGGGACGTCTTCTTCAGTGGGAAAGAAATTACATCTCATGGAGGACGGTAGCTAGAAGCAATCTGAGGATCTCAGCGTGGGAGAAATGAGCCAGAATTTCAGACAAATAAAAGCCACTTGTTAATCCATGACATTTTGGCGGCTCAGGCTTGCTCTGGAGGGCTTCTCCGGAGTCCAACCATTGAAATGTCAGCTTGGAAAATGAAGCAGATCTTATATAAATGCCACAAGTCTGCAGTGCAAATTTGTTCCTGCTGTTTTATCCAAGATGTCGATTGGAAAGTTATCAGCTGCTTGCCAGGCTCAGGTGACCAAAACACAGAGATCCCCCAACTTACGACAATATCGGGACCACAATTGCTAAGCAAGGTGATTGTTAAGGGAGCCAGCTCAGTGGTGGGTTGGTCCCGGTTCAGACCGGTTCGCAAGAACCGATAGTAAAACCGGTAGGAGGCCCTGCCCACCAACCTGGATGTCCTCATCAGCGATTTGCATTGCAAACGGGTGGTAAAGGTAAGTAGAACCCACCCCTGAGGCAGGTTTGATTTTACGAACCTTTTTGCCACCGTTGTGCTGTGAATCGCTGCAATTCTTAAGCGAGTCTTGCGGTTGTTAAGCGAACCCAGCTCCCCCCCCCCATATACTTTGCTTGTTGGAAGCCAGCTGGGAAGGTCACAAATAGCAACGAGGCGACTCTGGGGTGGCCAAGGGTCTGGATTTTGATTCCCGGACTATGGAGATGCTGCGACAGTCGAGAGTGCAAGAATCGATTGTAGATCACTTTTTTTTCAGTGCCGTTGCAAATCGGAAAGTCACTCAATGAACGGTTGTGAATCACGAACTACCTCTACAGCAATGAATCAACCTAGACATGCAGAGAAATTTCCTGACAGTGAAAACAATTCACCAGGGGAATATCTTCCCTCCAGAAGCTGTGGGAGCTCCATCACTGGAGGTTTTCAAGAAGAGATTGGACAGCCATTTGTCTGGAATCGTATAGGGCAGGGGTAGGCAAACTTGGCTCTTTTACACCTTGTGGACTTCAACTCCCAGAACTCCTGAGTCAGCCAAGCTGTCTTAGGAATTCTGGGAGTTGAAGTCCACAGGGTGTAAAAGAGCCAAGTTTGCCTACCCCTGGTATAGGGTGATGGCGAACCTATGGCACGCGTGCCACAGGTGGCACGTGGAGCCATATCTGTGGGCACGCGAGTGTTGTCCTAGCTCAGCTACGGAGCACATGTGTGCACCGGACAGCTGATTTTTGGGCCTTCTGAGCCCACCAGAAGTTGGGAAACGGCCATTTCTGGCTTCTGGGAAGATGAGGGAGGCTGTTTTTGCCCTCCCCGGGCTCCAAGAAAGCCACTGGAGCCTGGGGAGGGAGAAAAACGGGTCTACCGGGCCCACCGGTAACCTTTTCTTTGTTGCGTGCCAAAAAGCGGGGGAAGCACATGGAGGGGGTTTGAATTATGGGTGTGGGCACGCCCATGCGCGACTCCCCCCCCCGTGCTCCCCCTGCTTTTGGCACGCGACAGCAAATAGGTTAGCCATCACTGGAATAGGTTGGACTAGAAGACCTCCAAGGTCCCTTCCAACTCTGCCGATCTGTTAAACCCAAGTCATCCTGGCTGGGGAATTCTGGGAGTTGAGATCCCCCTCAACTTAAAAGTTGTCAAGTTTGAGAAATCTCGGACGCGTTGATCCAAAGTCTCCTTTCCTGGGGCCAGATGTTGTTTCTCCTCAGCTGGGAATCTCTTCTCTTTTCACATGACTTCAGCGCAAAACCGGCTCCTTGTCTCTCGCTGGCAAATCTGCTTCCTAGCCCAGCGCTCCGGTAATTGCTTTGCAAATGAAATGTTCCTTAAGCGAGGCAAGAACAATGTTAGAAAAATCATTTCTGCACAAGTAAACAAACACAAAGCCCAGTCTTTGAATCTAGCCCCATGTGTGCTGCAGGAGGGAGGGAAGGAAAGAAGGAGGGAGGGAGGAGGAACAGCGTAGTTGCACGAGCATTGCATTAAACCCCGGTACATGTCAGCAGAAGGTGTGTTACATCTGTAAGAGTGAAAGGCACCTCCATTTGCAATGCTTCATTAAAACCAGAATGCTGGTTTTATTTTCATTTCCTGTGTTCCAACCCCCCGCTTTTTTTTTTTCTTACTGCACCAGAGGTTGCAAATAATAATAATAATTTTTTAAAAAGAGAGAGAAAGAGACAGGCATTTTGGAGAAATATAGATAGTCCCTACCTTACAAACAGTTCATTTAGTGACCACTCAGAGTTACGCCGACACTGAAAAAAGTGAGTTATAACCATTTTTTTTACCCTTGGGATCATTGCAACCTTCCCTTAGTTATGGGATTAAAAATTCAGATGCTTGGCCATTGACATTTATTTATTTATTTATTTATTTATTTATTTATTTATTTATTTATTAAATGTATTTATATGCCGCCATTCTCCCAAAGGACTCAGGGCGGCGAACACAAGTTAAGAAACAAGTACAATAAAATCATAATTTAATCCAAATAATTAATTAGTAGTAAATAATAAAGCCCGGAATCAGTCTCAGCCTATTTGTTTGAAAAGCCAAGTCTTCAAGTCCCGACAGAAGGAGCGGAGATCAGGAGCCGTCCGGAGCTCAGTATTTATGATGGTTGCAGTGTCCTGGGGCTTTGGCGATTGCGTTTTGCAAACTTCTGCCCAACAAAGTCAACGGGGAAGTCACCTTCACTTAACAACCATGTGACTGAATTAACAACTGCAGTGATTCACTTAACAACTCTGGAAAGCAAAATGGAGGAAAACTCACTTAACAAAGGTCTTATTTAGTGACAGAAACGTTGGGCTCAATTCTGGTCGTACGTTGGGGACTAGCTGTAATATTCTCTTTGTAAATAACCCCCCATTCTTAGGACGGTCTTTCAGTGGCAAATTTAATCTTTAATCACGGGATGGTGTATTTTCCAAGAAGTTAAATCGAAGTGACAATCTGCTTCTGTTCTTTTTCTTTTCGTTTTTCTTTTTTTCCTCGTGCGGCTTCTGGCATGTGATTCCAAGGGAGCGACCAGTGCCTTCAATTTAGTTAACACAAGTCTCGAGATTTCTGCTTCTTGCTTCTCTTTACTGGCATTTGACCTGCATTTCAGATTGGTTTCTGACCCAAATAACCTGATTGCTAGCTGGATTTTCTTTTCAGATAGAGGTGGAATAAGTTGCTGGTTTTTTCAGGCGGACTCCTTCCAGACATTTTTCCAACCCTTAGTGGGTAGACATTGGTGGAACCCCTGTTTTGTCATCGATGACGTGACCCCAATATCCAAAACATGGCAGTCAAGTGCAACCATTATCTAATATGTTCCAGATCAGTTGAGATATTCACTCACAATTAATCAATGGAACAGCTTCAGGGATGGGATTCAACTGGTTCAGACCGGTTTGGGAAAACCGGATGCTAATTTTACATCTGGTTCGCCAAACCGGTAGTTGCAAGGACTGTCTGGCCCCGTCCATCCTGCCCTGACCCTCCCAGGAGTCTCGACATGGCCCGTTTTGGATGCCAGGTAAGTGCAGGGCCCGCATGAAGCTCTGGGAGGGCAAAAAACAGGCCTCCCAGAAGTCCGGAAATGGGCCCATTTCCAGCCTCTGGAGGACCTCCAGAGCCTTGGGGAGGCTGCTTTTGCCCTCCCAGAGGCTGGAGGAAAGCCTCTGAAGCCTGGGGAGGGCAAAAAACAGGGCTACTGGAAGTACCGGAAGTCCAGAAACAGGCTTGTTTCTGGCCTTCAGAGGCCCACCACCACCGTGATGCAGGAGGCTGAGTAGGCCATGCCCCCATGGCCATGCCCACCCAGCAACCGGCCAGAGAACCGGTTCCTAAAATTTTTCAATCCCATTCCTGAACGGCTTGCTTTCAGATGTCGTGAGTGCTCCGTCACTGGAGGTTTTGAAGAAGAGATTGGACAACCACTTGTCTGAAATGGTAGAGGGTCTCCTGCTGGAGTGGGAGTTGGACTAGAAGACCTCCAAGGTCCCTTCCAACTCTTATTCTGTTAAGTGGCCACAATGATGGAGCTAATGGGATAGGAACAGGCTGAGAAGGTCCTCATTGTTTATCAGATTCCTTGCTATCAGGGTGATTATCTGATCTTCCATAATGACTATCAGATCATGATGATTATTTGATCATTCATGAGGATTACCTGATCGTCCATGATGACTTCACATGTTCCATGTTGGTTCCATTGGTTAGGTTCCCTCTAGGACGTAGAATGAAAGAGCAATAAACCATAATATCAAGGTCCCCAGTGATTGGGTAGCAACAGTAGCTACTATACTTTTCACGGACGAACATTAAAGAGCAGTGAGGACATATTTCAGTTCAAAACTACTTCAGAAGAACATTCAATTCAGGCCTAGTTAACTTTGTCTATAGGAATGAGAAATTCCAATGACTTCACAGGGTGCTGAAGTACGCGCTTGTTAGTTGTTATTATATCTTATGATTGTTTGCTTTGGGGTGCCTAAAATAGCATCCAACATATATGAAAGGAAACAGCCTTTGCTGTTTATATATTAAAGATAACTTCTCACTGTCCGAATCTGCTGCCAGCTCTGCTGGTCACTGGCAGGCCACAACAAGCCCTTAGAATCAGTTCAGCACTAGTAATCACTTTAGTTACTTGTTTGATTTCTATAGCCATCTGTCTCAAGAAAGGATTGAAATCCTATGCATCTTTTTCTGTAAATTTGTTTTTCAGCAGCCTCTACCACTTGTCCATCTAGCTCTCTTCAAGGTTTCAAGGCTAAACGTCTGCAAAAAAAAAAAACCTTGATGGTACTCAAAGGAGCCGCCAACCGATCGATGGAACTAGATACAATCTACCCCCTGGTCAAGTGCCTGATTCAAACTGTACACAATGAAGCAGGCCAATCAAAATAGAACTGGCACTCTTCCCAACCACCAATCAACCGATGCTTTCTAAAGAGCTCTCAACACCAACCAACCTCATGGAATTCAAATTCCTCACAGACTATAAATGCCGCAAGGAGTCCTCCTTTCTGACCGGTTGCTCTGAGGCAGGGAGGAACATCTGCCAAATGTCTCTACTTTGGGAATGGTCTCCTGTAGAGCAAGGGTATCCAACCTTGGCAACTTTAAGACTTGTGGACTTCAACTCCCAGAATTCCTCAGCCAGCTTTGCTGAGGAATTCTAGGAATTGAAGTCCACAAGTCTTAAAGTTACTAAGGTTGGAGATCCCTGCTGTAGAGTATGAGGGAGATGATCTCAACTGAAGCCTTAGAAGCTCCAAACAGAACTGTGGAGAAATGGGTGGAAATTGTCCAACTGCTGTCAATCAATGTCCCTAGATAGCAGGAATGGGCAACTACGTCTGCTTTATGACCTGTGTGGACTCGTGGCTGGCTGAGGAATTCTGGGAGTTGAAGTCCAGTGGTCATGAAGTTGCCAAGGTTGGATACCTCTGATTTAGATTTATAAATCTTTCCCCCAGGGATCTCAAGGCAACCTGCCTAGAGTTTGCTCCTTATTTTTCTCTCAGAGCAACCAATTTTGGTCACCAGAGTACCAAAAAGGTGTTGATACTTTAGAAAAAGTTCAGAGAAGAGCAACTAAGATAATCAAAGGCCTGGAGACTAAACCATATGAAGAATGGCTTCAGGTTTTGGATTTGCTAGTCTAAAGAAAAGAAGAATTAGGGGTGACATGATAGCGGTATTCCAGTATTTGAGGGGCTACCACAAAGAAGAGGGGGTCAAATTATTCTCCAAAGCATCTGAAGGCAGGACTAGCAACAATGGTTGGAAACTAATCAAAGAGAGAAGCAACCTGGAATTAAGGAGAAACTTCCTAAGTGAGGACAATTAACTGGTGGAACAGCCTGCCTCCAGAAATCATGGGTGCCCCATCACTGGAGGTTTTTAAGAAGAGACTGGACAGTCACTTACCTGAAATGGTATAAGTTCTCCTCCTTGAGCAGAGGGCTGGACTAGAAGGCCTCCAAGATCCCTTCCAGCTCTATTCTGTTCTAAATTCTAACCCGGCCCGAGACATCCAGTGAGCTGCTGTAAAGTGAACTTCCAACTCTAGGTAAAGAAATGTCTCTACAATAAAAGATTGAGATCTTGCATCTTTTTCTTTAACTTTTTTTTTAAAAAAATTGTCATTTTCTGGGGAGGAAGAGTCTTTGATCTTTGAAGGTCCTTTTTCCTTCAGTTTCCAACTAATTGAACCAACACAATTCAAATGTTTGATCATTCCCTTGCCAATGTTACATTAATAACTCGTATTATGGAGTCTTTGCTCATCTGTTATTTGACATGGTTAGTATAAAATGTTCCGTGTGTCTTATATTTTTAAAAAGACGTCAGAAGTCATGTCTCAGTAAGTACATGTGAGATATATTCCATCTTTTAGAAGAAGTGAGCACTTGAGTCTTTCTGACAGAATCGTCCAGTGAGGAGATATATTTCAATCTCCTTAAAGAGTCTGTTGAGAGAAACTTCATATCATAAACCTCTTTTAAGATTTCTTCCCCAACCCCATCAGCTTCCTTTTTTAAAAGGAAAAGTGAGATCACCTATCTGACAACTTCCACCATGGAAAGGGCACCTGCACTTCTAACCCTGTCGTTGTTACCTTTCCTGAATTAAACCTATCATCTCTGCAAATCCCAATGCACATTTGGATTCAAGCTACAGGTGCTATTCAGCAGGTTCTGGGGAACCGATAGCAGAAATTTTGAGTAGCTAAGAGAACCGACAAATACCACCTCTGGCTGGCCCCAGAGTGGAATGGGAGTGGAGATTTTTCAGTATCCTTCCCCTGCCACGCCCACCAAGCCATGCCAACAGAACCAGTAGTAAAAAAATTTGAATTCCATCAATGCTACAGTCTATGGTAGTATCAATTTGGGAAAGACCCCCGTTTTACAGGAGGTGCTCATGGACATAAGCTGGATGCTGAAAAAGATACCAGGTAATTATTCAGCAGAATGACACATTAAAATGAATGGAAATGGACATAATAATCTAGATGTTTAGTAGGGAAAGGGCCCAGCTCTGTGTTAAAAGAATAATTATATTCTTTTTGTTATGTATTGATACTTTTAAGCGGGAGTTTCAAACCTGCCTACGTTTCTGATTGGCTGACAGTCTCTCCAGGATTGTATATAAGGAGGACTGCAGCCTCTGAGTTTTTGCTGAAGTCTCACTGTATATTAAAGAGCTGTTGTCACTAGCTTGCTTGTGCCTCTCATCATTCCCGAACCACTTCATTGGCGACGAAGGTGGGATTGAGGCTACAAGAAGCCAACCAGTGAGACCACGAGCTTCAGCTAGGCGACGAGGCGAACCACAGGAGACATACCGGACATGTCTGCCTACGTTCCGCCCAAGCCTTTTGATCCGACCCGCGAAAAATGGGTCTCGTACCTAACAAGGTTTGAATGCTCGCTAGAAGCCAGCGACATGCAGGGCCTCTCGGCTAATCGAAAGAGAGCCCTATTCCTAAGCCACTGCGGACCGGACGTGTTCGAGATGGCCGAGTCACTGTGTGAGCCAACGCCGGTTCAAACAGTCTCATGGGACACCTTGATGGCAACTCTCCGGGCTCACTATGCTCCCGTCCCCTCCAAGTTCGTGCAGAGATACCAACTGAGGCAGCGCGTCCAACGAGAGGGAGAGCCGGTCAGCGCGTACATGGCCAGCCTGAGAAAAGCCGCAACTCATTGCGACTACAGAGACTTGGATGATGCGTTGCTTGAGCAACTGATCTGTGGTGTTCGGGACATTAGGCTGCAACGGCGTCTGCTCGCCAAGCCTGATCTGACGCTTGCCGGAGCCCTTGACGAGGCCAGGGCTCACGAAGCCTCCACAAAGGCCGCTGAAACGCTACAGCGCCCGCCGACCAGCAAAGACAGCCCCAAGTCTGCCCCGGTGCACAGAGAAGACGCCGGATCCAGCTCGGAGTCCGAGTCGGATGAGGACGTCTTCCGAACAGAGCACCGGAGAAAAGACACTGGCAGCCCCCGGCGAAGCTGTCCCAGCTGTGGCGGGCACCATGATAGACTGTCCTGCAAATACAGAGAGGCTATTTGCAGGCGTTGCGAGAAAATGGGGCACTTGGCGCGAGTCTGCAGAGCCATTCTGCCCAGAAGACTCAAACCACGTGAGCGCCGCAGCCAACCGGAATCAGCGCGCCAGAAGCAGCCAACGAGAGAGGGCGGCGCGAAAAAACGGCGCGAATTTGAACCGCGAGATGGCCGCAGCATACACATCGACCAGGCCAGCACAACGGTCGAGGACAAAGTCAGCACGGTGGTCGAGATCAACGGAAGACCGTGCTCGATGGAGATCGACACCGGATCAGCTCTCTCCATCATGTCATGGACAACCCTAAAGACCCTCCTGCCGTCGTTCCGGAAGGATCAACTCTCCAGACAGAGACTGCGCATCCTAGACTACCAGGGGAACCGAGTCCCCCTCGAAGGCGTGGGCACGTTCCGGGTCACCTACGGAGACTACGAAAGAGACCTGCCGCTGACCATCGTCACGAAGCAGCTGCCGAGCCTCCTGGGCATGGGGTGGTTCCGAGCCCTTGGCATGGGCTTCACCGGCGTCCACCTGATGTCCAAGTCAACCCTGAAAGACAGCCTCCTGTCCGAGTTCCAGGACGTTTTCGGGGACACGTTGGGCAAGTATGTGGGGACCCCTATTTCACTAAACTTAGACCCCAACGTAGCCCAAGTAAGACTAAAGGCCAGACGAGTGCCGTTCGCATTGAAACCAAAAATCGATGCAGAACTGGACAAACTGATTAAGCAAGGGGTGTTGGTTCCCGTTGACCATGCCAAGTGGGAGACCCCCATAGTCACCCCAGTTAAGTCCGACGGCTCAATCAGAATTTGCGCCGACTACAAGTGCACGATCAACAAGGCTTTGCAGCCGAGCGCCTATCCGGTGCCGATCGTGCACCATCTACTACACTCCCTGGGCCCCGGAAAAATTTTTGCCAAATTAGACCTGGCCCAAGCCTATCAACAGTTACCGGTCGACGACGCCACGGCAGAGGCGCAAACGATCGTGACTCATAGGGGTGCATTTAAATGCACCAGGCTCCAATTTGAGGTGAGCGTCGCACCCGGCTTATTTCAAAGCACCATGGAGCGCCTGTTGCAAGGACTTCCGGGAGTAGTCCCCTATTTCGATGACGTCTTAGTCAGCGCCCAGGACGAACACCAGCTAGGGGACAGGGTACGGAACGTCCTGTCCAGATTCAGAGAAGCGGGACTAAGACTTAAAAAGAACAAGTGCAGGATAGCGGTCCCCTCGGTAGAATTTCTGGGGTACAGGGTGGACGGCACAGGCATCCACCCTACCGAAAGCAAGGTGAGGGCCATCAAAAGCGCACCAGCCCCCAAATCCAAAGCTGAGCTCCAAGCCTTCCTTGGACTGCTCAATTTCTACTCAATGTTCCTAAGAGATAAGGCCACGGTCGCTGATCCCCTTCACAAACTCTTAGGGAAGAATGTACCATGGGTCTGGGGGAAACCGCAAGCGGCCGCTTTTGAGGCAGTAAAAAAACTCCTATCTGAGGACAGTTTCCTGATCCAATACAATGCAGAGCTGCCGCTCGTCTTAGTTTGCGACGCCTCCCCCGTAGGAGTTGGTGCCGTCCTAGGCCATAGACTGCCGAACGGCCTAGAGGCACCTATTGCCTTCTACTCCCGAACTCTGTCCAGCACAGAACGAAACTATAGCCAATTGGACAGAGAGGCTCTGGCTGCGATTGCGGGGGTTAAGAAGTTCCACGAATACCTCTATGGCCGAAAATTCGAACTTGTGACTGACCATAGACCGTTGCTAGGACTGCTAGCAGGCGACAGGCCAACCCCCGCTGCCCTCTCCCCCCGTTTAACAAGATGGGCGATTTTCTTATCGGCCTACTCGTACCAGCTCGTCCATCGGCCTGGGCGGACCCTGGGTCATGCGGATGCCCTTAGCCGTTGCCCCCTTCCCGACCTGCTGGACAACCCAACACCGGAAACCTCCGTCCTGTTGTTGGACACGTTAACTTTGGGGCCCATCTCCTCCGGCGAGGTGGCGAAGGCATCAAATAGAGACCCTGTTATCCGGACTGTTATGGGTTGGGTTTTGAAAGGGTGGCCGGACAAGGTGGTCGGGGAGGAGTACCAAGGTTTTGCCAACAAACGAAATGAACTGTTTACGCAAGGGGGGTGCTTACTGTGGGGTGACAGAGTGGTAATTCCAGCAAAACTACGAGATAGAGTTTTAGAGTTATTGCACGAAGGGCATCCCGGCATCGTTAGGATGAAGTGCTTAGCCCGCAGCTATGTCTGGTGGCCCAACATGGACCAGGTCATTTCCGAGTGGGTGGGGAAGTGCAGACCCTGCCAGGAGTCTCGCCCCGATCCCCCAGTAGCGCCCATCCGAGAGTGGGAGAAACCAAAAGGCCCATGGGGGAGGATCCACATTGATTTTGCCGGCCCGTTCCATGGCCAAACGTTTTTAATAGTAGTGGATGCCTTTTCAAAATGGCTCGAAATTGTATTAATGCCATCCACAACGGCCGAAGCGGTTATCAAGGCCCTAAGAAAGTTGTTTGCCACCCACGGCCTGCCGGATACCTTGGTGTCGGACAATGGGCCCCAATTTACAGCAACCCTTTTCGAAGGCTACTTGGCCGGCCTGGGAATCCGCCATGCCCTATCAGCCCCATTTCACCCGGCTTCCAACGGATTGGCTGAACGATTTGTCAGGACAGCCAAGGAAGCACTGTCCAGATTAGACAATGGGGACTGGCAGGCCAGGATAGATCAATTCCTTGCGGTTCAGCATGCATCACCATGCACGGCAACCGGGAGAAGCCCAGCAGAGCTCCTCATGGGGAGAAAGCTCCGGTGCGTGTTGGACAGGCTTCACCCTAACTATTCGCACGAAAACTTTAAGGGAGAGACCTGTGGCTTAAGGCAGTTTCAGATTGGGTCCCCGGTGTTCGCTCGCAATTATGCCAGCGGTCCTCTGTGGGTTGCAGGAACCATAGTGGGGATAACAGGTCCAAAATCATACACGGTGGACGTGGGGGTAGATAGACTCTGGAAGCGCCACATAGACCAACTGAGGAAACGGGTGGTTGGCGAGGCAAACATCAACGCAGACATGTCCGAGCCTAACTATGACCACTTCTCCAAAACAGCTAACTCAAGCCCGGGGCCGCGAGAATACTTAGCTGACAAGCCCTGGTTCCAGCGCCGCCCCAGCGAGTCGCCACTCCCAGCCGGGGATAACCACGCCCCGGACAAAATCCAGGAGGTTCCATTGGCGGAGCCGGGAGAGACAAAGAGTCCCTCCAACCAGCTCGACGCCTCACCAAACACTGAACTGCGCAGGTCAACTAGGGCGAGAACTCAGCCTAAGCACCTGCGAGACTTTGTTTGTACATATGTTAATTTTTGAGTGTTAGTGCCTTCTGGGAAGGGAGGGGTGTTATGTATTGATACTTTTAAGCGGGAGTTTCAAACCTGCCTACGTTTCTGATTGGCTGACAGTCTCTCCAGGATTGTATATAAGGAGGACTGCAGCCTCTGAGTTTTTGCTGAAGTCTCACTGTATATTAAAGAGCTGTTGTCACTAGCTTGCTTGTGCCTCTCATCATTCCCGAACCACTTCACTTTTAACAACCCCATAATCCCTTGTGGGGTGGAGTTTGGGCAATTGAATGGAGCTGAGTGGTTTACTGACCAGATGCCCTTCCTGTCACCAGTGCGGAGTTTAGTTCAGCAGATATATTATCATTGTGCCCAGAGAGAGAAAAATATCTGCCTCTACCTAGGATCAAACTCACAGCCTCCTGATTGTGAGACGAGAGCTCCACCACTCATGGAAAGATCTAACAATTCTGTGGCCAAATTTAGTCGGGCAGTTTCTTGAAAGATCTCTTTCTCCCTTGGCAAACAGTACTTGCTCTTCTGCTTTATTCTCAAGTTACCCTTGTAGGAAGTTAGCACTCACTCTTTTCCTAGAAGAATGAAATATTTTAGGAAATATTTAAAAAGGCAGAATATTATATTTCCCTAAATGAGAAATGGAGAAACATGTTTTAAAGACAAAGCAGCTTCCTGCCCCCCGCCCCCCACACACCTTTGTCAATGAGCCATTAAGGCCTCAGCCAAGCTCACTCATTTCCCTCCCACTTTTGTCAATGGGCCATCATCTGCAACACAATAGGACCCATCTAGCAACAGAAACTCATCACATGGCAAGACTCAAGCAAGCTTGAGAGACAACCTACAAAGTTAGCTAAGACCCCTAGATCAGGGGTCTCCAACCTTGGCAAGTGTAAAACTTGTGGACTTCAAATCCCAGAATTCCTCAGCCAGCAAAGCTGGCAAAGCTAGCTGAGGAATTCTGGGAGTTGAAGTCCACAAGTCTTAAAGTTGTCAAGGTTGGAGACCCCTGCCCTAGATCACCTGGGATTTTGACAACCAATCAGGATACATTTCTTATACAGGAAGAAGAAACTCAGAGGTGGGGCCCAACAGAGGGCATGAAACCAAGGCACTCCCAGCATCTGGGGCATTTTTGGTTTCTACTCAGGAGCTCAAGCCATGGGATTCCTGTCTACCATTAAACCATCTTTCCAAGCAGTCTCCATGTTTCCAGTGTCTTTTTCCCCCCTTGGAACTTTTGCCCAGTTGGACATTTCTTCCAACACCCTTCTGGTCTCTTCTTCTTGGCAATGGCAGGGGGTTGGACTTACTGCTGCTGTTGTGTTTGGTGGCATCTCTTTCCATCAATGCTCAGCTTTTCTGGTTGGTCCACAGCCCAGACGTGGGAGTTGAGGAGGTTGCAGGATGCTGGAGAAACAATTGTCCGAGCAAGTAGGGTATGGACCTTCATTCTTTGGCTCTTGTGACTTCAATACACGCCAGAGCAACCCATTCACGCCATGCAAATTCCTCTGAAATTCTCTTCTCGTTTGAAAACAACTTCAAAAATAATTTCTCTTGAAATAAGAATCGGTTTTTTTAAAAAAATGCAATGGAATTCTTCCGCACAGCACTAATCTGAAAATCCTCTTAAAACACAGTTTCTTTTATGTGACTCACAAGTGGATAATGTAGGAATATAAAAAATGCAAGGATCTGAAGAACGTTCCTCAAAATAAAAGCTCGCCTCCTAAGGCTATTAAGCCGGGGTGGGTGGGGGGAAGCAACAGGGCTAAAGAGGAACATTGTCAAAGTTCCTTCTTAGATGTTCACAAGTAAACAGTTTGAGATTAGACTTTGTCCACTGCCAAAATAAGAGATGAGTAGAAATTGAGTCCTTTACACAAAAGAAAGGGGCACATGCAGGGGTGAAAGTCAGCAGGTTCTGACCAGTTCTGGAGAACTGGTAGCGGAAATTTTGAGTTAGGAGAACCAGCAAATACCACCTCTGACTTGCCTCCCCTCCATCTATTCTCTGCCTCCTGAGTCCCAGCTGATCGGGAGGAAATGGGGATTTTTACAGTATCCTTCCCCTGGAGTGGGGTGGGAATGGAGATTTTGCAGTATCCTTCCCCCTGGAGTGGGTTGGGAATGGAGATTTTGCAGTATCCTTCCCCTGGAGTGGGTTGGGAATAGAGATTTTGCAGTATCCTTCCCCCTGGAGTGGGTTGGGAATGGAGATTTTGCAGTATCCTTCCCCTGGAGTGGGTTGGGAATAGAGATTTTGCAGTATCCTTTACCTGGAGTGGGGTGGGAATGGTGATTTTGCAGTATCCTTCCCCTGCCATGCCCACCAAGCCACGCCTATAGAACCGGTAGTAAAAAAAATTGAATTTCACCACTGGGCAACATGGCACTGGGCACGTGGGAAAGAGATGCAAGGATTTGGAACAGGTAGTCCTCAACATAGAACAGTTTGTTTAGTGACCATTGGAAGTTACAGCAGCACTGAAAAAAATGACTTATGACCATTTTTCACACCATAGTGTCTCTGAGATCACACAATCAAAATCCAGACACTTAGCAACTGACCCGTATTTAGGATGTTGCAATATCATAACTAGGACCGTGATGGTGAACCTATGGCGAACCACAGGAGCCATATCTGTGGGCACGTGAATGTTGCCCTAGCTCAGCTCCAGCACGCATCGGCCAGTTGATTTTCGGGCCTTCCGGGCTCACCGGAAGTTTGGAAACGGGTTGTTTTCAGCCTCCAGAGGGCCTCGGGGGTGGGGGGAAGGCAGTTTTCACCCTCCCCAGGCTCCAAGAAAGGCTCTGGAGCCTGGGGAGGGTGAAAAATGGACCTACCGGGCCCACTGGTAACCTTTTTGCCATCGCGTGGCAAAAGTGGGGGGAGTGTGGGGGGTCGCGCACGCATGTGCAAGGGGGTGGGGCGAGGGTGCATTGAATAATGGGTGTGGGCACATGTGCATGCGATACCCCCCCTCCCCGCGTTGGCCCAAGCTCGTGTTTCATATCCAGCTTTTCCTAGAATTCTTTCGTAATGGATTCATAACTTTCCCGAAATAAACCAATTTGGTGGTTGTGTTCTTAAAAACCTACATCTGAAGGAGAATTTATCATTGTTGTTATTGTTGTCATTATCTCAGGTCCCAGTCTAGCACTTGATAAAATGGGTAATCAGTTGTGATAGCTCCTGCTACTCTCTCCGTAAATTCATTTCAACTCTCTCGGAAATGCCCAACTCCTCTCTTTTAATAAATCCTTCTCCTTATATGGTCCTGTCTACACGGTTGTGCAAAACATGAGGATGCCTTCATTAACAGAATATAAATGGGTGGGTTTCTTTTCTGCCTTGACAAAAGTAGAGTAAATTTAGTCCTCTCTCCCTCCCTCTCTCTCTCTCTCTCTCTCTCTCTCTCTCTCTCTCTCTCTCTCTCTGTGTGTGTGTGTGTGTGTGTGTGTGATTTGCACACCAAACGCATAACCTTGGATGTCTGGAGAAGCTTTCTCTCTAGCTGGCATTTGCAGCTGGTGTCTTTGCTACACCATCCATCACAGTCAAGCATTCTTGACCATTAAAGCCCCTAGGTAGGCCACTTGATAAGTGGGCCTTAAATTGCTCCGCCAATTTTCTGTTATGGCTGGTCCTTGCTCTCTTGCGCATGTGTGAAATTGCTTTTTCTCACAGGCAAACAGGCAGAGGGAGTCCTTGTGGCGACCTTGCCCTAGGGGGCATCCGTGGCTCTGAAGTTTAATAGACTAGAATAGAAAATCACAGAGTTAGGAGGGACCTTGGAGGTCTTCTAGTCCAACCCCCCCTATACCCGTGATGGTGAACCTATGACACAGGTGCCAGAGGTGGCATATGGAGCCATATCTGTGGGCACGCGAGCGTTGCCCTACCTCAGTCCAGCACGCATGTGCGCTCTGGCCAACTGATTTTCGGGTCTTCCGAACCCACCAGAAGTCGGGAAACGGGCTAGTCAGGTGTCCTTAGTTAGTGAGTTTGTTAGTTAGTTAGTCAGTTAGGTAGGTAGGTAGGTCTCCTTAGTTCTAAGTTGCTTCTCTCCTTGAGTCACTTCACAGCTGGGTTACTAACTTAAGAACTGCAGTAGTTACCTTAAGGACTGTGGCAAGCAAGGTTGTAAAAGTGAGGCAAAACTCACTGGGCAAAAATGTCTTGCTTAGCAACAGAAATTTCGGGCTCAATTGTGGTTGTAAAGTCGAGGACTACCTGTATTTCAGTCTCAGTTCCTCCAGGAGAATCCCTGCCTCCGTGCTGAACCCTTGCAGTCTCAGACATCCCCAAAACAAAATAAAATCTCCAGACAGAATAGATAATTCCCTGTCCCTCAATATCATCACTCCTTTCTTGTGGTTCCCCCCCCCTTTTTTTTTTTCCTTGCTGCCGGAATGAGATCTGGTTTCAGTCCTCCCTCCGGAATCTTGGCTGCCTTCATAATCCCTCCAATTGCACAGAAACCTTCAAAATACACCTTGACATTTCACTCAAACTGAAAATTGAGCAGCAAGTTAGTGGTCTGTGGCAGATCCACCCACCCCCCTTTCACCCCCTCTCCCCTTCCCACGAGACCCTTTCATCACATAAATAAAATTTCTGCTTCTCCGTGGTTCCCTTAGATCTTTCATCTGGGCTAAGAAGCGAAAGTCCCTCGGGCGGGAGGGGAAAATAACCATCCTGCTTTTGATGAAATTCAAGGTTGGCCAGGCAAATTAATCCAGTCCTGAACAAGTAGTTCACCTCCTTAGGGAAACCCCTTCTCAGGGCCGGCTCGTTGCTTTCTGATCCGGAGGCTGGCTTGGCTACAAACCAGAGGGATGGAATGGGAAGTTGGGAATCTGGATGGAGCAGATTCTGCTCCAAATTTAAGAAGCCTTTGGCTTTAGTTAGCATTTTCATGGCAAGGTATACAACCTACCCAGGGGTGAAATGCTCCCAGTTCGGACCGGATCGCCCGATCCAGTAGTGATGGTGGCGGGTGGTTCAGAGAACCGGTAGCAAAAATCCCTTGACACTCTTTGACAGAGTGCCAAGGGAGATAAAGGTTGGTGATTATCCCAAAGGACTTCTCCCAAAGGACTTTTTGCAACTAATTGAGACTCAGCTGTGAATGAACGTAATTCACAGCTGTTGCAATAAAAGAGGTTTTCGGGGCTACTCGTGTGTTTTAATCACTCAGGAAGCCTAGGTCACAACTTTGCCTATGGCAAGAGATCCTATAACATTTCTGGGCAAACGGTTGTCCAATCTCTTCTTGAAAACCTCCAGTGATGGAGCACCCATTACTGATCGATTCTGGAATCACTCTTGAAATGGTTGGGTCCAATCCAGTGCAGGAAGACAGTTTTTCAGCATTCACTGCATTGAATCCAGACCAATATCCTGGTGCTGCTTCCCAAAACAGCTTCTCAAAATGATTTGCACAACACTACAAAATTATACCAAGCAGGTCTGTTCGTGTAGGATATTCGGGTCATCCACCCTTATCTTGTTTTTATTTTCTTATGAAGAATTTGATTTCTACCAGGAATTAGGCAGCTCCCATAAATCTTAAATCACCCTAAGCTGGGCTGTTAATTCCTCAGCCTCATCTGTTTATCCACTTGCTCTCTATCTATTAAATGTATCTGCCAAAATCCGCCTTCCTTTCCCTCTAGAGATCCCTCCAGCGAGCCAAATGTAGCTGCCCAAACTCATGTGAGATTTCCAGCTAATTTATAAAAAGGGTAATAAAAAAAAAACCATGGTTTTTAAAATAATTCCAAAGAAGGCAGCTGTAAGACAGTCAGTCTCAAGGCAGCTGTAGCCGTCCTTGGGCCTTCGTTTGAAAACAGGGGTGGGAATCGGCAGTCATTGTTGTGTAGTCCTTTGCTGCACACCAAAGCTGGATTTGGCAGAGCTCAGGTTGGTTTCCAAAGCCGGCGAGAAGAACATGCCAACCAGCATCTCGACAGGATCAGAAGTGAAGAAAAGGACATGCCAGACCATTTTGAAAACTGACCTGCTGGTCCCATCCAACAGATGAGAGGTTCAGCTTGAACTGGTTCCCAGTGTTTCATTTTTTTTTTATTTGATTTATATGCCGCCGTTCTCCGAAGACTCAGGGTGGCTTACAATGTGCTCAGCAATAGCCTTCATCCTTTTGTATATTTATACAAAGTCAGCTTATTGCCCCCACAACTGGGTCCTCATTTCACCTACCTTAGAAAGGATGGAAGGCTGAGTCAACCTTGAGCCTTGGCGAGATTCGAACCCTGCAGTAATTGCAGGCAGCTGGTCTTAATAACCAGCTTAATAACAGGGTGCCTTAAACCCCTGTACTACCAAGGCTCTACCAAGGTTTCATGTAGCAGATTCTTATTTTACTCCATCGGCAGTCTCCGAGCTGAGATTGTAGGTAGGCAAGGAAGAAATGAGATCTGAACTCTGACTCCAGAGCTAGTCAGACAGATAATTAATTTTTGGGCTCTTAATTGAATGGCATTCTGCAGTGGAGGAATATTTGAAAATAGCCATGCTTACTCTAAAGTGCTTGCATAGGGAATAATATACTGTACATTGTTTCATTGCAGAAATGCACCATATATGCCTTCTTAAATCTGTGTTCACGAGACACGGCTGCTGTGTTCGCACAACAGCTTCGCTCAAAATACAGTACAGGAAGCTGAGCAGTAAAAAAATGCCCATTTGGGAGAATGGATTCAGACTTAAGGCCACGAGATTCGCTTAACAACTGCCATGAAAATGGTGGGAAAAGCAGTAATGTGGGGTCTTAACAACCACAGTCACTTATGACCAGAATTCTGGTCCCAATTACGGTAATAAGGATTACCTATAAGTAGCTTAATGCAATGTTTCTCGACCTTGATTGCATGAAGAGGTGTGGACTTCAACTCCCAGGATTCCCCAGGTAGCATGGGGAATTCTGGGAGTTGAAATTCACACGTCTTGAAGTAGCCAAGATTGACAATCACTGGTTTAATGTAATGTCCTGATTTCTATCACTTGCTAATTTATGAAAATAGACGTTGCTTAGTGTAGAGCATTGCATAACCCCTGCCATGGTGTGTATGTACCTACGTGTAGTAGGTATAATGCAACCAATATGACTCAGATGCTGCTGGCTGGGGATGTTGGATGTTGTAGTCCAATAGATCCAGAACATATTGAGTTGAAGGAAAGTAGGTCCCTTAATAGAGAGCTAGAATTATTAGCGGTTTAGTCTGATATAATTTTCTTTCTTCGGGGGGAAAAATGATGTCAACTCCACCATGATAGATGAAAGTTATACAACCAAATATAAGACATGATGGATGCATTTCCAAACAAGTGAGAAATTAATGGCTAAATAATGAAGAAAAGAAGGGCTCAACAACACTTTAAAAAATGCACCACCACCCCTCACTCCTCCCTCAAAGACTGAAAGTCACAGGCAAGCAAGAAGCAGAATTTTAAAAAATAAATATATTCATTTCCCTGAAGGCCATCCATAAAGTTAAGAAGCAACTTTTCTGGCCTCCCAAGAAGAAATTCTCTTCCTTATCCAGTTTGTGGGTTGTTAGAAGAGTCCTCCCCCCCACACACACACCATTCCCCCTTCCTGCCTCTCACCATTTCCATCCTGGGGGATGGTCTGATGGCATCTGATTAATGCCTGAGGACGCGGTGGCTCGGTGACTAAGATGCTGAGCTTGTCAATCGAAAGGTCAGCAGTTCAGCAGTTCAAATCCCTAGTGCCGCATAACGGGGTGAGCTCCTGTGACTTGTCCCAGCTTCTGCCAACCTAGCAGTTCGAAAGCAGGTAAAAATAATGCAAGTAGAAAAATAGGGACCACCTTTGGTGGGAAAGTAACAGCGTTCCATGTGCCTTTGGTGTTGAGTCATGCCAGCCACATGACCACGGAGACATCTTCGGATAGCGCTGGCTCTTCGGCTTTGAAACGGAGATGAGCACCGGCCCCTAGAGCTGGAAATGACTAGCACGTATGTGCGAGGGGAACCTTTATCTTTATCTTTACCTTAATCCCTGAGCAGGAAAGACTCTCTGGTTGATGACAGGGGAAAAAAATCAAATCAATTTGATAAGGCGAGTTCTGTGGCGGTTGGTGTGGGGGTTGGACTAGATGACCTCCAAGGTGCCTTCCAACTCTGTTAATCTATTAATCTGAAGTTTATTATTATTTATTTATTTTATTAGTCACATTTCTATGCCGCCCACTCTCCGAGGACTCTGGGCAGCTTACTCCAAAGACAGTATACTAAATAGCATATTGCCCCCTAACAATCTGGGTCCTCATTTTACCCACCTCGGAAGGATGGAAGGCTGAGTCAACCTTGAGCTGGTGAGATTTGATCCACTGATCTGCTGAACTAGCAGTCAGCTGAAGTAGCTGCAGTACTGCACCCTAACCACTGCGCCACCTCAGTTCTTTGTCCTCCATCCATGATTTCTGGTAGTAACAGGATTTGCGTTCCTCCCTTCAAAGAAGATAAGCGATGCTGGAGACATATTAGTCATATAAATATAGTCCTTTGTTTGTTTCTCAAATTGATACGGCTACCCAAAGTGTTACTCCTGTATAAACATCCATATGGAAGGGAAGAAAGAGCTGAGCTTTTGAACTAAAGCCCGGCTGATGCCCGTCTCCAGGACGGGCATCCGGATAAAAATGCTTCCCCACCAGGTTCAGCAAAGCTTTGCTTTCATCTAAATCTCTCAATGGATCAAGAAGATCTTCTCTCTCACCCAGCTGGCTCTTTGTCCCTTTGCAGCAGCTTTCAGCAGGTTTAGTTAAGCCTGGACTTCCATCAGCCACAGCTTGTAGTGATTCACGTCGCCCAATTAGCCCTACATCCCTTAAGTTTTGACTAATAGGAGTTATCTCATTCAGCTGGGAAGGAAGGAGGCGGGCGCTCCCGAAAAGAACCTTGAAAAAAAGAAATCGTGGCAGAATTGCAGGATCCCATCAAAAGTGCTAATGGGACTCTCACCCACCTCAACACCTGAGAAAGCCGAACAATTTCATCTAGTTCAGCAAGCTTCAAAAGGGATTATGACAGGGGTGGGTTCTAAATTTTTTTACTACCGGTTTGGTGGGCGTGGCTTCTTTTGTGGACATGGCTGGTGGGGGGCGTTAATGTGGCTGGGTGGGCATGGCCAACTTGGTGGGTTTTTTTTTACTTTTAAAAGCATTTTTTCTACAACCTTAAGAGGTTGCAGGAAAAAAATGCTTTCAGAGGCCTCTGACGATCAGGCAACTCAGCGGGGATCGTCAGAGGCTTTTAAAGGCATTTTTTTTTCTACAACCTCTTCGGCTGAAGAGGTTAGAGAAAAAATGCTTTCAGAAGCCTCTGACAATCCCAGCTGAGCCGCGCGATCATCAGAGGCTTTTTTTTTTTTTTTCTTTTAAAAGCATTTTTTCAGCCAAAGAGGTTGGGCAGAAATTCCAGAAATGGCGCTTCCATTTGAAAGACGACAAATTGAGGAAGAGGCTCAACACGCTGTATCTGGATAGACCACCCTCAAGCCTGTTTTATTCTGCATTTTAATTTTAAAAGCTCTCGAGGACGATCCGAAGGGAATCAGCTCCCCAAACACAGCAGGATTCGCTGTTCGAGTCGGCACGTATAAAATTGTACTTGCAAAAACACTTTAATCTACTAAAGCCTGCAATCCGGTATTGTTGTCATTTTTAATGCACTGCACGGAGAAGGCTTGAGTAAATAAAATGGTTCAAACCCCCTCACCTGGCAGTTTTCGATACACAGAAAGCAATCCAAAATCTCTTGCTACCAGCCATCCCCATTTTTCTACAACATGTGCCTTCTTCTTTTCTCAGCTCATCCATCTTCCCAACAATGACCAAACAATTTTGCGGTGAATAAATCCTCATTTTATTTTATTCCTTCTAGAAGAAGGAGGTGGGAGGGGTGGAACTGCAAAGCCCAATTTCCTCACCCAGGCTTTTAATCAACACCCAGGGCTCTGAAATGAGCAATGGCTCAATTCCGGTCTCCGAAGGCATCCGTTATCTGTCGGCATTTCCAGAGTCTCAAATGGAGGTTGGCAGGTGGCAGTGGAGGAGGAGACAGGAGACATCTCATTTGATTTGCTGTCAGCTCATCCGATGAACAAAACGATCATTTAATATGTTTCGTTTCAACAAAGCAAAAATAAGAAATGAAGTATCTGAGATATACCTTCTCATGATGGTCATCGCTCAAACCTTCATGAGGTTCTGTTTTTTGGCCCCTTCTTCATTTCGGCCCCTAAGCAGAACTGATGCTCTTCTCCTTTTTGTAGAACTCCAAGGACCAGGTGATTGCTGAGTCATGAAGGACTGAAGCAGATCCTGGAGATTTAAATTGGGTGGAATATCTGTAGAAGGAAAGAAGAAATATGAGTATAGAATAGGGTTTCCTGCCTAAGCAGAGGGTTGGAATAGAAGACCTCCAAGGTCCCTTCCAACTCTGTTATTCTGTTCTAAATGTTACACGTTTTAAACCTTGATGAGATTTTTCCTCAACCATCCTTTTGTGTAGATTTCAAGAGGGGCCTTGAAAAATGCAGGATTGAGAAAAAATTATGAAGACAACTTTGGTCAAGAGAATTGAGATGTTGGTAGGCCTTCAATTGTAAGAAAGAAATTCTTAGAACAGCTTAAAGGTAAAGATAAAGGTTCCCCTGGCACATGCGTGCTAGTCGTTCCTGACTCTAGGGGGTGCTGCTCATCTCCGTTTCGAAGCCGAAGAGCCAGCACTGTCCGAAGACGTCTCCGTGGTCATGTGGCCAGCATGACTCAATGCCAAAGGTGCACGGAACACTCTTACCTTCCCACCAAAGGGGGTCCCTATTTTTCGACTTGCATTTTTTACCTGCTTTCAAACTGCTAGGTTGGCAGAAGCTGGAACAAATCACAGGAGCTCATCCCATTACGCGGCACTAGGGACTCGAACCACTGAACTGCCGACCTTTCGATCGACAAGCTCAGCGTCTCAGCCACTGAACCACCGCGTCCTCAGGCATTAATCAGATGCAATCAGACCATCCCCCAGGATAAAAATGGTGAGAGGCAGGAGGGGAAATGGTGTGTACGTTTGGGAGGACTGCCAAAGGTTCTGAACTGCCAACTTTTCAATCGACAAACTCAGCGTTTTAGCCACCAAGCATCTTAACACCATGGAAGAACCCAGTCTCAGAAGGAACTTCTCACCTTTGGCCACAGTTTTGGGACAATGATGGACAATAAGCTGGTTTGGATTTCTTCCAGCCCTCCAACCAAGCTTGTCCATCCTTACCTCAAGAAGTATCCCAAGGGAGATGGACCTCTTTTGTACATGCCCTGCAAGAACTTGGTGAGCACTTTTTAAAGGAGAGTTTCTTTGACTTATTCCTACCGTATTCGTGATCATTATAATCCACCCACTATAATTTCTCACTTAGAGAAATTATTATGTGGTAAGCATTCAGGCTTAGCTCTACAATGTGTTTTTCACCCTAGGTAGATATTAGGAATTGAGCCACATGCAAACCCAGATGAAGGGTGAAGCCAAGGGGACCTTCCCTTTACCAGAAGACCTAGTGACATCTCATCTGCCCCTTCTCCTAAGCCAGAGGTCCCCAAACTTGGCAGCTTTAAGACTTGTGGACTTCAACTCCCAGAATTCTCCAGCCAACTATGCTGAAGTCTTAAAGCTGCCAAGTTTGAAGACCTCTGTCCTAAGCAGTTGAGAAATCGGCTTGACCTCTGTGGGGCAACCCTTTCACAGAGGACAATTAATTTCGCCCTTTCTTTTATTGCAAAGTTCCACTTCCTAGTAAGCTAAAAGGTTTTTTTTTTCTCTTCCCCCCCCTCCCCCTCCAGATGGTGGCTGAACAATCATGCAAGACAAAAGAGATAATTAAATATGCGACTGGGGGTGCTACTCCTGGAGTCTGACTCAGCTGTAAAATGTGTGTAATTACCAGCATGGAGGTTTTTCACCCACAACATGTTGATGTTCCCAAAGCAATTGAGAGAGAGAGGCTAAGGATGTGCACATCACAGGAAGCCATGATATTATAGAGGGAGATCGCCCGAAGGGGCTATTTAAGCTATCAGAACTAACCTTTTGTTCACTGCAGGGATTCACATTAAAGGATCTCCAACAGGAAGTGGCTGGCCAGCTTCTATCCAAACATGCCTAGTGAAGGAGAACCCACACCTTTGCTGGATCATTAGGTCCATTGTCATTCCGTTCCTACTGTAGGAATTCTTTTCTAACATTCTGTCTGTGGGGTCCAGGTTGCTCTCTGAGCTTGATTGTTTTTCTTGGAGACGTTTCATTAGCCAACTAGCTAACATCATCAGTGCTAGAAGGGAGTGGGGTTTGTGGAGAGGAGGAGGAGGACTGTGGGGTCCTTGGTGCTCTCTGAGCTTGGTTGTTTTTCTTGCAGATGTTTCATTACCCAACTAACTAACATCAGCAGTGCTATGATAGTGTTGATGCTACTTCATTGGTGATAATCATCACCATTACTGGTGATGTAGTCTGGCAATGAAACCAAGCTCAGGAGCATCAAGGATCCCACAGTCCTCCTCCTCCTCCTCCTCCTCCTCCTCCTCCTCCTCCTCCTCCTCCTCCTCCTCCTCCTCCTCCTCCTTCTCCTCTCCACAAACCCCATTCTCTTCTAGCACTGATGGTGTGATCTACTTGGGCCATGAAATGTCTGCAAGAAAACAACCAGGCTTGGAGAGCACCAAGGGCCCCATCGTCCAGTCCTGAGCTACAAATATTTCTTCTACTGGAATCTATCTGGCTGTCCCTTTTTTTCCCTTCTCTGTATCTGGGGTGAGCTCATGGTCTTCTAGCTCAACTTCAAACTTCCTTTCTTCCATCTTTTTCCATGCAGTCAAACTTCCCGACATCCTGTTCATTCTTATTACCTTTCTTGAAATCAGTTTCACTTGGACTTAAGTTGTGATGCCCAGAACAGAATGCAATGCACCAGGTGAGGACAGTCCAATCAAGAATAGAATAGTACTTTTCTACGGATGTACCCTAATGTTAGGGGGTCTTTTCCACCTTTTTTTTATAGGCCTTCTATCACATGGCTCCATTGGATGGGATGAGAAAGGATGGCAGGTAGGATGAAAGTTGTTATCCAAGTCATCTGTACAGTAGTGAATTGAAAAGCCACTGTGTCGTGTGTCAAAATGTTGTTCTCTAAATACCCAAACAACCTTAATTGGGGTGACCTTCCAGGTGTTGATAAGCCACAATTCCCAGCATCCCTTAATAAGGTTGGGTAACTGGACTGCTGGGAGTCATAATTTAGCAACATCTGGAGGTCCAAATATCACCCAACGTGATGACATTAGGACCGAATTAGCATCGCCCACAGTACAGAGAAGGTGGCTTTGGCTGATACCTCCTTTCCTAGATTATCTACAGCCTGATGGATGTCGGCCCCATCTTCTCCCCAAAATCATATATGAAATTACAACCCCCTGTTATTGTTTGTTTGCTGGTTACCATTGGTCAGGGAGGAAATGGAACGAGGAAATGGGTTTTTTAACCTTAGAATCCCGTAAACAGTATACAACAATTGAAAACATTAAAAAAGGGAGCCATAAAGTTTACAACGTAAAACCAGCAATCTCAATCTAAAGCCATCGCAAGGAGTGGGATGGACCATGGACCATTAAGTGAAATGGCCCCCAGAACACCTCAACCCATTTGCTGCTGATGATGCTGCTAATGAAATTTATATCTCTCCATTTGCATTGTTAGTGCCAAGAAAGCTGTGATGTGATTGTAAACTTCTCCTGGGTTGTTGTTGGTAGCAAAAAGGTGACTTCTCTTTTTCTCTCTCCCCACTCCCTCTCTCCCTCCCTCCCTCCTTCTTCCTCCCTCCCTTCCTCCTTCCTTCCTTCCCTCCCTCCTTCCTTCCCATTTCTCCTTCCTTCCTTTCTTCCTACCATTACTCCTTCCTTCCTTCCTTCTTTCCTTTCTTCCTACCATTTCTCCTTCCTTTCTCCTTCCCCCTCCCTTTCTATCATTTCTCCTTCCTTCCTTCCATTTCTCTTTCCTTCCTTTCCCTTCCTTCCTTCTTTCCTTCCTTCCTTCCTTTCTCCTTCCTTCCTTCCCCCTCCCTTTCTATCATTTCTCCTTCCTTCCTTCCATTTCTCTTTCCTTTCTTCCTTTCTCCTTCCTTCCTTCCCTCCTCCCTTTCTATCATTTTTCCTTCCTTCCTTCCTTCCTTCCTTCCTTCCTTCCTTCCTTCCTTCCTTCCTTCCTTCCGGCATTCATGCATTCATTCCTTTTTAACACCAGTCAGCAAGACTGCAACCGTGGTTATCTCCTGGAGAAAACTAAGGACTCCTTTCAGCCCTTTTAATGAAATAGAGATTGCCATCCAATAGCCTAAACCCAGAATCTGCCCACATCTAGGATCTCCAAAAATAATTACTGCTTCTTTCTTCTTTCTCATCCAATGAGTTGAGGACTGGAGGGAAGGGTCAAGAGGAGGGCTCACCCACATGCACACTTCCGTACCAAAATTTCCCTTCCTACTGGCATCCAAGCGGTGCTTTCACGTCTATACACTTCTTCGTGTGCGATCTCTTCTTGATCTTTTTAATGGAAAGGCTGTGGTAGAATGTAGTCTGGATTCCCAGAAGGGAGAGATGGCGGGCGAGAGATGCTTCAATCCAGAGGACCAAGAGACAGCCAAGTTTAGATAGTTTGGTTGGGAGAAAGAGTATGAAGAACGGTTGCAGGAACTAGACATGGCTAGTCTAGTGAAGAGAAGGACATCTTCCGATATTTGAGGGGCTGCCACAAAGAAGAGGGGGGGGATCCACCTATTCTCCAAAGCACCTGAGGGCAGAACAAGAAGCAATGGATGGAAACTAATCAAGGAGAGAAGCAACCTAGAACTAAGGAGAAATTTTCTGACAAGTGAGAAGAATTAATCAGTGAATTGGCTTCCCTCCAGAAGTTGTGAATGTTCCAATACTGGAAGTTTTAAGAAAAGATTGAACAATCATTTGTCTGAAGTAGTGTAGGGTTTCCTGCCTAAGCAGGGGGTTGGACTAGAAGACTTCCAAGGTCCCTTCCAACTCTGTTATTCTATTCTAAACCCTTTACAGCCCATTTACTTGAAGATAATATTCTTCCTGATTATTCCATTCCATGAAACTGGCTGATAGGCAGGAATTGCAGCCAAAAAAAAAAAAAAATTGCCCATAATTAATCTAAATGTTATTCTTTGGAGGCCCAAGGAGATGTTACTTACTCCCAAGAACTGTCTCCTTTTAACCCAAGGATAACTTAATAAATAACTTGAACTCATAAAACACCCACAGACACCCATTGTCGCTTCTGGGCATTGTATGTATTGCGAGTTTTGTTGGTGTTAATTCTCAGCGATGGGTCCAAAAACAATGCAATTAAAGAGATTCCATTCATAATGCAGGAGATGATAGCAAAGGGTTTCCGATATCAACGATGCCCTGTGGCAGAGTGATAGAAAAACACACTCTGATCTTTTGGTATTTATACTTGGTTGAGCTTCTAACTTTTTTTTTTTTTAAAGACTGATAACATCACCACAATAATAGCTAGATAATGATTGGAGCCCTCGAAATGTATGCTTCTCAGGATAAGATTCTGATTCTGTTGAGGAGTGAAAATTCTCCTCTGCATTAAATTGCGCTCTCTCTCTCCCCCCCCCCCCCAGCATCTCAATCTCTTCAGTGCACAAACAGATGTCTCTGGACGCTCAAAGTAAGACATCAAGGCTGCTAGGCTGTCTTTGTGTTCTTTATCTTTTGTGTTGAGCATGTAGAAAGATAAAATCATAGGTCTGGAAGGAACCTTGGAGGTCTTCTAGTCCAATCCCCCAACCGTTGGGGTATTGTTAGAATAGAATAGAGTAGAGTAGAGTAGAGTAGAGTAGAGTAGAGTAGAGTAGAGTAGAAGGATAGGATAGGATAGGATAGGATAGGATAGGACAGGACAGGAATAGGAATAGGAATAGGAATAGGAATAGGAATAGGAATAGGAATAGGAATAGGAATAGGAATAGGAATAGGGTAGGGTAGGGTAGGGTAGAGTAGAAGAATAGAAGAGAAGAGAAGAGAAGAGAAGAGAAGAGAAGAGGAATAGAGTAGGGTAGGGTAGAAGAATAGAATAGAATAGAATAGAATAGAATAGAATAGAGTAGAGTAGAGTAGAGTAGAGTAGAGTAGAGTAGAGTAGAATAGAATAGAATAGAATAGAATAGAATAGAATAGAATAGAATAGAATAGAATAGAATAGAATAGAATAGAATCGTAGCTGAGAAGAAATGGAAGGCTTGGCTTCAAATTTCAGAAAGGGAAATCTTTGGAGTTCAACTGAAAGAAGTAACATGTTTCGTATGCAAATTGTGGATGTGTTCCCAGGGTGTGGATGTTACGCCGAGCCAAATGAGAAGAAAATATTGCCTAATTTAGGAGAAGGCCCAAGGTTTACAGAAGCTGAGTTTACACAGCGCATTAAGCCATAGCAGGATTGTTTGGCTTTGACATAACCAGCCAAGTGTGCCTTATGCAATAATCATAGCTCAACCCGTCACAACTTCATGCCATTTTCTGAGAAGAAACCCCCGAGGATTAGAGGAGCATCAGATGTGTGTAAAAGAAATTGCTGCTGTTTCTTTCTCTCTCCCCGAGCACGTTTTAATTTCGTGGTATCTTGTTCGGCGTTCATGCTCTCCATCGGACTGCAAATGAGCTGGTCCCTAATGGGATGAAATTCACACCTCAGGAGAAGGTGAGGATTTGAGTAGAAAAAGAGGTCAAAGAAAAGATGAACTATCCCATGGTTAATTTAATGCACTGCCTCCCTCCTTCTTCCGCTTAGGATAATATTCTATTCAGCGTTTTTGGTGTGGTTTTTTTTGAAAAAGGCAACGAGACAAGAATGAAGCGTTTGGCCCAGTTCGGCCCGAGTTGTGTCCGTCTGCCATTCTCTGAGGAGAGGCAGCCGATCTAAGGGATGGTTGGACAAGGATGGCAGAAGAGGGGTTTCTATGGCAACAGCAGGGAAGGCAGAGCACAGAAAAATAGGCTTGGGGGCTAACGGAGAATTAGGTCAGAAAATAACTTTATATGCAATGTTGCCCAGAGTGGGCCTCTAAGGAAGGCTGCAGAAAGGCAATGACTTCACCTTCCAACTAGATTGCTATGGAAACTACCTGTGGACACAGCTTCGGAGCGCCATGCCCTGTTGGCCATAGGTGAACAATCGAGCAATTCTCATGACTTGCGAAAGGCAGACTTGGTCATGCCATGATCTGCCATCTTGATCCCTCGACCAAGCTGATGCCTTCCATGGGAATCATGGTTCTGGAACTCCTTGGTGTAGTAAAAAAGCTGGGAATTGTGATCTGAACATTTTTGGAGGACATTGGCTTGGTCTAAACCACACCTTTAAGGTGTGCAGGCTTCAAGCCCAACATTCCTCAGTTGGCTGGAGAATTCTGGGAGTTGAGGTTCACCCATCTTAAATTAAAACTAAAGAATTTATAATTGACTTCAGGAGGAAGAGAGGTATACATTTACCATTGTACATAAATGGCGAGGAGGTGGAGAGGGTTGGTAGTTTTAAATTTCTGGGCATTTATATCTCAGAGGACCTCTCATGGACTATGAATGTTAACATGCTTGTGAAGAAGGCACAGAAGAGGCTGTACTTCCCAAGAATGCTCAGGAAGATAAATCTATCTCAGCATCTCCTTCTGTCCTACTCTCGCAGCACCATTGAGAGTGTCCTGACATACGGCATTTTTGCATGGTATGGGAGCAGCTCTGTAGCGGACAAAAAAGCTCTACAGAGAATCATTAAAACTGCCCAGAATATCATCGGACTCCAGCTACCAGCCCTGGACGACATCTTTGAATCTCGCTGTTTGAGGAAGTTGCATAACATTCTCAGAGACTCTTCCCATCCTGCTTACAATGTTTTTGGACTGTTGCCTTCTGGCAGAAGATACAGAGAAATTAAAACTCGGACCACACATTTTCTGAATAGTTTTTAATCCCACAGCTATAATTGCACTCAACAATGAACTAAAGGGCCACCATCAGTGAACTGTTGGACAGCATTACTTGGTCTGTTGTGTGGATGTTTGGGTGGTTTAGGGATGGGGAATTTGTGATGGGTGGGAGCGTGTTTGGGGATTGTTATGTGTGTTGGACCTGGTCTTTGGGTGTTGAGTGAATTTCGTTGTATGGGTATACTGTGTATATACATACAATGGCAATAAAGTTATTATTTGTATTATTATTTGTATTTGTATCTTAAAGTTCAGAAGGTTGAGAAACACTTGTTTAGTTGGAACTTTGGGGTTGAATGGAATCATGTCACTTGGAAGGTAGTAATTCACACCGATCTTAACGTTCCCCTAAGAAAAGACAATGAACCCATATTGAGAAAGCAGGGCTAGATCTGTTCTTCTCAAAGATACATTGAGATTCCATCCAGTTATAAGTGAAAAATTCCATTCTTTGATCCCAGTGTTGGTTATCATTCTTGGTTTACAGGGAGACCATGGTCTCTTTTCGACGTAGAGAAACTGTTTATCTTGAATGCAGAGAAATGAGGGGTGAAAGAGTTCTGTAGGATCCCATATGGCGGGACTTCTACTTTCTGCTTTCCATTTCTGTGCTTGAGGTATTAAAACTTTCTGCTCAAATATTTTTTCTTAATTTTTTTTTTTAAAAATCAGATTTGCATTTGGCAACCAGCATTATCACTGTCTGTTTTGACACCTCTCAACCGACGCAGCTATTTTGAATTATATTTTTCATGCTGATATGCTGAGGCTAGGGGATGCACCAGAAAGCTAAACCAAATGAATGAATAAAACTTTTGGGCAGAAGATGATTTTTTTAAAAAAAAATAATAACACAAGCTCGTGTTCCCCCTGCCAGCAGCTGAATTCTGTCGGCTTTGCTCCCAAGAGTCTCGCTTTACTTCAAAAACCTTATTTCCATCGTTGAAAGATTTTTGCACAAATGCATACCCTGTTCAGACTTGAGAAAGTGTAGCTGGGGGCAACGTAAGGCGCGTATTTCGTTCAAAGAGAGAATTGGCTACCCATCCACCACCCACGCCTGGCATCAATGGTTCTTATTCATAGAAAAAGAATAGCGGCTGATGACATCCTTTGTATACACCGCACTAAAAGTGCCACGCAAGCCACAAATCTGATTAATACCAGCATATAAATAAATCCAGTGCCAATAACTAAGGAGATCAAGTCTAGAGGGAACAGAACTAGGAATGGAACGTAGGACAGAGGATAGAAAAGAAAAGAAGCAAATCCTGTAACTCCCAAAGGTGCTTTTTCAGGAGGCAACTGTTTTTCTCTTTTGAAGACGTTTCGCTTCTCATCCAAGAAGCTTCTTCAGCTCCTTCAGCTCTGAAGCTTCTTCAGCTCTGAAGCTCTGAAGCTTCTTCAAAAGAAGCTTCTTGGATGAGAAGTGAAAGGCCCTTCAAAAGAAAAAACAAGACAGTCCAATTGCCTCCAGAAAAAGCACCTTTGGGACAACCATGACCTGGATGACTGAGAATCTCCACAGACCCAAATCCTGTAAGGTAGTGTTTCTCAACCTTGGTAGCTTGAAGATGGGAGGACTTCAACTCCCAGAATGCTGGCTGGGGGATTCTAGGAGTTGAAGTCCACCCATCTTCAAGCTTCCAAGGTTGAGAAACACTGCTGTAAGGAAAGAAGGAAAGATGTCCCTTTCAACACTAGCTTTAAGCACCTGTCCCATAAGCGAGCAGATGTCTTCTTCTGAAAAAGTTCTTCTCCAGACCCAAGGTCCTGAAAATCTTGCTGATGCCATCTGCAAGATTACTATTCTACAGCTAAGCAATCTTGTTCGGCATCCATGCTCTCCGTTGGACTGCAAATGAACTGATCTCTAATGGGATGAAATTCATACCTCAGGAGAAGGTGAGGATTTGAGTACAAAAAGAAGAGACGAATTATCCCAGAAGGGCTCTTAGCAAAAACAGCTGTACATCTTTTGTCTCAAATACAGAGATGGTGGGTGTAGCTGTGACTGTCTCTACTCAGGAAGTCCCTCCCAATGTGGTAAGGAGATTTTAGATCCTCAATTTCCATTCTAAATCATTGTCTGTTTTGGTGTGTGGACCTGAGGGTGGCAGTTCAAAGATCTAGCAGTTTCTCCAGATAGCCCCCATCAAGTTAAAACATGTCATGGGTGAAATTAGAGCTCTAATTTAGCCAATCAGGCAACAGAACATCTCTTCTCAAGGAGAAAACCAATTTAGAACTCAAGAGAAATTTCCTGACTGTGAGAACAATCTATCAATGGGATAACTTGCCTCCAGAAGTTGTGGATGCTCCATCACTGGAAGGTTTTAAGAAGAGATTGGACAACCATTTGTCTGGAATGGTATAGGGTCTGCTGCTTAGACAGGGGGCTGGACTAGAAGGCCTCTAAGCTCCCTTCCAACTCTGTTATTCTATTATTCTACCTCATGAACACAAATGATGTGGTAAGCAGATTCTCCAAAATCACCCTGAATTCCTTATGACTACGGAATTCTGGGAGCTGAAGTCCACACATCTCCAAATTGCCCATTTAAAAATTTACAGGCATCAACTAGGAAATGAACACCTGAGTACACCTAGACGTTGACTCTCAACTCTTGACAGGACTGGAGACTCTTCATTAAACCTGGTATATGATAGCAGTGCTCCAGTATCTCAGGGGTTGTCTCAAAGAAGAGGGAGTCAAGCTATTCTCCAAAGCATTTGAGGGCAGGACAAGAAGCAATGGGTGGAAACTAATCAAGGAGAGAAGCAACCTGGAACTAAGGAGGAATTTCCTGACAATGAGAACAATCAACCAGTGGAACAACTTGCCTCCAGAAGTTGTGGGGGCTCCATCACTGGAGGCTTTTAAGAAGCGATTGGACAGCCATTTGTCTGAAATTGTATGGGGTCTCCTGCTTGAGCAGGGGGTTGGACTAGAAGACCTCCAAGGTCCCTTCCAGTTCTATTCTGATTGATTCTGATTGATGGATGGATGGATTGATTGATTGATTGATTGAGATCTGGAGCCTCACCTGAGCAAATCTCTGCCTATCGATGCCTCAGCAGGTGACTCCAGAGAGACCCTGAGCGGCTCCCTCCCTGTGTTCTCTGCTGAGTGCCAGATGTCAGGGAAAAGTCCCACATATGTTCCTGGTGTCTAAACTCTACAATTTTGCAGAGGCTGCTCACCTCCTCGTTGCCTTGAGGTCAAGAGCAATGCATTTCAAGCCAGCCCTGAGAGTCAGAAACTCCAGCAAGCCCAGTCTCTGCTCTCATTTGAAAGTGTCTCGTTCAAGGAGAAAAAGATCCATCTGCGAGCATCACCAGGCTGAAGCAATCTGGGATGAATGAAGTGACTCTCGCTCAGCCGATTTTAAATTTGTGGCCAGCTTCATTCTTCAGAGTTTCATTCCAGAGTTCGACCTTCTGAGCTATCTTATAGATGGTTTTCCAATTCAACCTCGGCCAGCGTCAGAAACAAGCGTCTGTGATATTTTAGAAACATGTTATTGCCTCATTGAGACCTCTAACAGATCCAATCCATCACTGCCTCTTCTGCTCTGCTGCCACAGGTAGTCCTCGGCTTACGGCCACAACATTCCTCCTGCTAAGCGAGACCCTTACGTTCATTTTGCCCCATTTTGCCATCTTTTTTTGCCTCTGTGGTTAAGTGGGTCATCGCTGCAGGGGTTACGCCAGTCACACGGTTGTTAAGCGAATCTGGCTGCCCATTGACTTTGCTCGTGAGAAGGTCGCAAAAGGGGATCACGTGACTCCAGGGATGCTGTGACTGTCATAAAGATGAGTCAGTTGCCAAGCATCTGATGGGCCACAACACAGTGTGAACATGTAAAGTCCCACCAAAATAGGGGGGAGAGAGAGAGAGAAATGACAGACAGACAGACAGAGACAGAGAGGGGCGGAGAGAAAGAGAGGGATGGATGGATGGAGAGAGAGAGAGAGAGAAAGAGATGTAAGATAGAGAGAGAAAGAGAAAGATGGAGGGATGGATAGATGGATAGATAGATAGATAGATAGATAGATAGATAGATAGATAGATAGATAGATAGATAGAAAGAATATGAAGGAGGATGGATGATAGATAGATAGATATAGATAGATAGATGATAGATAGATAGATAGATAGATAGATAGATAGATAGATAGATAGATGATAGATAGATAGATAGATAGATAGATAGATAGATAGATAAGGAAGGAAGATGGATGATAGATAGCTAGATAGATGATAGATGATAGATGATAGATGACAGATGATAGATGATAGATAGATAGCTTGCTGCTTTGCTGATTGATCACTTGATCGATTAATTAGACTTCTACCCACCGCAATCAAAAGACTCTCAGTCGTACACAATATAGTCATCAAATACAGTATATCATCATAGTATAAACATTTTTTTTTAAAAAAAGATAAATGCGAAAGAGAAGACATGAAACATCCCCAGCAACTATCCAGAAAATAACATTCATCTGGGCTGAAGACAGGGGTGAAATGCTCCCGGATCGGACTGGATCGTCCGGTCCGGTAGCGATCTTGGCCATTGGTTCGGCAATCTGGTAGCGACGGCAGAGCAAAGCTCTACCCACCTGCCCAGGTGTCATTACTTTCTGGTTTTAACCAGGAAGTAATGTGTTTTTTACCTTCTGCGCACATAGAAGGTAAGTAGATTTCACCCCTGGCTAAGATATCTGTAGCAGTGTAAAAAAAAGTTAGCAATACTACAATTAAACTGGAGCGTTATTGTGGCAGAAAGCTTCCTCTTGAGGAGTTGGTTTCATAGGCACTAAATAGAGAAGGAGATTTATTTTCTTCCTTTTTTAAAATGTGATTTTAAACCACTCCGAACAGGCACCAAGATAAATGCTGGAGAAGAAGCTTGATCATCTCTCTCCAAAGCCTATAAGAAAATATAATATTTCTAACAGAATTTCAAGATCTTTGAAATAAGGAGAAATTTCCTGACAGCGAAAGCAATCAATCCATGGAACAGAAGTTGCCTTCAGAAGTTGTGGGAGCTTCATCACTGGAGGCTTTCAAGAAGAGACTGGACTGCCATCTGTCAGAAATGGTGGAGGGTCTTCTGCTTGGGTGGGCATGGTGGTATTGGACTAGATCAGAGATGGGTTTCAGCAGGTTCTGACCAGTTCTGGAGAACCGGTAGTGGAAATTTTGAGTAGTTTGGAGAACCGGTAGAAAAAATTCTGGCTGGCCTCGCTCCCAATTATTCTCTGCCTCCCAAGTCCCAGCTGATCAGGAGGAAATGGGGATTTTGCAGTATCCTTCCCCTGCCACGCCTGCCAAGCCACACCCACAGAACCAGTAGTAAAAAAATTTGAATCCCACCACTGGACTAGATGACCTCCAAGGTCCCTTCCAACCAGTGGTGGGATTCAGCCAGTTCGCACCACTTTGGGAGAACCGGTTGTTAACTTTCTGAGCAGTTTGGCAAACTGGTTGTTCGAACAAATAATTAGGGCAGAGAACCGGTTGTTAAATTACTTGAATCCCACCACTGCTTCCAACCCTGTTAATCTGTTAATAACAAGACGGTCCAGTTGCTTCTTGAAAAAAGTACCTTTTTGGGGAGGTACTTGGGACAACCATGACCTGGATGACTGAGAATCTCCACAGACGTCATTCATTGAATAACTGAGTATCCTGACAACCCACCTAGCCATCTATAAACCACAATGTCTGCATTATCATGGCCTGACAAACTCAACTTTAACCATCTCGAATAGCTAAAGGGCAACCCATTTGGGCGTACAACTTATTGACATAACACCTGGATAAATGCTGGACTGGACTGGGTCTTCAGAAGGTTTGTGGGATTCTGCGTGTGTGTGTCTGCGAGTGTGTCTCTGTGTTGTTAACTATGATGTGTCATGTCCAGCCTACTCCTAGCCTTCCCCAGCCCCCAGGAGCAAAATTACTTATTGATTTTCGAAAGAGCTATCTCTTATTCCACTCTGGAATCTGCTACTGCATATAAATATCAGACAAGCTACAGGGCCAGAGAATGAAACCAACAAGCAAATATATAAAATCAGGAGGCAGTAAACACAGATCATCCTCGACATGCGACCACAATTATGACCAGAAGTTGCTAAGCAAGGCAGCTGTTAAGGGAGTTAGATCCGATTTTACGACCTCTTCGGCCAAAGTTGCTAAGCAAATCACGCCGGTTGTGTCCCCCGTTGATTTTGCTTGTCCAAATTTGGCTGGGCAGGTGGTTGCAAATGTTGATCATGTGACCCTGGGATCCTGTAATCATCATAAATACATCTTTGCTGCTGAGAGCCCAAATTTTGATGACCATGGGGGATCCTGCAATGATCGAACTGTGCTCATAGGGTCACATTTTTCAGTGCTGTTGCCACGTCGAACAGTCGTTCAACAAATGGTTCTAAGTCAAGGACTACCTGTATACACCAGGAGTGAAATCTACTTACCTTCCTTACTGGTTCAGAAGCGTGCACATGTGCAAAATCTTCTGCACATGCACAGAAGGTAAAAAACACAGTAATGACACCCAGACGGGTGGGTGGAGCACTACCGGATCGCTGAACCACCGGCCAAGATCATTACCGGATTGGGCGATCCGGTCCGATCCGGGAGCATTTCACCCGTGGTATACACTCTTCAGGGCTAATTCTTTGCATGACAAATGGAGTCCTTCAACCCCAAAGTGGGCCTGACAGCAAGGCTGTGGGATCCTTGTGCTAACAGTCCTTCGTGTGGTTTTTACACAAAAATAGAATGAAGAGCAAAGCTACATGCTTCCTACCGGCTGAGACAGGATGTGGGTGTCTACTCTAACCTTTAGGGGCTGAAAGTCTCCCCAGATTTTGAACAGAGTGTCAAAACAATTGGGAGTGGGCAAAGTCAGGAGGAATAAAAATGGATGGTAGCAGTGATCCAGTATTCAAGGGGCTGTCACCGAGAAGAGGGAGGTCAACCTATTCTCCAAAGCAACTGAAGCAGGGGTGAAATGCTACCGGTTCGGTCCGGTTTGCCCGAACCGGTAGTAAAAAATGTTTTTAAAAAAGTTCCGACGATCAGCTGAGTGACATGGGATCGTCGGAACTTTTTTTTTTTACTTTTTTAGCATTTTTGGCGAATAGGTTGCAAAAAATGCTTTTAAAAGGTTAAAGAAAAGGGCTCTGAAGATCATACACCACAGCTGATCACACATGGTCGAGAGTCTCCTGCTTGAGCAGGGGGTTGGACTAGAAGACCTCCAAGGTTCCTTCCACCTCTGTTATTCTCTTATTTATTTGTGGGGGTGAACGGCAGATGGAAGTCAACCATGTGGTAACTTATGAATAGTGGGAGACTGGCCAAAGGAGAGCCGTTTGCACTGAAACTCAAAATCACAGTATGTGTTCGGCCAATTAAATACTTGTGCTGTGCTATAAGACAAAAACGAGCCATTTAGTGCTCTTAATTTCTCCTTGCATCCTGCTAACCTGCACTGACTTTTTTTACTGTACGAAAGGCACCTCCTTCAACTGTTAAAACCTTTTTCTTTTCTTTTCTTTTTTCGGCTTTCTTTAAGAGTTCCTCAATTTTCCTGCAATGCTGTCCAAGTTGAGCATCAGTGATTAAATTTTATTGGCATTTAGAAGGACTTATTATTATTATTATTATTATTATTATTATTATTATTACGACTTTCTTAATGAACCAGTATTTTCAAACCATTTTGCACGTGACAAGTGGGTGGAAAAGGAAAGAAAGAAAGAAAGAAAGAAAGAAAGAAAGAAAGAAAGAAAGAAAGAAAGAGGGAAGGAGGGAAGGAAGGAGAAGAAGGGAAGGAAGGAAGGGAGGAGGGAAGGAAGGAAGGGAGGAGGGAGGGAGGGAAAGAGGGAGGGAGGGAAGGAAGGAAGGAGGGACGGAGGGAAGGAAGGAGGGAGGGAGGGAAGGAGGGAGGGAAAGAGAGAGGGAGGGAAGGAAGAGGGAGGGAAAGAAGGAGGGAGGGAGGGAAAGAGGGAAGGAAGGAGGGAGGGAGGGAAGGGAGGAGGGAAGGTGGGAGGGAAGGTGGGAGGGAAAGAGGGAGGGAGGAAGGAGAAAGGAGAAAGGAGGAAGGAAGGAAGGAAGGAAGGAAGGAAGGAAGGAAGGAAGGAAGGAAGGAAGGCAGGCTTGGGGAATTACTTTGCCACCTTTTTAGGCCTGCAATGAACGTGAGATATTTTGCAATTAAAGAATTGGCAATCGGCAACACCAGCCCTTTTCATTCTGCTCTGACACCTCACATGACCCCCAAAAATGATTTCATTAAGCAAAGCACTTCATCCTGCTCTTTCAACGTATCGCTTCGAGTCCTTAGATCCAGGGAAGGATTTGCATTTGATTATCTATTACTCCTTTCAAATCAAGGGCTTCCAGTCCTGACTCCTTCATTTAGACGGTTACTCCAGCTAAATCAGGGAGAGGCAGACATTTCCAAGCATTCACACATCGTCTCCAGGCTGCCATCAACCCTTAAAAGGAGCAAGCAAAGAGGAGACTCCAGTCAGTCCATTATCCTTGAAATCAAGTAAATTACGCGATTCTATTTACCGATAAGTTCTCCCAAGTCAGGCAGAGAAATTGTCTGGAAACCATCCAAAGAACCAGGAGCCAAACAAATCCAAAAAGGTAGGTTTCAGGGACCAGGAAGGTGGGAAGGTAACGGAAGATCAATAAATGCCATCCCATTAAATTGTTTGTCATTGTGAAGAGCCCCGATTGTAATGTTTTCCTACTGAACGGAGAAGCAACTTGCTTGTGGGCATAGTAGCTCCTTTGTAATTACGAGGTTGCGGAAAGATCATTTATGCTATTAAGTCTCATACTTCCACCTGGAACTTTCAAGAGTCTTCGGTTTCTAAAATCGTCTTTATCAACCACCTTTGCTGGGCTCACCTTCTAGAAGCTGCACCTCTGTTAGTCTTCCATGTTCTCGATCCTAATGTTACTCCTCCCTTTTCAGAGGGGGAATTCTCCTATCCTATGGGGACGTGGTGGTATCGTGGGTGGGCTGCTGGGGGTTCGCCCCCAAATCCCACTCCTGGCTGGCCCCGCCCACCACACCACACCACACCACACCCCTCCCCTCCCAGGAGTCCCCACGCAGCCCGTTTTGGATGCAGGTAAGTGCAGGGTGTTCGCGAAGGCTTGGAGAAGGAGAAAAACAGGCCTACTGAAAGTTCAAAGGCCTCTAGAGGGCAGAAAAGTGTCTTCAGCTCCTGGGAACGCTGGATGTGCAACAGAAAATAAAGCAACTCAACCACTTTGGTTCGTACTCAGAAGGGATGGAATATTCCCTTGTAAAAGAACTCAGAAGCGATGCTTTGCAGATGCCTTCAGACAGAAGTTCTCCTTTGAAGTTCTGCACACCACTGTAATATTTACCATCTCACACTAGCATCTTTTAACATCACTTGTCACCCCAAAAGACAATCATGCAGAGCCCAATTTGCATCAGTGGTTTTCTAAGTAGTGAAAAATAAGTGATGTGAAGTGATGGGCCATGATAGATAAAACTCTACTGAACAGTTTTAACAATATGGATTTGTTAATGATTGCAAAATCTCTAACTTGGATGGATGGATGGATGGATGGATGGATGGATAGATGGATAATAGACACATTCCTGAATAAAGTATACATTCTAGATCATGGGTTCTCAACCCTGGCAGCTTGAAGATATGTGGACCAACTGCCAGAATTCCCCAGACTGTGACACCTGTCTCATGGGCCCTACATTGACTGCTTGTTAGCTTCTAGGTTCTATATAAAGTGCTGGTCTTAACCTATCGACCTTCTTTATGGCTTGTCACCTGAACTGAACTGCATCTCCCCGCAGAGGTTGGCTTCGTTGTTAAGAATCCTGCTGGGAGAAGCAGCTGGATGGTTGCTCTTTTAAGATTTAAACAGGTGAGAAGATCACCCTTGCCCATCGATCACCATGGGGAGGCAGCTGTGACAACCCAGCGCGTTACCAGCAAACGGGCAAGAATCCAGCTGTAACATGGCAGAAGAGTTGGCTCTCCTCATTTAGGTTTGATCAATGACCTACTAAATCGCACAGCTCGATGGCTGGAAAGAGTTGCATTCTGACTGCTTTCGGAGAGGAAAAGACTTTCCATCACCCACCGAAGGTCAACACCAGTCAATAGATAACTTTGTTTTAAGAAGGAAACAAGGAAATTTAAGTTTCAGGTCATTCGCATGCGGTAGGCAGGTCTATCCGAAGACCTCAATTTAATTCAGTTCCTGAATTATGATCCTGCAGCATCGTACATTTCAGGAGGCCGGAGAGAACTTAACACATTGTTGGACTTCTTGTGATCATCACTTCCAAAACAGAGTTTTCCATATCTCTGGACACTTGCTATTCGTTTTCCTCTCTGCTTTTCTTTACCAGATGTGTTACATAGGTAATATTTAGCCACGCACACCCCAAAATAAGGGGTGAGGGGAGCCAATAATCTTCATTCAATCTAATGAATGTCTGTTTCTGAGCGCTGACCTACTAAAGCAGTGCACAGGAAGAGAGACGTACGCCAGAAAAAAATCCCCCCAAATGGATCACGGTGCAATAACTTTATCCTTCTTAGCGTTTTATCAATACAAAAGATTTTTCAGGGAGGCAGGGAATCGGAGGAGATACAAACAGATACACTTGGCCCATCTTTGGAATGTGTTTTATAAATGTGCTTAATTTAAACACATGGAATAGAGGAGAATGCAGAGAAACACGAATGCAGAAAGAGTGGAGTGATCAAAGGGCTAGAATTGAGAACAATCCCTCCAGGGTGGAGCTGGGTTTCCAGCTGCAAAGATCTCGAATGGTCTTCCCTGCCATCACTCCATACTTACCCGCCTTCAGGCTTAAAGAATGTCCATCCTACCATAAGATTTAAACAGAGTTTGCTCTAATAAGGAAATTGAGATGTTCAATCTGAAGAAAAGAAGACCTGGGAGAGACACAGGATAACAGAATTGGAAGGGACCTTGGAGGTCTTCTAGTCCAACCACTGCTCTGTGGTGGCCCGTCAGCGGCCTGTGCAGCTAGTCGCTGATTCTGACAGCGAGGAGACTGGTGTGGTGCTGCGCCAGCAGCCTGTGCAGCTGGCACTCGAGTCAGACAATGAGGAGGCTGGAGAAGATGTGGTGCCAGAGGCGGGGATTCAGCCAGGGCCTTCAGAACCTCCAGAAGCTCCCATAAGTGAAGAGGATGAAGAGGAGGAGCCTCTTCTCCATGCATGGGCACGCAGAGCTGCCAAAAGGCAGGAGTGGCTCCTCAGAAGGAGGGCTCCTCAGAAGGAGGTCTCCTCGAGAGTAAGGCTTGGGGCTAATTGGCCACTCCCTTAGCCTATTTAAGGAAGGACGACGACTGAGGCAATTTGCAGGGAACAACTTCGTTCACTCTCCTTCGTGTCTTGATCTTAGTTCTCTGCAAATTGCTTCTGGGCTTTCTGCCAACCATAGTAACATTACGATTATTTATTCTTTAGATTCTTGAAGGCTGTTAAGAAAGTTAATTAACAGCCTTTGTTTGAAAAAGACTGATTTAATTTAGTAAACTAAGATTTGTACAGACTTTGTGTGTGCTGCGTTCTTTGGGGTCCATAGCTGGGGCAGAACAATGCTCAAGCAGGACACCCTATGCCATTTCAGATGAATGGTTGTCCAATCTCTTCTTGAAAACCTCCAGTGATGGAGCATCCACAACTTCTGGAGGCAAGTTGTTCCACTGGTTAATTGTTCTCACTGTCAGGAATTTTTTTTCTTTAGTTCTAGGTTGCTTCTCTCCTTGAAGATGGCCAAGAATTATTTTCCAAGTCCCAGAAACCCTGGTCAGAAATACCAGGTATAATTTGCAGCTGTCTAGATTCCATTAAAATATCTGTCGAACAATGAAACAGTCTACTGATGGAGGTTGTAAGTCTTCTATCTCCAGAGGTTTTTAAGAAGAGGCTGGAGAACCACTTCTTGAAGATAGTTGAATTGGTGTCCTGTACATTGCTGAGGGTTGGACTAGGTGATCCTTGCAGCTTCTTCAAGTATGATGGTTGTATGATTAATAGAACTACACGGGCTTCCATTTTCAATAGATATGAATGGGTTTTAAAAGTCCAAATTCGTTCCTAATTTCTGGAAGATCAATGCAGGAAGAGCCAGAATTAAAAGAGGGAATTATATCCATCCTGTATTTTGTTTTTTAGAAGAATTAAGTTCTAGGATGCCTAATACTACCTGCTCGATTAAAATGAAATTCACCCACACGTAAAAATGTTGAGAGGATCTCTCCTAATTATCAACATTTGCTTTGGCAGCTGCTCACAGGGCCTTGGGCGACTCTTCAGACCATTTCCTGGTTCCTTCCACCCTTGCAGGTGAATTAGTCAGAAGCTGCCAATATTGCTCACCCATGGCATAAATCTCACCAAAGAAATATTCTGGGTTTCACAAGCATCACTAGGAAAAAACAGCAGGCCTCTGGAGTGTAAGGCTCATTAAAAAAATACAGTGGAATTCTTTCTTTCTTTCTTTCTTTCTTTCTTTCTTTCTTTCTTTCTTTCTTTCTTTCTTTCTTTCTTTCTTTCCTTCCTTCCTTCCTTCCTTCCTTCCTTCCTTCCTCCTCCTCCTCCTCCTCCACCTCCTCCTCCTCCTCTTCTTCTTCCACTTCCTCTTCCTCTTCCTCTTCCTCCTCCTCCTCCTCTTCTTCTTCTTCCTCTTCCTCTTCCTCTTCCTCCTTCTCCTCCTCCTCTTCTTCTTCTTCCTCTTACTCTTCCTCTTCCTCCTCCTCCTCCTCCTCTTCTTCTTCTTCCTCTTCCTCTTCCTCCTCCTCCTCTTCTTCTTCCTCTTCCTCTTCCTCCTCCTCCTCCTCTTCTTCTTCTTCTTCCTCTTCCTCTTCCTCTTCTTCTTCCTCCTTCTCCTCCTCCTCCTCTTCTTCCTCTTCCTCTTCCTCTTCCTCTTCCTCCTCCTCCTCCTCCTCCTCCTCCTCTCCTCCTCCTCCTCCTCCTCCTCCTCCTTCAGCATTGCTCTCCCCTGATTAGGGTGCAGACCATAAGCAATCTGCAGTGGTGACAGCTGTTCCCATAACCGGAAAAAAACCCCATAACCAATAAAACACCTATAAGCCATAGGCAGTTATTACATTTATATTAACCAATATCGAATAACGGAGGAGGCTTTTTCCAGCTTCACAAGGGTCTTGCAAAAAGAAGCATTTTTCGGCCTGGTTAAATTTCAAGGGATCCGACATCCTTCAAGCGGGAGCTGAGCCTTAATCCGTTTAGCAATGTTGCCCCATCACACTTAACCATCAATTGCTCTCCGGAGACGGAAGGAGAGGCGAATCAGACGAATGGAACTTCCCTGTCCAATCTTGAGTGTCAGAAACAGATTGTCCAGGTATCCTCCAAGAGCTTCAATCTTTCTGAGTCTCTGGTCTCAGCATGGGATGCCTTACAACACTTCTTTCTCCACTGTTTTAGATCTGACAGCACGTAATTGGCCGTCTCCGATTATTTCTGGGCTGTGGTATGACTACTTGACAGCTTGTGAAATCACAGATGGGCTGACAGTTGAAAGGAGCCCAGAGCACTCAAATTGCAAATATGAGGCTCCAGTTTTGTATTTTTTTTTCCTCCTGTGGAGGAAGGGGGTGGGGGGAAACGAAATAAGCCAACTACCCTAATGCCAAATTAGGGATATATATTTTCGTAGGTTTTATGTGTCTTTCTCTTTAGCCTCTAGGTAGGCAGAACCTAGCTAAAGAGAAAGAGAAACACACACACACACACACACACACACACACACACACACACACATATATATATATATATATATATATATATATATATATATATATATATATATATATATATATGTAGGTCTTTGGTTATTCGGGTCTTCTCCCACGTAAAATTGGAAGTGTCTTGGCGACGTTTTATGTGGGAGAGGACCCGAATAACCAAAGACCTACATAAAAACCCCCGCGAAAACCTGAGAAAACATATATATATATGCAAAAAATTAAAATCTTGGGTGTTTTCCTGCATCATGTTAAATAAGTTAGTTTAAATGTTTAAAATTCTGGTTAAAATCCTAGCTTAAAAACTTCCAAAATTCTTACAGAGCACTCTGCAAAGTCCTTTCAAACCTTAGCCTTTTCTTTTAACTTTCATTTTTACTTTTTGGGGGCTGCTCTTTTACCCTTTACCTTTACTCCAACCTTTCTTCTTCTCCTCCCCTTCTCTTCCTTCCTGTTTCTCCTCCTACTTCCTTCGTTCTTCCTCTCCTTCTCTTTCCTACTTCCCTTTCTCTTCCTCCACTCATCTCTTCTTCCCCCCCTTCTAACCTTCTTCTCTGCTCCTCTTTCCCCTCCCTTTTCTTCCTCTCCTTTTCCCTTTCTTCTTTCTCCCCTCCTCTCCTCTCTTCTCCCTTCCTCTCTCTCTACTCCTTCCCCTCTCTCCTGTTGTTTCCCTTTTCAGTTCAATCTAAAGTGGCATTCGAGCAGCCAAATATGGGACATTTATATTGATTTCAAGTTTTTAATCATACATGTAGAGAGTTATCACAGAGGAAGAGAAGAAGAAAGGGAGATAGCATGATGTCAAGACAATGCTTTGGCTGGGTGGAGAAATCCAAAAGAATGCTATTTTCTTGAGAAATACATAGTCATTCAGGTTTCCCATCAGAACCTCCACTGGGGTGAAATCCGGCAGGTTCTGGCAGGTTCTGGAGAACCGGTAGCGGAAATTTTGAGTAATTCGGAGAACCGGCAAATGCCACTTCTGGCTGGCTCCAGAGTGGGGTGGGAATGGAGGTTTTGCAATATCCTTCCCCTGGAGTGGGGTGGGAATGGAGGTTTTGCAGTATCCTTCCCCTGGAGTGGGGTGGAAATGGAGACTTTGCAGTATCCTTCCCCTGCCACACCCACCAAGCCACGCCTACAAAACCAGTAGTGAAAAAAAATTGATTTCACCACTGGGTCAAACATAACTCTGATGCAACCCTCAATGAAATCGAGTTTGACACCCCTGATCTAACGCACGAGCAGAATTTGCTTTGAGTAATTTAAGAATCCATAAAGAGAGTAGGAGCTCACTTTGGGGGGAGGGAAGAGGGAAGGAAAGGAGGGCAACACGAATTTTGGGCTCCATTATGGTCGTAAGTCTAGGACTACCTCTATCCTTCCTGCCAAGTATTTACTAGAAGCACAGCCAATGATTGTAATGGGCCTTTAAACCACCCTCTTGCTCCGTTGACCCTGTTAAAATAGTTACTCAGAGAGATGGTTTATTACACACCTGGTAAATACTTGCTATTGGAGTTTAATTCAATTAGCACCGCTTGCAGTCCATCAAACAGAGAAAGGGGCTATTATTGAGGGACATATACGACAATATAACTAACACGGAGAGAATTGGGAGTATTTTCCCCAATCGGTATTATCTGTGAGTTTTCTTCTATTGATCTGTGTGTGTACTGTGTATACTTCAGGGCTATTGAAAACAGAGCCCAGTGGAAGGATTAACTAGGCAGTTTTCAAATCTTTGACGGGCCTTTTACGGTTCCAGCTTTCTCATATTTCGTTTCTACTGTTCCCTTTATTCCTATATTTTCACTCAATTACCTGCCGGGGTCTTCCAAGAAAAATAATCATTTGGTCCTCCTCCCCTTTCCTTTGCCGGATTTTTATTTATCATTTCATTTATCTATTTTTGCCCTCTTAAAAACCCATTCTACGGGCCACGCGCAATCAAAGCAAGAGAGAGCTATAATTCTACCATCCAGCCACGCAATCACGAAATAGACATGGTAGGTTAGAAGTTTAATAGCTGCTAGCAAACAAAAGATTGTGGGGAGGGAGAGGGGAATACAATAGGCTGCGTTTGGCCAAATTTTGGGAGAGAGAAGAGGGAGAGAGAGAGAGAAAGAATGAAGCTGCTAATCAAAATCACAAGCTACGATTGCTCCAGGATGGGTGAGAAAAGAATTTGGCATGGATTTATTTATTTATTTTTTGAAGCACACAAAGCCCCATTTATGGATGACTGCAATTTGCCACAAAAATAATAATTCTTGAGCATGCAGTAGATTTTTCCTGGGGATAGGAGAAAGTATTGCTTATGGAAGTCTGCAAACTATGAATTCCTTAAAAAGATGGCCTTCCTGTCTAGCCACAGCTTTCACAAAGAGCAGTTGGCTGGTCAAGTTCTGATTTGAATTTTCCAGAAGCTTCTAATCGGAATTCTTTACTCATTGGTAAATATGATTCCTCTGCTCTTCCTTTAAAGTAATGCTGGGCACTATGAAATGTATGAAGAAAACCAGAACCAAAAATTGGTTGACCTTCAGTGACCTTACAACAGAAATCAGCAACTGCAATCTGGGTTGTTCTCCAGAAATATGGCTGCTGGAATTCTAGATTTTTTTTTTTTTAATTTGATTTATATGCCGCCCTTCTCCGGAGACTCAGGGCGGCTTACAATGCGTTAAGCAATAGCCTTCATACTTTTGTATATTTTATACAAAGTCAGCTTATTGCCCCCACAAACTGGGTCCTCATTTCACCTACCTTAGAAAGGATGGAAGGCTGAGTCAACCTTGAGCCTTGGAGAGATTTGAACCAGCAGAAATTGCAGGCAGCTGTGTTAATAACAGGGTGCATTAAACCACTGTACTATCAAGGCTGTACTATCTGAACAGAGCAGAATAACAGAGTTGGAAGGGATCTTGGAGGTCTTCTATTCCAACCTCTCCACTCAAGCAGGAGACCCTATACCATTTCAGACAAATAATTGTCCAATCCCTTCTTAAAAACCTCCACTGATGGAGCACCACAACTTCTGGAGGCAAACTATTACACTGGTCAATTGTTCTCACTGTTAGGAAGTTTCTCCTTAGTTCTAGGTTGCTTCTCTCCTTGATTAGTTTCCATCCGTTGCTCCTTGTTCTACTTTCAGATGCTTTGGAAAATATGTTGACCCCTTCTTCTTGAACTTCTTGACCCCTTCTTGCTTGAACTCAGCTAATTGTAATTTATGTAACCCACCATAGATGGAGAAATGTAGACATGAGATACCAGGTCTTTTTCCTCCAAAGAGGGCTCATCAAAAGCAGATTTTCCAGCCATGGCAAGTGTGTGGGGCACTGTGCAAACTCTGCTGAAATTCAATCATTGTTGTTCTGTCCTGAGCATGTCTATGAGACGTTAATCCCATTGATCTTGGACTTAACCAGATAAGCTTCCGTCACTCAAATACTCCACTGAGTTTGTGAATATGTGAACTTGGTTTTCCTGATTTGCAATCAAGATAGAGCTTCTTCATTTCTAGGTCTGTAAAGCAATTACCCCAAAACACACCACAATTCACACTTTCTCCAAATGAAAAGAACAAGGTGGCCACATGGTCCCTGGACTCATGAGACCAGGGATATCTATAGTTCCTCATCCTTCACAATTTCCAGGTGTGGGGAATTCAACTCCCAGAATACTCATCAAGGACCACATAGGTAGTGGTGGATTTCTGGGATCTGATGCCCACTTACCTGGAAATGCTCAAGGTTGGGAGACACAGCCATACAGGATGGTCCAAACAGTGAAGATACAGCCACCAGAGTGAGATAGAACCTCTACCTATTTTTTAATGCAGGTCACATTTGTTGTGGTAGCCCTTGCTTAGGATGTCAACCCTGAAGTGATCATGGCCGAGGCCATCTTGGAGGATTCAGGGCTGCCACCCGACAACGGGTGGGGGGAAATAGTTAGGTGGGGTTTGTAGCCAAAGCAATAAAACTTTCCTGTGGGAACCCAAGGACATTCCCACAGGTGACTGGCCAGAGGAGGAGTGAAGTAACCCAGCAACCAGCCAGCTCCTGGATTGGACAGCGTGACCAGTGACTTGGGGGGAAAGGGGAAACTTTTACTTTTTAATTAGATGAAAGCCGCGGGGACTTTTAGAGTCGGCTTTCACCAGTTGTGCCAATATGATCTGCCCAATAAAACTGAGGAACCTGCCTGCCTCAGAGTTCTGGTTTCTGTGGGTGCATTACTTGGAACCAGGGGTGGGATCAGCCAGTTCGGACCAATTTGGGTGAACCGAATGCTAATTTTACATCTGGTTCACCGAACTGGTAGTTGCAAGGACTGGCTGGCCCCTCCCTTCCCAGGAGTCTCCATGCGGCCCGTTTTGGATGCCAGGTAAGTGCAGGGCCCGCGTGGAGGCTCTGGGAGGGAGAAAAACGAGCCTCCCAGAAGTTCCAGAAGTCCAGAAATGGGCCCGTTTCCAGCCTCCGGAGGGCCTCCAGAGACCAGAGGAGGCCGTTTTCACCCAACTGGAGGCTTGAGGAAAGCCTCCAGAGCCTGGGGAGGGTGAAAACGCCATTCCCTCCACTGTGGATGCAGGAGGCCGAGTAGGCCACGCCCACCATGGCCACACCCACCCAGCAACCAGGCAGAGAACCGGTTGCTAAAATTTTTGAATCCCAACCCTGCTTGGAACGCTGACATAGGATTTTATTAGGAAGAGAAGGAATTTCACCCCGGAAGGCAGAATTATAGGAAGGTCTAGAGAGACGCCCCCTTCTTTCTCCTTTTTTCATTGTGGAAGCCAAGAGAGGCTTTTCATTCCTGAAGTGTCCCATCCATCGCCTCTCACTTGTAACTATTGTGGCATCCCTGTGGGATCCAGCTTTACAATGCAATGACATTTTCATTTTTTGTACTTTGTCTAAAAGGTCACTCATTTCTTTTTTAGTTGTGTGTTATTATGGGGGGGGGGTTTGGGGGGAGGGGCACGTAGACACCAACAAAAAAAAACAGTAATAAATATTTCAAAGATTGTAATTGTCTGCTCTGGAACCCCTCTTAGAGAGAAAAAACTACAGTGCTCAAAAAAATAAAGGGAACACAAGCAGAAGACATCCGAGATCTGAATGAATGAAATAGCCTTATTAAATACTTTGTTCGTTACATACAGTAGTTTTGTGTTCCCTTTAGTTGTTTGAGCAGTGTATAAACTACTGTATGTTAAGAACAAATATTAAGATAGAAATATTTCAATGTAATGCAGATTAAAAAATTATAAGGGGGAGGGAGGGGTTCAAGTTTTATATAAGTTTTATATTAAGGGGGGTTTTTTACTTGATATGAGTATATTGTGTGGAAGTCCGGGGTGAGAGGAGGGTTAGGGAGGGTTAGGGAGGTTGGGAAGTTTGGGGTGGGATGAGAGGGGGGGGAAAGGGGTGAAAATGTAATTGTAAAACTTTTGCAATTAAAAAAAAAAGAACAAAGTATTTAATGAGAGACTTTTGGGGGGGGGACTGGACTTCCGGTCAGCTCCAGAATTGAACAGGGGGGAGGGGGGCTTCTAGTTAGTACCTTTGTGGCTCTTTGAGTGTTTAAGGTTGCCGACCTCTGCCCTAACCCATTCCTCCAATTCTGGATTGATGCAATGACAGAATAAACCCGTCCTTAGCACGTGGGGCATCCCTTTTTAATTCAGCATCTTTCCTCCGCTTCGGAAGGATGGCTGTGAAATGATTCTGTCTGTCAACAGCAGAAGGAGGACATCAATGGCCAAAGCATCACCTTGGCATGCTTCAACAAGCTCTCGAGGTGAGGCGAAAGGACAGGCATCTGACAGCTCTTACAAACACTTGGCACCTCTCTTCCCATTGTCAAGGGCCTGAAAGAAATCATTTAAGTGATATTTGTTTGTTCTGCCTTAGCGAGCTCGCTTCTCATTTTTTTCAATCAGGCCGTTTCTGCTTTTATTCCATCATGCTCAACCGGTCTGGCTCCCATTCGCAGCCAGAGGTGTCTTTGCTGCAAAGGTACAGCGCCAAGGGCCACCGGAGTTGCTCGTTTGCACATGATGCTTGCAGAGATGTGCTGCAGCCTTGCAAGCATAAGCAAATTGAAAAACCAAGAGGCGGTCAGAATGGATTGCTCTGAGAATCGTTGCTGGGAACGGCGGGAGACATTAAGTTCCTGGTCCTCACGGTGACTGCAGAAATACAGGTTGGGGCAGTGGTGGAATTCCAATTTTTTTATTACCGGTTCTGTGGGCGTGGCTTGGTGGGCCTGGCAGGGGAAGGGTCCTGTAAAATCTCCATTCCATCCCCACTCCAGGGAAGGATACTGCAAAATTCCCTTTCCCTCCCCATTCCAGGGAAGGATACTACAAAATCTCCATTCCATCCCCACTCCAGGGAAGGATAGTGCAAAATTCCCATTCCCTCCCCACTCTAGGGGAAGGATACTATAATATCTTCATTCCCCCCACCACCACCACTCCTGCGGGAAGGATACTGCAAAAGCTCTATTCCCACCCCACTCTGGGGCCAGCCAGAGGTGGTATTTGCCGGTTCTCTGACCTGCTCAAAGTTTCCACTACCGGTTCTCCAGAACCTGTCAGAACCTGCTGGATTTCACCTCTGGGTTGGGGAGACCTCACGTTGAAGCAAAAAATAAAAGGCCAGATTTCCCCTGGGGTGAGGGGTTTCCTCGCTTCTCTTATCCAGAATCTGGATTCAAAATATGATGGTGCCCCAAATGGTCCTCATTCTGAATTTGGAGATGCCATGAAAATGTATCTTTTATTGATTATTGTTATGGTGGATGACACAACCAGCCAGATGTTTAGATTGCATTTCGCTTTTTTTTGTGTGTGTGTCCGTCTGTTGAATCCTTCCCAGCACCTGAGATTGTTATTCAAAGGTCTCATCGTAGGATGTAAACTGTTCCAAGTCAAGCTGCCTTTTGCAATTGACTGATGGGGATTTTGTCAATGCCAATTATGTTCAGCTGATGCTCCAGATGTTTTGGGATTGTACCAAGGTGTCTATTACTATTGATACTATTTTTTCTTTTCTTTTGTCCTAGACATTCCACTTTTATTTTATTTTATTTTAATTTTTTTGTATATTTGTTCTATTTGCAGATCTTCATATTTTGGGATCTCCCCCACCCCCATTTTTTTTTCTCTTCTCCTGTCTCCAGGTACTGCCACATGCACTATCCAGACTCTTTTGTCTTTCTTAGCGACAATTGTTATTATTATTGCATTTAGTTCACTCCTGTTGAAGAGACTGGATAAATCTCCTTGGTGGGAACGGCGAGATCATTTTGCTTCCGATCCAGGACATGTTTTTTGCTCATTTCTAAGCCCCTTTTTATTTGGTTTGCAATTTTTTTTTTTTTATTAAAACTCCCTCTTGCAAATCTGCCAGCCTGGCCTCTTCATTAAACGTCCACTTTTGTATGCATCCTCGAATCCAAATTCTTCAAATTGGATGCCTTTTCGATGCATTTATTTTTAGCCGGGATTGGCAGAAATGTAAACCTTGAAAGCCTGAGGTGACTGGGATGCAATTCTGCAAACCCAAATGAAGCTGGCCACTTTTTTTTTTTTTAATTGCCCCCCCGGCACAAAACCCAGAAACAAGTCAACTTCTGAAAGACATGATTCTAATCATCTACAGATGTTAGAGCAGGAGGCCGTAGAGAACATCTCAACCGCGTTGGTCTTGCATAGTGACGGCCTCGGGAATAAATATGCCAATACCCTTCACTCTTGGAGGATCTTTCACTCCTGAGTCCTAGCTCCTCCCAAGGAGCATTGTAACCAGTTAAATCCTGCAAGTTCTCCTTTTTGCTGCTCCTTTCACCAGAGAGAAGCTGCAGTTGGGTTTTTAACTACCAGCAGTAATTCTGTGCCACCCCCTTCCAGATTCTTGGAATCTACAATCTTTTGTTTTTGCGTTCTTGCAAAAGAAGAGCAAGAGGGAGACAAACCGATAATTAAGTTTCTTTAGAAAGCATTTTTGCATCTGGACATCCATTGTCATGAACAAGCTTATCAGAAGCCGTTCCTTGATCTCCAAGCAGCCTCCATGTTCCTAATTGCTAATTATTATTATTATTAGCATGATTACAGGATCCTTTGTTTCTCCATTACACATTCGGAACAATCTCGAGGAAAACACAGCAACAGAAAGGAGTCCTCAGAATTAGGATTTAGTTGTGCGACTAAATAGGCAGTAGGAATAGGGGTACCAGATAGTGTACATTTTGTAAAGTCCCAAGAAAATCCAAGAAGAGAACACATATTGTCAAGACTTCTAAGTTTGGGTGGAAGGTATAAATAGATATAGGCCAGCTTTGTGCCAAGACCGTCACTTCTTTTTTAGGTTAATGCATTTCTTCTATTTTTGGCAACAGCCTGCAAGTGATAAGCTTTCCATTAGAGTAGTGAGCACATCACGAAGAAACCCATCTTTTTATTTATTTTTTTATTTTATTTTATTTCAAATTTATATACCGCACCTTCTCCCAAGGGACTCAGGGCAGTGTACAGCCAGATAAAAACATACAATACAAACATTAAAAACAATTAAAAGAATATATATTAATTTGGCCCCAGTTTAAAATGACAAACCAATTAAAAATTAAAAATTTAAAAATATGTTAAGCCAGCCCGGCTTGATGAAAAAAGAAAATTTTAAGGGCACGGCAGAAGGCACCGAGGTCTTGGATTCTCCTTATCTCAGGGGGCATCTTACTCCATGTAGCCTTCCCTGCTCCTTCAACATCACCTCCAGCCAATATTTCTAGACCCAATCTTCTTCTCTTCAGATGTTGAGAGAGTTAGGAAAGTCTGGATGGTCGCCAGATGTCAGCAAAGGAATATCTAAAGCCAGGTTGGGTTGGCCTATATTTTCCCTATATTTCCATGTGTCCTTTCAACTCATTTGCGTCCAAGTGGCCTCAGCTCTGGGCCTCCATAGATAGCTTCATTGATTGCTGTTTCACTTTGCATGATGGTTTCTCCTCCTACTTTCACTCTGCATGATGGTTCTCCTCCTACATTTGCTTTGCATGATGGTTTCTTCTCCTACGTTCGCTTTGCATGGTGGGTCTTCTACTTTCACTTTGTGTGGTGGTTTTTGTTCTACTTTGTATGGTGGCTTCTCCTCCTACTTTCACTTTGCATGATGGTTTCTCCTCCTACTTTTGCTTTGCATGGTGATTTCGCTTCCAACTTTCAGTTTGCATGATAGTTCTCCTCCTACTTTTGCTTTGCATTATGGTTTCTCCTCCTATTTTCACTTTGCATGGCGGTTCTTGTCCTACTTTCACTTTGAATGGTGATTCTCTTCCTACCTTCAGAGCAATTCTGGTTGCTGGGTCAAACCTTTCTCTCTCACCCCAATCATGCAAAAGCTCGAAAGCATTATGGGAAATGAAACAGAAATGCTGGGGCCAGACAAGGCTTCCATACCCAAGGGAGGACCTTCCAGAATCCAAGAGAAGGTATGTGTTGGGTGAGAGGAGACGTTGTTCTCCATGTTCCTGCTTGGAGTAGACCCTGGGGGCTTCCTCCCCAGTGGGCAGCTGACTAATGACAATGACACAGCCACCATAAAATGTTCTGGCAATGAGATTTTCTTGGCTGTCACTGCACTCTGGAAATAGCTTTATTTCTACCTACTGCCAGCTGACAGGTCTCCCCAAAGACTCCCCAGAGTTCTAGCAGAGCTGAGATGGCACAGCCTCTTCTGGGGTGGAGAGGACAAGCATGACTTTGGAAGGTCTCTGGGGTGAGGAAGCTGCCAGCCTGAGTGACACTTTTAATATTACACTTATTATCGGTGGCACATCAAGGGCAGTTCAAGTACTGCTGTTTTCTGGACCATTTCCATCCTATATGTTGCCAGTCTTCCCATCTGAGGGGTGTCTGGCATCAGCCGGGTTTCATGAAAGAAGAGGAAGAGGAAGGGCACCACTATTTCCAGAAGGACAAGCCCATTTTCATTTCTGCCATATATAGGGTAGTCCTCGACGTACGACCATAGTTGATCGCAGACTTTCTGTTACTAAGCAAGACAGTTGCTAAAGGAGTCACTGCAGTTGCTAATGGCAATAGTACTCAGACTTATATACCGCTTCACAGTGCTTTACAGTCCCTCTCTAAGTAGTTTAAAGAGTCAGCCTATTTCCCCCAACAATCTGGGTCCTCAATTTCCCGACCTTGGAAGGATGGAAGGCTGAGTCAACTTTGAGCCATTCAGGATCAAACTGCTGACAGTAGGCAGAGTTAGCCTGCAATGCTGCATTCTAACTACAAGGAAGGAAGGAAGGAAGGAAGGAAGGAAGGAAGGAAGGAAGGAAGGAGGGAGGGAGGGAGGGAGGGAGGGAGGGAGGGAGGAAGGAAGGAAGGAAGGAAGGAAGGAAGGAAGGAAAGGAAGGAAGGAAGGGAAGGCTGAATTAACCCTGAGCCTGATGAGATTCAAACTGCCAAATTGCAGGCAGCCGGCAGTCAGCAGAAGTAGCCTGCAGTACTGCACTCTAACCACTGCGCCACCACGGCTCATAACTTAAGTTAGGAACATGGTTGTGAAGTGAATTCCCCATCGACTTTGCTTGTCAGAAGGTCACAAAAAATGATCACATGACCCCCAGGACACCAAATCGTCATAAATATGCATGTCCGAATTTTGCTCATGTGACCATGGGGATGCGGCAACGGTCATAAGTTTGAAAAATGGTCATTTTTTTCAGTGCCGTTGTGGCTTTGAACGGACCGTAAATTGACTGTTTTTAAGTCAAGGACTATCTGTATTTCTCTTTCAACCAGGTCTCCAAATCACCAATGCATTTCTTCTCAGAGAGCTGCAAAAGACTATGCATGCATTCTTCAGTAAAAAATCTTTTATTGGTGCATTAAAATTATTGGCCACTCATCTTCCCACAGGTAACTCTGAGCAGCCTGCACTATTAAAAGGATAAAGCTATACAAAAGTTATATGCAATGAGAGTAAAATACTTTAAAAATATAAATATTCAACCCTAACCATAAGATAAGGAGTGAGGGAGAGAGTAGGATGAGCAAGGAGGAAAACTGTTATTTCTTTGAGAGAGTTGTTTTTAAAAACACATTTCTGGGTCAAGTTGGATTTAATTAAGGTGTACATAAGAGAAGTCGGCATAGGAAAAAAAAACACATGCTAGAAGCAGCAATGAGACAAACTCAGATTAAAGTAATAGATTAATTATCAAGTCAGTTGCACGCAGTACATTGGCCTTTGCTCCGTAGCAAAATATGTGACTTAAAATACCGACTTAGCTCACATTGTATAGAAATATAACAGACAAAATAGATTTAAGAAATATATAAAATTGCAGGAAAGTCACCTTGTGGCAAGATGAGCTGGAAACAAATGTAAGAAATAAATAAAATACAAATAATAAAAGGGGTACAAAATCTGTCTCGTAGCTAGTACAGGTAGTCCTCGATTTACAACCACCCATTTAGTTACAACGGCACTGAAAAAAAGGGATTTAGGACTGGGTTTCACACTTACGACCGTTGCAGAATCCCTGTGCTCACATAATCCAAATTTGGATGCTTGGCAACTGATTCATATTTATGATGGTGGCAATGTTCTCAGGGTCTGGTGTGATTCCCCCTTTGGTGACCTTCAGATAAACAAGGTGGAATGGGAAGCCAGATTCATTTAACGACCATGTGACTAACTTAACAATTGCAACGACTCCCTTAACAACAGTGGCAAGAAAATTTGTGAAGGGGGGCAAAAACTCACTTAACGAATGTTTCATCTAGCAACGTAAATTTTGGGCTCAAATTGTGGTCATAAATCGAGGACTACCCGTACATCAGTTCCCTTTTAAACACATGTACACACTTTGCTGAGAAATTGAACAGAATGGCATCAACTGTAGCTCAATGCAGTTTCCATCCAGACCAAATTTCTACTGGGTGACATCTCCCTTTCTACCATCATGGCCCTACTTTAACCCAGGTTTTGCACTCAAGTCAGAAGCACCGAGGCGCTTCTGGGTTGAAAGGATCAGCTGACGACATCACCGTTGCCCTGGGGGGACATCCCACTGAGGGCACCTTTCATGCCCCTGGCATGAGCTGGAGCGAAGGACGGGAACTCAACCCTGCCCCACGGGTCTCGAACATGGGCTTGCTAAACTCCAAACCAGCTTCTTAATCATGTGAGCCCCTCTGCTGCTGGAAACAGATCATTCTGGAGAACATCAAACTACATGGTCACTAAAAGTTGACCCCAGCCTACTCAGTCAATCAAGGGAACGATCCACCTGGAAAAGGTGAAAGGAAGGAGTAGATGAGAATGAGGGATGGGTAGACTCCATTACTAAAGTGATAGATACACTGTGGGAAGACCAGGATGGAGATTCCTTGAGTCTCCGTGCTCCTTTCAACCCCGTAAATTGAGAACATTTCCATTGGTGCCCGTTAAAAAGAAAACAACTAGCAAAATGGAGCATCAATCAGTGGATTTTCCTCACATCTTAGTTGCCCCTGAACCAAGTTTCCCTCCAAAACAGAGTTGGAGTACAATGGGGTGAATTTTCTACCCATGAGCCGCCAAATTGGTCGGAGCAGAGAAATTGAGCATGCAGACAGTAAACTGGCTTTCTATAACCTTTTCCAAGAAGCCGTTCAGATGAGGCCTGGATCCCATCACCCACCCTCCAAGGCTGGACCTCTCCCCGTCTAACTAATTTCCCCCACCGCCATGATGAATAGCTCTGTCAACAGAGTGACAACTTTCTAATCTGCTCAAAGACAGATGGGCTCCCTCTGAGGAGAGAGGAAAACTCACCAATGAAGCTTGAGCAGGACTGAGAAGAAAACAATGAGGTGGAGAATTGGGCTGGGGGAAAAAGAGAGAGAGAGAGAGAGAGAGAGAAATGGGGAGGGGGGAATGACAGGATGTTTTTTTGAGCTTCTCACAAACCTTAGCTTTCTACTTTCAATTAAAACTCAGGTGTTGCTGGGCTGTTCAAGAAGGTGGAAACTGAGATGGTAATCTGAACATCTACTAGGAGATGTGTCCTCCCTTTGTGTCTTCCACGGGCACACAATCACAATCACAGGCACAGAGACAGAGACACAGCCGCACACGCCCTGCCACCAGATAATTGGCTACTCCTCTGTGTCACAAGATGCAGATAAATAGTTGTATTTTGGATGATGAATTCTAGCTGGTAGCGTTATCCACCGTTCTGGCTTGTCTTGTCTGGTGCCTAAAATAGTTAAGCAGTTTTGAAAAATGAGGAGGATTCTCAGGGTTCTTCCAAGGTTCTCAGCGCCACAGTTGCCAAGGGGTTGTGTGTAATGAATGGAAGAAGAGGAGGAGGAGGAGGAGGAGGGGGAGGAGGATGAAAGGAGGGAGGGAGGAAGGAAGGAAGGAAGGAAGGAAGGAAGGAAGGGAATGAGAGGGAGGGAGGGAGGGAGGAAATGGGAAGGAGAGGTAGGAAGGGAAGAAGGGAGGAAAGAAGGAAATGGGAATGAGAGGCAGGGAGGAAGGAAATGGGAATGGGAATGAGAGGGAGGGAGGGAGGGAGGGAGGAAATGGGAATGAGAGGCAGGAAGGGAAGGAGGGAGGGAGGAAGGAAGGAAATAGGAATGGGAATGAGAGGCAGGAAGGGAAGGAGGGAGGGAGGAAGGAAGGAAGGAAAGAAGGAAGGAAGGAAATGGGAATGAGAGGCAGGAAGGGAAGGAGGGAGGAAAGAAGGAAATGGGAATAAGAGGGAGGGAGGGAGGAAATGGGAATGAGAGGCAGGGAGGAAGGAAATGGGAATGGGAGGGAGGGAGGGAAGGAGGAAGGGAAGGGAAGGGAAGGGAAGGGAAGGGAAGGGAAGGGAAGGGAAGGAAGGAAGGAAGGAAGGAAGGAAGGAAGGAAGGAAGGAAGGAGAAAGGGAAGGGATTGAGATTTCTGGGAGTTGAAGTCCACCCATCATAAAGTTGCTACGGCTGAGAAACGCTACATTAGAAAAATCCTGGTGGACAAAACCCAACTCAATTCACCTAATCCAACACAGATGCATCCATTGAACCCGGCTATCCAAACCTGGCATCCGGATATGTTGGACTACACATTGTAGGAAGCTTGGTTGAATGCAGAATCAGAATCACACCGACCAGACTTGGCGGCCAGACCTATGCTCCTCCTTCACAGGAATGGTCACGGCCCAACGGAGGATCATATGCAAAAGATACCAGACTTGATAGTCACGTCCTCTTGAATTTTAATCTGTGAGACCAAAATCAAATTCTGGGCCATCCAGGAACAGCAACCAGTTTTCCCTCCCCAAATGATAACCCTATTTATCATTGTGATTCATTTCTAAAGCCCAGCTTTTAATTGCTGATGCTTTGCCGTATCTCGATCCTTTTTCCCTCCTGTGTTCTATGGTTTTCGGCAGGAACAGCTTCCCTGCAGATCCAGATGTGTAGATATTAAGGCCCAGTTTGTACAAGCCTCTTTAGTATCTGATGATGTTGGCAATTAAGCAAAGGCTGACAACAAGCATGTCATAATAACCACCAAAGTTCCCACACCACAGCGAGGGCCTTTCTAATTACTACTAAATCAACTGCTGATCCAAACCTTTTTTCGCAAGGCATCATTTTTACCCTGTTCCCGTTTCAGTTCGAGGGAGCAGAAGTGGCTTTTGATGTCTTCCCCCCCCCCCCTCAAGGAGAAGAAAAATTCTGCAAGGCTGAAAAAAATTTTTGGAGCCGAGGAGAGGAAAGGGAGGTTTCAAACCAAGGCACTTTTCAGCCATACCTCCAGTGAGTCCTGAGTCCATCCATTAGGAAGTCCATGTGAAGTGACATCAAACAGCTCGCAATCCCTCTGCCTTAATGTATCACTAATTAATGAGAGCTGGAATATACATTACCTAATTTCTAGGATTCTGCAATTTAACTCTCTTCCCCCCCCCCCCCCACTGGCATTAAACCTGATTAATGAGATGTTGTTTGCTTGGTTTCGTAGGGCCACCATCCTCAAGGTCCTTCTCGTGGGTAGAAGCAACGTCCTTCAAAGATGAGGCTTGCAGTATGCGTTCCTATCTCCAGAACTCAACTGCTTTAAGAAGAGATTGGACAACGATTAGCCTGAAATGGTCTTGGGCAGTTTTGGCAAACCTTTTCAACACTGAGTGCCATAACGGAAGCGCTCGTGTGGGGAAGCATTATAAACTGGAAGAGCAGCTCCCCGCCATGCATGTGTGTGTGTCGGGAACCTGAGCTTCTGGTTTCTGGTGCATATATGTACATGTAAAACAGCTGGCTGGTGCACATGTGCATGCCATAACCCAGAAGAGCAACGGGCAACAGCTGGCATGCCCAGAGAAATGGCTCTCCATGCCACTTGCAGCACACATGCCATAGGTTCGCCATCACGAGTCTAGGGCAGGGGGTGGGCAATTGTGAAACTTTTACAACTTGTGGACTTCAACTCCCAGAATTCCTGAGATAGCTTGGCTGTCTCAGGAATTCTGGGAGTTGAAGTCCACAGGTTGTAAAAGAGCCGCAATTGCCCACCCCTTGGTCTAGGGTCTCCTGCTTGAGCAAGGGGTTGGACTAGAAAATCTCCAAGGTCCATTCCAACACTGTTGTTCTGTTAAGTCTGCAACCTCCTTGGCTTCTCATGCTTCAGTTGAAACCCAGGGACAGAAGAATTCCTCTTAGGGAATTCTTGTGTTGTTTTCAGATCAAGAAAGAGAGACAACCAGGAGTGATGGTACCTAGCCAGTTCAATCTAGGAGTGTCACATTCTTTCTAAAATGTCTATCCCAGATAGAGATGGAGCAGTTCAACTTGATTGCATGGCCAACACTCAACTGCTCAAGGACCTCTGATGGTCACCATCCTGATCTGGAGTAAGAGACAGGATCTGAGATAGCCCAGGGCACTGACCTAGCCCCATTGTGTTGTGGCCCGCTGGCGGCCAGTAGAGCTGGCAGCAGAATTGGACAGTGAGGAGGTTGGGGAGGAGCATGAGCTAGTTCTGGAGGCTGGAGAAAGCTCGGCAAGGGCTTTGTGTCAGAGGCAGAGAGGGAGCTAGACAGCAGTGAGGCAGAGGAACAGCTGGAGCCTGTTCCCAGTGTGTGCATGCACAGAGCTGCCAGGAGACAAGAACAACTAAGAAAGCAGGGTCGACTTGGAAATAAAACCATACCTTGGAGATTGGCCCCTCCCAAACAAAAGAGGAGCGAATGCAGGAAACAATTCGTTCATTCGGTCGTTTGAAGAGTGGAAACTTCTGTTTGTGACTCTAAGAGACTCTGTGCCAAGTTTTGCCTTGCCCTGCATTTGGAAACTAATTATCTGGCAGCTTTCCAAGCGAGATAAGGTTTGTGTTGATAAACATTCCTTTGGAAGACTGTTTGCCAAGCCTTGCTGACTGCGAATGAAAGGAATTCACAGTCATGTAAATAAAAGGGGTTTGGCCGGGACCAAGACTCTGCTTCATGCTTTTTAAGGAAGCCAAGGTCAGAATACATTGCTCTTGTGGTGGCCTCCATGATAATTGCCACCATCTTCCTGCTTCTCCTTGAGCAACTGCAATTGGAAGACTCAGCCTGAGACTGTTTCTGGTCAGTAGGAAAAACAGCTGGTGCTTCCTCTCTTTCTCCTCCAGATTTTTCTTATTCTGCTACCCCTAAGCCTCCAGCAGCTCCTTCAGCCATCTCCTCAACAGCCCTGCTTTACAATAGCTTGCATTATGATGAAATTCTGCAGTGTTAATCAAGCCAATCACGACTCGAATCATCGATTTGATTCAGCGAAATGATCCGATTTGATTGACTGTTCATCTTAGGCATTCAAATTAAACCATCAAGTTGATTTCATTTGGATTCTGAATTGATTTTCCAAAAAAAAAAAAAAGGCTGCTTTGGCCCACGGACAAAAAGTGGGCCAATCACTCCACTCAATCCAATTCAATCTGACACTTTAAACTGACTTTCTGATCTGGAGAATAGGAGCAGAACAGTACGCAGCCAGGGGTGAAATCCAGCAGGTTCTGACAGGTTCGGGAGAACCGGTAGCAGAAATTTTGAGTAGTTTGGAGAATCGACAAATGCCACCTCTGGCTGGCTCCAGAGTGGGGTGGGAATGGAGATTTTGCAGTATCCTTCCCCTGCCACGCCCACCAAGCCACACCCACCAAGCCACACCACACCCACCAAGCCATGCCCACAGAACCAGTAGTAAAAAAAATTTGGATTTCACCACTGGATGCAGCCCAATCACCTTTGAATCAAATCTCCAAATACCATACTTATACAGCCCTCCTTAAAACTCAGGGCTATAAAGCAAATCCTCAGTTTTATCTGTAAACACAAAAATAGCAGAGCAGATGGAATTCTAGAGAAGCTGATTTGGGGAAGAGGTTCTCCTTGACTCCATGGATGGCAGGAGAATGCCGGTGCGTTACAATGCGTGTAACTCCTAAATCCTCTCCAGAGTTGGCCTAATGCCAAACCAGCAGTCGCAAAGCTGACTTTGGGGAAGTTGTGATGGGCGTGGAAGGGAAACTAAGGTTAAGATTCCCCATTCATACCCTTGAGCCGTCATGGCGAACCTGTGGCACGCGTGCCAGAAGTGGCACGCAGCGCCCTCTCCGATGGCACGCGAGCCGTCACGCCCATTCAGCACTGCACATTTGCACGCATCTCCCACCAGCCAGCTGGTCATTGGGTCTCTGCTGCGCATTTGTGGGGGGGTGGGGGGCATGCGTAGGGGCCATACACACATGAGCGGGAGGGCAGGGTGCATACGCAGGGGCTGCGTGCACATTGCATTTTGGGGGGTTCTGGCATGTGCACACGCTTTGGGCACTTGGTTCGGAAAAGATGAGCTATCACTGCCCTTGAGTGTCCTCTAAGTTATTCAACCATTAGTTACGTATTCAACTCTTATTGTAGCTTGAAGACAGCAACAGGCGGATAATGCTAATTATTAGCGAGAAAATATCCCTGGAGATTCTAAGTCACCCAGATCATGGTTGTCTCAAAAATGGGGGGGGGTTTCCCCCAAAAGGCAACTGGACTATGTTTTTTCCTTGAGGAAGAAGACATTTCGCTTCTTACCCAAGAAGCTTCATCAGTTCTAGTGAGAAAATGATCAGAGAGAACTCAAAGCCAACCATATGAGAGAAGGAAGCAACATCGACGTTTAGAGTGGAGATCTGGCACGTTGTATTTTGACCAGTTCATTCCAACCTGCTTCCAAAAACTCTTCTTCCTTCTTCTTTTTCTTCACCGGATGGTCAATAGCCACCAGATCCACATCAGAGGAAAATGATGGTTCCTCTAACAACTTGTGGCTTTTGAACATGGCTGACATCCTCATCAGTTGCATAACTATTGAGGATAAAACTACAAAGTTTTCCAAAGGGAACAGAGTCCAACAACATCTGGTCTGTATATTTAGTAGGATTTTTTCTTTCTTTCTTGTAATTATAGTATTGCTTCATTTAGGAACAGTTTCAAAGTCTTTTTTTTTCCCCGAAGTGTATTTTGCAACAAAGTTCAGTACAATATTATACAGAGAAAGGGTGTGCAATCCACTGAAAATCCATCCTTCAATTGTCTTCTCCTTCTCCTTCTTCATCGTCATTGTCTTTTCCACCAACTGCTAATGCACAGTTCTCTGTTCATTTTTCTAAGGGATGTAAGATTATTTAAGATCGATAAATAGGTGATAGACAGACAGGGAGACAGAAATATGAGTATGCATGTCTACATATACCATGTTTCCCCGAAAATAAGACCCTGTCTTATATTTTTTTGAACCCCAAAATAAACATTTGGCCTTATTTTCAGAGAGGTCTTATTATTTTGGGGGCGCGTGGAGCAAGATGGGGCTCCTCTTGCTGTCTTACCTGATTTCCAGCTCTGCGTTTAAATATTTTCGGGGAGGCCTTATTTTCAGGGGGAGGCTTATTTTAGTGCATGCACTCAAAAGCCCGATTGGGCTTATTAGCAGGGAATGTCTTATTTTCGGGGAAAGAGGGTATTATGCAACTAATCCCAATTTGTGGTTTTCAGTTTCTCAGCAATCAAGACTCATGGTGGTGAATAAGCACCCAGTAAAGTTCACCGAAGGCACACACATTTATGGAGTTTATGTCCTAAGTGTAACACTTTATCAGGCACACTTAAATGCATCTTCTGTACTTGTGAACTGGCTGTTACACCTTCCCTAATGTGTGCAGGATTTGAATATTCCAAACATTCTCATAAATGTACAAGCTTGAGGTGTTGCACGACAAAGCTTTTCACACAGGCTTGAAAATATGCTTTATGGAATAGAGAGACCTTGCATTTCTAGAGTCTTGGTTGTCCAAAGGAAAGAAGCTGGGAGCTTGGAGAAGTAACATATCAGTTGGAAAGTTCAAGGCAGAAGAAAAATATATTCGGTGAAAGTCTTTAATGAAAAGCCGGGTTGACTTACAGCAGTGGTGAAATCCAAATTTTTTTACTACTGGTTCTGTGGCTTGGTGGGTATGGTGTGGCTTGGTGGGCATGGCAGGGGAAGGATACTGCAAAATCTCCATTCCCACCCCACTCTGGGGCCAACCAGAGGTGGTATTTGCCGGTTCTCCAAACTACTCAAAATTTCTGCTACCGGTTCTCCAAACTGCTTGGAATTTCCACTACCAGTTCTCCAGAACCTGTCAGAACCTGCTGGATTTCACCCCTGACTTACATGAAGGAAGAGAAGGAAGAACATGTTGGAAGGTCCACGGGTGACCTTCTTCCTCTTCTCTAGGACAATGAGACATTTCAGGAATGGGGACACAGAAAGTCTAATCACAATTATGTTTAATGTTATTGTCATAACAATACAGGCATCTAAAAAGATCCAGAACCAGGTGAGCATTTCAGAACACGATTCTGGATCCTTTTCCAATAATCATCTGGAGAGTGAGTCCACCCACTCCAATTCTGAATTAAATCAAGATAGCTTAGCTACATGAATTTCACCCATGGAGGGGTTGACGAACGGGTGACGAACGGGTGACACCAGATGGGTCTGCATGGAACATAAATAACTAAAGAATAAGGTTGGCTTGGAACACTGTGTGGTGTGCAGTGCTTTCTTTCTGGATTTGCCTTTCTGAGCAATCTCAGAATAAATACTGGCCCATCCCTTTACCTCGGGGAGTTTATTGCGAGAGGCTCTGCTTTCTCCTTATTTCCTGTTGGGTTGCTATCACCTACAAAAGGTAGAGATTCAATGGAGACATTCCAGATTTAGTCCAAAATCATAAGTCGAGGGTGCCATCTTCTGGAGAAGGTCTGTAAACCTACCACTAAACTTCATATTGTATATTCCTTGGTGTTGCGTGTACTTGCTGAACTACAGTTTCCAGGAGGCCAAGGCAACTTGGCCAATGGTGTGGGATGCTGGGAAATGTAGTCCAGCATGTAGTTCAACTTTTTGGACCTGCAGATAACCCCAAGTTAAGATTCCTACTGAACTGAATTCCAACTGTATTGATGGCAGAGCTTCAAGGTGAAATAATTCAATCAAATCTCTGGATTACTGTAAATAATCAAATTACTTTCCCAAAACGGATAGCAGGATCCAAGGCCCAGGAGAACTTCTGCATCAAAGAAACTGTACTGTGGACATATTGTCTATAAATTATTTTATTGTACTTTAAGCAACCACAGAAAAAGGACAATTCGTTTCCCTTTTCTTCAGAAACCTTTTCCAAACATAAATCCATGGGGAAGAGTAAACCATAGATAAAAACACTTTCTTGAAAAAAAACATTATCAGGAGATTCCAGAAGGCAAGGAAGAAGTTAGGAAGGACTTGGCCAGGTTTTTCCGAAGGAGAACTTCGGTTCCATGGACTCAAAAAATAACCTGCAGCCCCAACTGAGCCACCATCCATCCACAACTTCTTAAAGCACACTCTCTCCTCACACTGCCCACCTGCTGGCTTGAACCTAGTGGATGAAGCTCTCCAAGACGAGACCTTTGGCAGCTGAACCTCACTGAAGATCATCTGGTCTTCCAGTTGTGGTCCACGCTCACTCTTGGATGAGGTAAACCGTAGGCGTGCCATGGGAATACTCAGAGTGGCGAACGCCCAGACTGAAGCATGGAGCTCTGGGCTTGTGGATGGTAACCTGTTCTGGGCTATAGTCCAGAGGGCCCGGAGTATGTTCCTTGCTCGAAGGAATTAACCTTTGAGATAGCGTATAGGATGGTTGATGTCGCAAGTAAACGTCTGGCTCTGGAATAGTGTAGGCGGCTGGACCAGGCCCTTTTCTCACCATATAATCTCGTCCGGGAGCAATGGATCTGATTGACGGGCAGGGAGCTGCCCTTTTATTGGGCACCTTGGGGCCCAGGGTCTCAGGCAACGCATATTTGTTGGGAGCCGGAGTTGGGTTGTTCAGCCAATAGGGCGTTCTTGCACCGATGGTATACGCGGGAGCATTCGGTTCATCAATGGGATGCAATTTCTCCACGGGATACTCATTCGGAGAAGGAGTTGTCACTATATCTAGGAAGGCCAGAGAATATCATTACCGGCAATGAGTCTAGCAGTATTAATCAGTGGAACAACTTGCCTCCAGAAGTTGTGGGTGCTCCAACATTGGAGGTTTTTAAGAAGAGATTGGACAACCATTTGTCTGAAGTGGTGTAGGGTTTCCTGCCTGAGCAGGGGGTTGGACTAGAAGACCTCCAAGGTCCCTTCCAACTCTGTTATTCTGCTCTAGTGTATATACAAAGTGGATTTATTCAAAGTTCTAAGCACCTCTAAAAATTAATACCAGCTAAGCATACCATGTTAGGTAAATGCATCTGGTCAGTCATAGAATAGAATAGAATAGAATAGAATAGAATAGAATAGAATAGAATAGAATAGAATAGAATAGAATAGAATAGAATAGAACAATGGAAAATTAATAGAATATAACAGAACAGAACAGAACAGAATAGAATATTTATTTATTTATTTATTTATTTATTTATTTATTTATTTATTTATTTATTTATTTATTTGTTTGTTTGTTCAATTTATATGCCGCCCTTCTCCGGAGACTCAGGGCAGCTTACAATGCGTTAAGCAATAGCCTTCATACTTTTGTATATATTCTATAGAATAGAATAGAATAGAATAGAATAGAATAGGAATAGAATAAAAGTGCTGTCACTTTAAATGTACACTAATCAGCATACATTAAAATGAAACTTCATTGCGTTCAGCTCTCAAAAATGGTAATCATTATGCATCTATCCACATACACGCACATATATGACACAGAAACATCACAGTCTAGTTCAAGTTTATACATATACATGGGGTGGGAGCGGGGACGAATCTTGCAAATTTACAATTCAGAATGTATAGGTTCTCCTGCTTGAGCAGGGGGTGAGACTAGAAGACCTCCAAGGTTCCTCCCAAATCCTGCCATCCCATTTAAAAGAACTAGCCTAGTTCCTGTAAAACATGTTGGTCTTCCTGCTGGGACTAGTAAGAAGACACCATATCAAGGAGGCCAGAGAAAGTGCATATGTGATTCCCCATCTTGAATATGGTTGGGGGTCTTTTTCAGAACCCTTGGAAAATACCATATCAAGAACTTAAATATCTTTTTGTCCCATTCATGGTTTCTAAGAGTGGCCACCAAGCTGCTTCCCTTTGACTGGGAAAAGCTTCATTTCATTCTCAGGAACCTTTTCGTCCCCATAGCTCCACCCCATCCGCCAATCGTTCCAATGGAAGCACCTACAACTTGCAACTTACTTGTGCTCTTTCCTCGCTGTTGCATGAAGAATGACATCGGCCTCCATATCCCTAAGCGGGAAACGCTAGGATCCACATAGTAACAAGGTCCAGGGCTTTCCAGAACCATGATTGCTTGCAAAGGAAAGAAGAATGGTCTCGTGAAGTCAAAACTGGCTTTCTGGATTACATCATGTGGTTGGTTTTTTTTTTTTTAATTTTTATTTTTTTTAATTTGATTTATATGCCGGCCTTCTCCGGAGATTCAGGGCAGCTTACAGTGCGTTAAGCAATAGTCTTCATACTTTTGTATATTTATACAAAGTCAGCTTATTGCCCCCACAACTGGGTCCTCAATTTACCTACCTTAGAAAGGATGCAAGGCTGAGTCAACCTTGAGCCTGGCAAGATTCAAACTTACTTTAATTGCAGACAGCTGGTGTTAAATCACAGTGCTTAGTCTGCAGAGCTATCCAGGCTCTAATGGATAGAGGTTCCAGGTTCTAATGACCATCCATTTATCTAGCTACCAAAATGCTTGAGGTGGCAAGAAGGGCCACTTCCCAAATAAACTGGTCACCGTCTTTCAGGAGGTAATTAACTTCTAGCTGAGCTGCCGGTCCTAAAATTGCCGATTCAGGAAACGAATGAATCAAAACGGGCCTTTATGAGTCCTCTGCTCAGGAAGGGAAACCACTCAGTCCACTAAATTCCCAGCAGGTGGCCGTCCAACCTTTTTATCAACTTCTAGGGAGGAGAATCCAGCATTCTTCCAGCCCTTTAGAGAGTCTGCTGTAATAAACTCTCAGCTGGACTTTTATTTTTGCAACGGCTTCGGGAAAATAGCCGTTGCTAAGTCATCCAAAGATATGGAACACATCGCTTTAATATTATATCATCTTAGCTTCTTACTCGGTTGCCAAGCCCAACTCAACGTTTTGATGGAATGAATATGGGACTGCTTTCACACACATATGTGTGAATATATATGTATATGTATATACGTACTCACTTTTGTTGCCAGCAGTTTAGACATTAATGGCTGGGTGTTGCGTTATTTTGAGGGGACAGCACATTTATAGTGTTATACAAGCTGTATACTCACTACTTTACATTGTAGCCAAGTGTATATATATGCAGCCCAAGTTTGAATCCAAGTAGGGGTATGGCTAGCTGATGAGAGCTAAATAGCTTGAAATTGATCTATACTAGTCTCTTTATTTCTTTATCAGCTAAATATAAATTTGGTATATCTATATATCTATATCTATCTATCTATCTATCTATCTATCTATCTATCTATCTATCTATCTATCCATCCATCCAGGAACTGCAGCTCCTGTCAACCCATAGCATTAGTCAAGCTAAGAATTGTTGATGAGAACTAAAGTTCAACAGGTAGAGAAGTCACAGACTGATCATCCTTACTTTAGATCAGGGATCTTCAAACCTGGCAACTTTCCAAACCTGGCAACTTTAGATCAGAGGTCTCCAAACCTGGCAGCTTTAAGACAGGTTGGCTAAGGAATTCCGGAATTGAAGTCTGTAAGTCTTAATGTTGCAAAGTTTGGAGACCCCTGATTTAGTTGAACTCAGAAATTTTTCTCCAGGTTTTCAGCCATAATACAAGAGTTGCTTATAAATCAGGCCACTTCAATCACAACCTCATTACATTGAGAATGTCTTCTGAAGAAGCCCCAACAGAGTCCTCTACCGTGTCCTTAAGACCTCATTTTCTCTAAAGCATTGAAAAGAGTCATTTAGAACGGTGAATTGTGTCATTGAGCTGTTTTGATTCAGGATTAGCTGAAGATTCTGTTGGAAATACACAGGATAGGAAGGTTTAACATTGTTTGTTTGCTTCCGGACTCGGTCTTCTAAACCCCCAAAGTCCTACTTTGATTTTTGCTATGAAGGTGAGAATAACAGAATTTAGCTTTTATCCTTCCTGGGCCATTACTCCTCTTCAGACTTTTTAAAAAAGGAACAGAGGAGTTTTGATCATAAATCTCCTGAGTTCTGTTCATTTTGGACCTGAAAACATGGTAGGTCTCAGGGATACAAATTGCACAATACAGGTAAAGTTTTCTGGGTATGGTGATTAGAACACACGCCTTCGTGATTAGCCTGTATCCATAAGAATCCTTGATGAGTTTCTTCAGGATCCAGAATCCCTTCCCCTGCTTACTTTTTGGGCTGGACTTCACACGCATGGTATAAGCTGGCTCAGCATACTTAGTGCAGTCGTGATTCTTAATGCCAGTACAAGGACATCGGTTATACTTCCCAGGCCCTGGACCTGAAATGGGATCAAAACCAACATGGAATCAGAAGTAGAGAACCAGAGGAAGCTTCCCTTAGAAACGCAACAGGACAGGTGGAGTAGCACTCAAAGTCTTGCCAGAAAAGCAACAGGACTTCGTCTGGCCATTCTTTCTTGGGAGCATTCATCACCTGGTCATCCAAGTTCTCTAGTGAACATTTCCCTTTTCCTGCAAGCTCAATTTTGGCAAGATTACTAGGCAATATGTACCTCATTGGGTCATCGTTTTGGAGATATTTCCTTACCTAAACAAAGAAACAGAATGACCAAAGATGGGCCAAAAAACCCAGGAATGACTTCCCGCTGGCTTCCCCATTGAGTTTCCTTGTGAGAATCTGGCAGGAAGCATTGTCAATCTCCCCTTCCCCTTCCCCTTCCCCTTCCCCTTCCCCTTCTCCTTCTCTTTCCTCTTCCCCTTCCCCTTCCCTTCTCCTTCCTTCCTTCCTTCCTTTCTCTATATTTCTTTCTCTCTCCCACTTCTCCCTTCCCCTTCCTTCCTTCCTTTCTCTATATTTCTTTCTCTCTCCCACTTCTCTCTTCACCTTCCTTCCTTCCTTCCTTCCTCTCTGTTTCTTTCTCTTTCCCATTTGTCCCTTCCCTTCCTTCTTCCTTCTTCCCTTCCCTTCCCAGCAGACAGGTAAGTGACTGCTGCTGGATGGGGCAGGAAGTGAGGGATTGCATGAGTGGCTGGGAAATTGTCCCAAAATGTTGTAAATGAAGATTACGCGACCACAGCAGCCGCAGCCAGTAGCATTGAAACAGCCACAACTTCCCCAAGTGTCCTTCCCTTAGGAGTCATGGGTCCCGGATTGTGGCTGCATTCTGTAAATTAGCCCCATCTGAGGTAACTTGATTCAAAATTTGTTGCCCTATGATGTACTGTTTTTCCCCAGTTAAAGGTCACCACGAGAGTCTTCTATTACTCTGTTCCAGAAGATGATAACTCCTTTCCTTTTCCTGTTCTACGTTTTCTAGTAATCTCACCCCATAATTCTGAGCTGGGCAGATGAGGTGAATGGACAAATAAAGCTAGACTGGATCCAATGGCTGAAGGCTGATAATTCTCTATTTGTGGAGGCATCAAGAAGAATAAAAATAGAGTAGAGTAGAGTAAGAAATAATAGAAATTGAATAGAAATAAACAGAAATAATAGGAATAGGAATTGGAATGGAATGGAATGGAATGGAATGAAGAATAGAATAGAATAGAATAGAATAGAATAGAATAGAATAGAATAGAATAGAATAGAATAGAATAGAATAGAATAGAATAGAATAGAATAGAAAATATGGAATGGAATGGAATGGAATGGAATGGAATAGAATGGAATAGAATTGAATAGAATAGAATAGAATAGAATAGAATAGAATAGGGTTACATGCAGCTCTCAAAGGGTCTCCCCCCTCTAATATAAACATAAACGTGATAAGAAGCGAAGAGACCCTCCTTTCCTGATCATTGGAAATACTCTTTGTATCTGGGCATCGTTCCTTTCCCCCTGGCACCCAACTCACCTTTATATTTGGCACTGATTAAGGCGTACTTTTTCTGGCTTACTGGTGCTCTGGCTGGATTTGGAGAGGAACCGGGTTTGATGAAGTAAGAAACTTTCTCAGCGGGTTTTTTCAGTGCAGAGGTTGCCATTGGAATAACAATGCTACGCTCTGTGAGGAGGAATGCACCACTAAGTTCCCTATGCATAAAATAAAATTGAAATGACTTCAGTAAATGCAGATCTGGAACCCCAGGAGCTGGGATCAGTGCCGAAGGGATCAACAAAGGCAAGATTGCACCCACAGGGCTCTTTGATCAAATCTCCACCCAACCCAAAAGGGTAGGGCTTCTTTAACCATGCTCTTGACTCCCCCTCCTCCAAGTAATTGCTTTAGTTCATTACAAGATGCAAATCTTTCATTATAAGCTACAGATACGAGTGCTGGGCCCAGTGGTATCAGCCAGTAATTGTTTAGGCTAGGGAAGTTTAAATACATTGAAGATAAGTTCAGATAACTGGATGATAAATTTAGATAAGAAGAAGGAGGTTACATCAGTGTTGAGTATAATTTCAAATATGTGAATATATATGGTGGAAGGGAAAGGAAGGGAATGGAAGGAAAAGAAGGGAAGGGGAGGGAAGGGAAGGGAGGGAAGGGAAGGGAAGGAAAGGAAAGGAAAGGAAAGGAAAGGAAAGGAAAGGAAAGGAAAGGAAAGGAAAGGAAAGGAAAGGAAAGGAAAGGAGGAAGGAAGGAGGGAGGGAGGGAGGGAGGGAGGGAGGGAGGGAGGAAGGAAGGAAGGAAGGAAGGAAGGAAGGAAGGAAGGAAGGAAGGAAGGAAGGAAGGAAGTTTGGAAAAGTAGGTATTTGACTTCTCCCTTTTTTATTCTCCAACCAATTTGTACTTGAAGTATTGTATATATGTTTCACGGATGTTCTTCACTGTTCTGCCCAGCCTGCAGATGTCCCTGCTCCTAGCAGCCTAAGACAAACCCACCGCATCCTCCCTCCCTCCCTCTCTCTCTCTCTCTCTCTCTCTCTCCCTCCTTCCCCCCTCCTCTCCCTCCCTCTCTCTCTCTCTCTCTCCCTCCTCCTCCCTCTCTCTCTCTCCCTCTCCCTCCCTCCCTCCCTCCCTCCCTCCCTCTCTCTCTCTCTCCCTCCCTCCCTCCCTCCCCCCTCCCCCCCTCCCTCCCTCCCTCTCTCTCTTGTCTAAAAACATGGCCAGATGAAAGCAGCCATCATGGCCATCCAAGAGACAGCTCTGACAGGAATCCAGAGGATATTTCTCACTTGGGAACGTCAAACATCCTCCTGCCTCGGGATCACAAGAGTCCACTCAGAATTCAACAATGGAAATTGTTGCCGTCATAGGAGCTGACAGATCCCCAAACAGATGGATGCAAGCATTTTTTTAAAAAAAAAATCAGTCTTCTGGTCCTTTTTCTTTTCAGGAAGAATGGAGGGAGGGAGGGAGGGGGGAGAGGGAGAGGGAGAGGGAGAATGGAAGGAAGGATGGAAAGAAGGAAGGAAGGAAGGAAGGAAGAAAGGAGAGAGAGGAGAGGGAGAGGGAGAGGGAGAGGGAGAGGGAGAGAGGGAAAGGGAGAGGGAGAGGGAGAGGGAAAGGAAGGAAGAAAGGAGAGGGAGAGGGAAAGGAAGGAAGGAGAGGGAGTGGGAGTGGGGAGAGGGAAGGAAGGAAGGAAGGAGAGAAGGAGAGGGAGAGAGAGAGGGAAAGGGAGAGGGAAAGGAAAGAAGAAAGGAGAGGGAGAGGAGAAGGAAGGAAGGAGAGGGAGTGGGAGCGGGGAGGGGAAAGAAGGAAGGAAGGAAGGAAGGAAGGAAGGAAGGAAGGAAGGAAGGGACAGTGCCAAATATAACAAGTGGACATTTATTTTTATCTTGACAACCCAGTGAGCAAAGAACCCCTTGCAAGCCATCTTGACCTACCCAACCTTGACAGATCTCCGAAAATTCAACCGGCTTGAAGCTGGCCAAGGCTGGGTAGGGAGATCCCCAGGAAACCCAACAGACCTTGTGGCTTGCACTATGGAAGAAGCCAGATGGTTCTTGCCATTAATGGGGAATGAACCTGGGATGGTTCTTATGACAACCAATTAAAATCCCTGCTCTTTGCTTCAATAGTGTTACTCCGCGGCGGCAGCTTTTCGGCTTAGCTGGGAGGTGAAGCAGGCGGTCGAATGAAAAGAAATCACTTCCGAAGCATCTTTCGGGCCCCTTCCCCTGGACCCACACGCCCACCAGCTGCCTGGTGGAACATCAACAGTTCCTCCTCTCCACATTGGCTGCCTGGTTGCTAAGGCAACAGCGATGCAGGCTGGAAGGCTGACTTGTTTATTTTCATTTTGCTATGGTTCTGGCAGAATACGGCCAAAACTGGCCTGCATCAGAGGCTCCTGGCTGGGCTTCCTCCTTGCAATGAACAAGAGCTCTGAAGGCTTCATCTTGGGGGCAAACCTGGTCCTTGAATAGCCCCAGTTATTTTCATTCCTTCCAAAAGAGGTTTCTCTCTCTCTCTCTCTTTAGTCTTCTTCTTGAAGCACTCTAGATGTTCATCCAGATGTTGGGTGGCATGGCTTAGATCTTCTTTTATTGAAATGAGAGAGGTGGCCTTGAGTTTGGTTTCTGCAATATTCCAAGAGGAACAGACAGAGGTCAAGGCAAGCCAGCCACACAAGAAAGCTTAACATTGCAGGATCCAATCCAGGTCGGTTACCGAGACCAGAGGTTTAATCTTCCGAGTTTTCAGTGTCGTACTGGAGTTCATCCTCAGAGAACGTCCCTCAGATTGGACCGGGGTGAAATTTATTTACCTTCGCTACCAGTTCGCAAATGTGAGCGTGCCCTCCACCTCCACGCATGTGCAGAATCTTCTGCGCATGCGAGGAGCCTTCTGTGCATGTGCAGAGGGTAAAAAAACCAGACGTGATTACACCCGGACAGGTGGGCAGAGCCTCCCACCACCGGTGCTACCGGTTTGCCTGTGCCGGATAGAACCAGCTGAATTTCACCACTGGATTAACCCCAGATTGGATCCTGCAACATTATCCTGGGACACGTATATTTGTCTTCATTTAGAAATAGAAATAGAATAACAGAGTTGGAAGGGACCTTGGAGGTCTTCCAGTCCAACCCCCTGCTTAGGCAGGAAACCCTACACCACTTCAGACAAATGGATATCCAACATCTTCTTTAAAAACTTCCAGTGTTGGAGCATTCACAACTTCTGGACGCAAGTTCTTCCACTGATGAATTGTTCTAACTGTCAGGAAATTTCTCCTTAGTTCCAGGTTGCTTCTCTCCTTGATTAGTTTCCACCCATTGCTTCTTGTTCTACCTTCAGGTGCATCATCATTTCTGATGCTTAATATCGTTTACAGCAGATAGTGGCGATCACAAAGAACCAGTCCTTGCCATGAGATATGTGACTATCGGGTATCTTGACTGAAAGCTCCTATCGCACATCCCATCAAAGCAGGAAATGGACATTCCAGGAAGCAAACATCACATGGAAACCCCAAGATGGACTCTGAAGCCCTGTTGTGGTGGACAAATTTTGCTTGAAGGCTTAGTAACCAGAAAACTGCACACCTTGAGAACATTTCCAACAGCGATGGATCAGCGTGGTTTAAATATCCACTGCATCTTTGCAATAATAGCTCTGCCTTACTGTGAAAACAGGAAGGGCAAAGAAATTGAGAGAGGGGGAAGGAGGGAGAGAGAGAAAGAGAAAGAGAGGGAGAGGGAGGGATAAATAGACAGACAAAGACAGAGGGGGGAAGAAGAGAGAGAGAGGCAGAGAGACAGAGAGAGGGGGAAAGACAGAAAGAGAGAGACAAACAGACAGAGAAAGACATAGAGAAGGGAGAGAGAGAGGGAGAGAAATAGGCAGACAAAGACAGAGAGAAGGGAAGAGAGGGAAAGAGAGAGAGAGAAAGACAGAAAGAGACAGAGAGAGACAAAGACAGACAGAGAGAGGGGGACGAGAGAGAGAGAGAGAGAAATAGGCAGACAGACAAAGACAGAGAGAGGGAGAAGAGAGGGAAAGAGAGAGAGAGAGAGAGACAGTGAGAGGGGGGAGAGAAAGACAGAGAGGGGGCAAGAGAAAGAGAGAGAGAGAAATAGGCAGACAGACAAAGACAGAGAGAGGGAGAAGAGAGGGAAAGAGAGAGATAGAGATAGAAAGAGACAGTGAGAGGGGGAGAGAAAGAAGAGGGGGAAAGAGAAAGAGAGAGAAAAAAATAGGTAGACAGACAAAGATAGTGAGAGGGGGAAGAGGGGGAAAGAGAGAGAGAGAGAGAGAAAGACAGAAAGAGACAAAGACAAAGAGACAGACAGAGAAAGACAGAGAGAGAGAGAGAGAGAGAGAGAGACAGAGAAAAAGAGAGAGAGACAGAGAGATTAAAGTTAGAAGAAACCATTCCAGATGAAGGGTGCCCATAAAATTATTTATTTGTTTCTTCATCAAATGTTGGTACCGTCCATCTCTGTTGGACCATCCTGGGTGCTCCAGCTCTGCAGATGACCCACTGGGAGTATTTTTAAATGGCAGGCGTTCCGTGCTGCCTTGTGGGATGCCAGGGGCGAGATATAATTTTCTTATTGGCTCTTCAAAAGGCTCTTAAAACATGACATCCTGGGCAGAGCTTGTTTTAACCGGGGGAACGGCTTCAATTCATTTTTCATATTCATGGATTTCACCTTGGTTTTATAGCCTTATCGTAAACTGCCTAGAAAGGTTGATAGCTGCGGTAGATAGGAAATTCATCGTTATCCCTGTCTTGGGGAGAGATTTGCAGAAGTGATCACGCTTCTTCCCTTTTTTACGACTTGGGTGGGCGATGCACCATCCAAAAACAACAACCATGAGAGCCACTGCAATTTGGTGGGAATTTGTTTTTTAGGCCGGGTGTTCAGGATTCAAAAAGAAGCACATCATTGCTCCTTGGATGGATGGGAGTGGAGTTGTTGACATCCAACTCCTTTGCAAATTTACTCATTGGGTTTGAGACCGTTCCGGGCCAATCCAATCCATTTATTTATTCCTCCTTGATGCAAAAGACATTATCCTAAATGTCGTTTTGACCACACATAAGGAAAACGGCTGTGTGTGTGTTTGGATGGACAATGTTGAGTGGCCAATAAATATAAAAATAATTTAATGGAGGATAAAGGGTCGGGAGGCTAAATCATATGTTTAACGATTGAAAGGACTAGGTATGTCTAGCCCAGTGATGGCTAACCTTTTCCGGACCAAATGCCCAAAGCACGTGCAGATGTGTGTGTCAAGTTTCTGAAAGATGCCCTAATTAATTCATGAGCCATGATCCAAACTTCAAAGGAAATATATTCATTTATTAGGAGCACCATTCCGGCAATACTCGGATGCAGTTAGGACGTAGATTTACGTTCCCCTATGACCCTGTCTCTCCCCTCCTCTCTGGCCATGTCATAAATCACATTCTCCAATTAACCACTTTGGCTGGCTGTGAAACCTAACACCCTCCTTCTGATTGCGGTCAGAAAGAATGTATGGAATGCACTTCAGTTCTCCCTCCCTCCTGCTCATGGCAACTTGAAAGCTTTGCAAGTTGACAGTGTATGTGTGCACCCAACCCCCCAAAATGGACTGTGTGTGCAGCCCCTTGCATGCACGACCCCCGCATGCACCCTATGCATGCACGCACAGCCTCCTGGATGTCCCCTGCGCCTCTGTGCATGCACAGCAAAGACGCAAAGGTCAGTTGGTTGGTGGGAGGCACGCACATGCACGGCGGAGCTGAACTGGGGCAATGGATCACATGCCCACAGAGAGGGCACTGCATGCCACTCTGGCACCTGTGCCATAGGTTCGCCATAGGCCAGGATCTAGCCTATCGAAGAGAAGGATGAGAGGTGACATGATAGCCATCTTCCAATACTTGAAGGGCAGTCAAAGGGAAGAGGGGGTCAACTTATTCTCCAAAGCACTTGAGGACAGAACAAGAAGCATCCAGTGGAAGCTTGTTAAAGAGAGATCCAACCTACAACTAAGGAAAAAAATTCCTGATGGTGAAAACAATCAATCATTTGAGTAGCTTTCCTCCTGGAGGTTGTGGGTGTTTCCTCACTGGAGGTTTTGTAGAAGAGACTGGACAATCATTTGACTGGGGATGGTATGAGGCTCCTACTCTGAGCAGGAGGTTGGACTAGAAGATGTCTGAGGTCTCCTCCAACCCCATGATTCTATGTTTGGGGTGATTCTTCCAGTGTTCCTCGGCTGCACCTCCATGGGGCATTTAGCAAAGTGCCTCTGACCTTCATCTCTTGAAGTAGGATTCAAAAGTCCTACCTTACAGACCATGGAGAATATTTAATCTGCTCACCTTTTTTGAGTCAGTCTACTGATATCAGCTGCCCTGAACTCCTGGAGAAAGAAAAGAATCAAAATCTGTCAAAATAATAGTTTTTGAAGCGTACATCTCCATTGACTAAAAGCATGGTTTGCTAGTCTACTTGGAAGTGCGGAAAAAGTGGGGTGACTCACACCAGCATCTGCTTGTGTGGGCACCAGGGTGGGGAGGAAGATACCTGAATGATCCTGCATGAACTACATGGTTTTGGAGAGGAGAAGAACTTGGCAAGGGCCGATCAGTGGCTGAAGAAGTCCAGAGCAGTTGGCGACAAAGGTTCTTCCCTCCCAAACATTGAGAAAAAAAAGATGATAGCATCTCTGAACTTCTCAGAGGAAGAATGCCAAAGAACTACAGTCTGTTGCAACCATAATAGGGATGTTTGGTTTATAGGCAAATGGCCAACATCTCATCCTTGGATGGAAGAACCTGAAGGATGTTGAAGGCATAGCTGTCCACTGCACAGGAAGTCAAGCCCCCCCTCGATGGCCTGGCTGGATCCCTCACAGTTGACTCTTCCCCCTACGTGTGGATCCAGATGTTGAGCTGGAAAGGATGACAAGCCAACAGCTGCAGAGAAACGAAACGTTTCTACCAAGAGCAGTCTTGGCTGGAATTTTTTTTACAGATGTCTGCAGCTCTCCTAGACCTTTCTGATGTTGAAGGAACCAGGGAGAGGGAAGGGAACATTGTTATGAAATGAAGATCCCTATATAATTTATTTATTAAATTTGTTTGCTGCCCATCTCATCACGAGATGACTCTGGTCCATCCCCATATTTTCTTTTTCAGGAATCAGACAAATGTGAGTGAAAAGGCAGCCCGCATCTCAAAACCACCTGGAAAGAGGGATGCTCCACACAGGAGGCCCAGGATGGCCTGAGTACTCACAGAATACCACGATAAAATATGTTTTATTTTATTAATACAAACAGAAGAGGATATTTATAAGTTGGAGTTGAACTGTGGGGTCCTTGGTGCTCTCTGAGCTGGACGGTTTTCTTACAGACGTTTGAAGACCCAACTAGGCAACATTATCAGTGCTAAAAGAGGCTTATGGAGAGGAGGAGGAGGAGGAGGAGGAGGAGGAGGAGGAGGAGGAGGAGGAGGAGGAGCCATTCAGGAGTATCTTTAGGAGTATTGAAAAAAGACAAGTGGGCTGCCCTAACTGCCCAATCAAAGCCCTCCAAACTCAGTGTACCCCCCCCCCAAAAAAAGCTTGCCAGCAACCCTTCCCCCCTTTTTTGTTTTTCCATACTCCTATTTTGGCTCCTGTCCTCCTGCTGTTGTTGTGATGAAAATGACAACTGGTTCCACATATTCCCCCAGAGGCCTTTGAGAGCGTTCACCCTTGGCTTTCACAAAGAGACCCTTCTTGTTTTTGACACAAACACGGTCAAGTGTTCGGCCGATCATCTGATAGGAGGATTAAGGAAGTCCTCAAATGGAAACGGCACTGGCAGGGTGCGATTGTGATGACACGATAGAGGGAACCGACAGAGCTGATGGACTGCCCTTTATTGAGATGAGATCTAGAAGATTATTGGTTGCAGCTCATTAAATTCTCCTTACAAGGCAGGTGGATACGGGCTAGATCTAAATGGTTGTTAGAATCAGGTTGTAGAAGGACAGAATGAAGAAGATAATTTTGAAGATGGAGTTCTTTTTGCTATTTATATCCTTCCTTCCTTCCTCCAATCCTCCCTCTCTCCTTTCCTTTCCTTTCCTTTCCTTTCCTTTCCTTTCCCTTCCCTTCCCTTCCCTTCCCTTCCTTTCCTTTCCTTTCCTTTCCTTTCCTTTCCTTTCCTTTCCTTTCCTTTCCTTTCCTTCCTTCCTTCCTCCCTCTCTCTCTCCCTCCCTCCCTCCCTCCTTCCCTTGTTCTTTGCCTTTCTTCTCTTCCTCTCGCCCTCTCTTCCTTCCCTCCCTCCCTCCCTCCCTCCCTCCAACCGTGTAGAAGGAGCAACCACCCAGCCAAACTGGAAAGAATCATCCCAACAGACTTTGATGAATAGTAACTCCCAGTGCTGAACTGGGCCAAGGTTTCTCCACCAAGACTCACTTCCAAGTGAACCCTGGGAAGATGCTACAATAGTCAGAGCATCTTGAGTTATGTCTGCTTTTCCTTCCTCCCTTGGCAAAGTTACAATCAGTAACACCAATAATAAGGCTTGGAAATCTCAGCTTTGTACAGTGCTGGAGATTTTATATCCATCCTCTTGGGATTGCTGCTGTCTACAAGCATTGGCATTCCTGGGAAAGGGAAGGAAAAGGAATGGTGTAAACAGGAGTTAGCAGGAGCAGTGATCTATACATTGCATTGTTGTGGGGTGTTGTCCATCGCCAGCCTATAAATAGGACTGGCAGAGTGGGCAGAGCAGTAGCCCAGCATGAAGGAAATGTTTGTCCGGGCAGTTGGCAGTGGGGTGAAAAGAGAACCTTTGGGTCTGGACTCTGGAGCATGAAATAGTTGTGTAGGAGAAGAGACGGTCCATTAGTAAACTGCCTGGGTCCTACTGCAGTTGCTGTATTTGTTGGTTCCATTTTCGGCCATAGTTGATTTCAGCATAGTTTGTTGAATAAGCCCTAGTTACTGAACCGAAACACAATGCAAAGCCATAAACCATGGCTTACAAACTGGCTGGGTTTACTCAACATGGTAAGCCAAAGCCAAGCAACCATGATGTGATTTAGGACAATAGGCCAATCAGTTGCTTGGACCAATTCACATAATGTTGCACAAGTCATGGTGGCCATACCAGGGGTGAAATTCATCAGGTTCTGGAGAACCGGTAGTGGAAATTTTGAGTAGTTTGGAGAATCAGCAAATTGTCATATTTAGACTAGCAGTGGCTCAGTGCAAAGTGGAGTTTGAAGTCTGGACATTACAAGGTCCATAAGTTCCTCATTCAACATAAAAGGGCTCAGATTGATATTGTCCATTTCAAATTTACTGGCTTTCGATCCATGCTGGAGGTCTAGATTCCATACAGTGAGTAGATCTCTCATCTCCCATGTTCTGACAGCCTCACCTCTGCTGAGAAGAAATCTTCTAAGCCAGACAGTCCATGGAAGGGAAGAAGCTGTTGGTCAATTCCAGGATATATAATTTGCACACAGAAATCTCCCAGCGTACTTATGGAAATCTTCACTTATTGGCAATTATGAAAAAGTCTCTATTGGGTTCTAGAGATCCACTGTCAGAGATCTACTGACAGTCCTGGGGTTTCTGCACCAATCACTTGCCTCCAGAAGTTGTGGATGCTCCAACACTGGAAGTTTTCAAGAAGAGATTAGATAACCATTTGTCTGAAGTGGTATAGGGTTTCCTGCCTAAGCAGGGGGTTGGACTAGAAGACCTCCAAGGTCCCTTCCAACTCTGTTATTCTATATTCTAAATATCTCTTAAGATATTTAATTTAATAGCTGGAGCAGTGGAAGTTTTCAAGAAGTTTTCATGAAGCTCCCACAACTTCTGAAGGCAACTTCTGTTCCACTGGTTGATTGTCTTACTGTTCCGGAGAACCGGTAGTAAAAAAAAAAAATGCTTAAAAAGAAAAAAAAAGTTCCCATGATCGCGCATCACTCAGCTGATCGTCGGAACTTTTTTTTTTACATTTTTTTACTACCAGTTCAGTGAACCAGTAGCATTTTTTACTACCGGTTCGGGCGAACCGACCTGAACCAGTAGCATTTCATCCCTGGTTTTAGCCTCCAGTCCCCTGATCATCTTGGTTGCTCTTCTCTGCCTTCTAGATTTCTAGAGTCTCAGCATCATATTTGTTTGAATATTTTGTCACCTTCTTCACCATCGTGAAAAGTAACGGAAAGGATGGAAGCATCTGGCCCACCATGTGGAGCTACGACAGGGAAACAGAAAGGAATCTGTTGTAAAACCCAATCAGGCCAAATTACTCAAGCTTGGCCAAAGACGATATTCCAGAATCTTAATTCAATTAAGCAATGAATTGACTAAAACCCAGAGGGAGAGGCTCATAAAAGTCTTCCAGAGCCAAGCAAGCGCTACATTTACGTAAGATCTTTATTAATGATCTAGGAAACAAGTATAAACAACCCATTAATTCCGTTTCATAGTTCTTGCCCAAACAGGAGCCACAACAGTTGTTGATTCAAAAAAAAAAAAAAAGAGGTCAGACTTTCAAGTCGGAGCGAGCAAATCTCCAAGCAGGTCCCCAGGCTGGATCAAAGGCCCTGGTTGCCTGGTGTGAATTGTGGGTATTTGTGAAAGAAGCAATCCTTGTGAAAATTGGGACTCCAGCAGAAAGCTTGCTAGATTCAGGAGTGGGCTGCTGGGGGTTTGCAGGGGTTCGGAAGAACCTCTAGCTAAGATTCTGTGCAATTCAGAGAACCCCCTAATCCCACTCCTGGCTGGCCCCTCCCACCCCTCCCCTCCCCTCCCCTCAACTCCCAGGCGTCCCCACGTGGCCCCTTTTGGATGCAGATAAGTGCAGAGTGCGCATGGAGGCTCAGGAGAGCAAAAAACGGGTCTACCAGAAGTTCGGGAAGGCCAGAAACGGGCCTCCAGAGGGCCTCTAGAGCCTGGGGAGGCCGTTTTCGCCCTCCGGAGCCCAGGGAGAGCTAAAACGCTCCCCCATGCCATGGTGCAAGAGGCCGACTAGGCCAGGCCCACCATGGCCACGCTCACCCAGCAACTGGGGAGAGAACCCCTTGCTAAAATTTTTGAAGCCCACCCCTGGCTAGATTGAAGGAAAGCCAACTGCAAAAGCAGCCATTGTACAATGCAAACCCACCCGGAAATTTCACTCCAAAGCGTGAAAGCAGAAGCGTCTTCTTTCCAGTGACTTAAGGACCCTCAGAGTCAGGGATAGTAAGGTGACCAATCTTTCTCCTTTATGGAGGACAGTCCTTCTTTTGCAAGTTCTGTCCTCTCTCAAAAAGTGTCCTCCTACACGTCCTCCTTTTCGATATTTGAAGACTGACCTGTACATCTCTGTATTCGATCGATGCCGAGCCGATCCGTTGCGTGTGATGTGACGTATTTGTATTTGACATGACGATTCGTCAGGGCTCGGTACAGTGCAGCGAGATGCGATTATGAGATGTATGCGCTGCGCAGAGGAGAATCGTTTTGAGAGTGCGCTGCACGCAAGTGGCTTTGTTTACTTCTTACCGAAACACGACATGGCACCCACGCACGTGTCCTCCTTCTCATTGTAAAAAAGTTGGGTCACCTTAGGCATAGGCAATTAATTTTCCCAAGTTTTCCATGCAAAACTGGAACCGTTGTGGGGGCCCAAACCAAGAGGGCTGTGAAAGTGCACAAACACATCTATATAAATTGTGTGGGGGGGGGAATATAGCAGTCACTCCCAAAATAAAAACAATGCAGTTATATGGCATGCATTTATTTAGATTTGGTTTCTAATTTCCAATTGACCTCATGCGGGCCGGAGAGGAACAGCCAATGGGCTGGAAATGGCCCAGGAGCCCCAAAATGCTCAGTTCTTCTCAAGGTGGATTTACAGAAAGATCTGGGGATCAGCCACATACATCTGTGTTACCAGTAGCCTTTGGAAATGAAGGTTGCCATTTTTGTGATGGGTGCTCCATTACTAGAAGTTATCAAGAAGAGACAGGACTGCTTATCGATGGATAGAAGGAAGATATCTACCATATCTATCTCTTCCACAGGCTGAAGAGATATTCCACACTCCCAAAGCAGTGAAAGAGGAATCTGACCAGTAGTGAAATCCAACTTTTTGTACTACCAGATCTGTGGGCGTGACTTGGTGGGCGTGGTGTGGCTTGGTGGGCATGGCTTGATGGGTGTGGCAGGGGAAGAATACTGCAAAATCTCCATTCCCACCCCACTCTGGGGCCAGCCAGAGGTGGTATTTGCCAGCTCTCCAAACTACTCAAAATTTCCGCTACCAGTTCTCCAGAACCTGACGGAACCTGCTGGATTTCCCCCCTGAACCAGACAAACACACAACTAGTCTGTGATTTTTGAAGAGCAAATCCACCGGATCTGCATTACAAGTTGGCCTTCAAGTTTTAAGTCCGATTCTTCTTCTCTGCGTCGTGAAGCGTGTTCCTGTCCCCCATGAAAATCGGAACGAAGTCAACCACTCCCTTGGATTTGGGGGAGAGGAAGAAAAGAGAAAGAAAGTGTTATGTGCCTTTGAGGAGAGAAATGGGGAGGAATTGACGTTCCCTTTAAGAGGGGAACTCATCTGTAATATGAGAGGTGCCTGCTTTAGCCCAGCCTGCTTGTGACTGCTGAGGAAATTCAGATTGTCCCTCCCTTGTCCCAGCAACAAGTTTATTAAATATAGTAGTAGCTGAAACCTCAATTGGAAACAGACAGCCTCTGTTTCTAACGCCTGACTCACCCACTTGATCCTTCTCGGGGTGAGAGGAATGATCTGGAGCCACTGGCCACAGTTGTAGGCAATATCATGGCATCTAGACTTCCTCGAGAGACCTGGGCTTGCTGGCCAATCTTCCAACTTCTGCTGCATCTTCTTCCTATCTACGCCGATCCAGCATCAGGAGGTAAGACATCCTTCCAGCCTTTCCTTATCGTTTCTTCTTCTGGATTTGGGTTCTTGCTTTCCAGGGGACGAAAAGCAATGGATGATGGAATTCTAGCCAAAGAAAAGTATGAGCAGAATTCACACGTCAAGCCAAGTTAATACATTGGAAGGTAGAAGGTTTGCATCCTTAAGGGACAGAGAGAGGCGGACACTTGTTTGACAGCCTCACAAGGAAAGGGATGGGGGCAAGGAGTGAGCCAGAAACCTGAAGAGATATACAGTTTTTTTGGGTGGGGGGAGTTATCCGTCCAGCTAGAACTTTTGGAATTTTCAAGCACGATGTTTGGTGATCTTTAGAAAAAAGATTGTACTTAAATTCCAGTTTTCAGTAGCAAAAATTTCCAGTAGCAAAAAGAGCAGCCTTCTTAAAGGCAGACTGCGCTGAGTAGATGAAATCAGAGATGAGTTGAAGCTGAGGGCTACAAGAGCACCAATCTGAGGTGGACATCTCAACAATGTGAGATGTGGAGTCAGATATCCTTGAGGCCCCACGTTACAACCATGACAAGTTGGGTGCATGCTAAGGTATGAAATGAGTCTCATGGGTGGAAAGGTGAGAGGACTTGGTCTTGCTTTATCTTGTTGTGGGAGATTAGAGATGAACACAGTCTGAAGGTCAAGGTTCTACTTAGCAGGTTATGGGATTTGAATCAGTATCTTCTTCAGATCTTCTTACAGAGGGCACAGCAAAGTCCTCCTCAACCCTCTTTTTCCCTTGCTGAGATTGCTCTGAGGACATCACTTCTTAGAGGGTAAGAGCCATGGAGATGTTGAGTGCCAATTATTGAATGCAAACAGGGTAGAATCTGAGCATACCATCTGCCTAGTTGCTTGAATCTAGCTGAATATTAGGTGATGAATAATGTTTCTTGATATACAAGGAATCCTAGAATCCTCTAAACTGCTGATTGTCCTTCCGTGCGGAGAAACTGCTTTTCCACCGTGGAGCTAGTCAGCAGTTACTTGAAAAGAAGCATGACCTTAGATTTTCATTATTATCAAGAGGAAACTGAAAATGTTACAGATCCGATAAAGGCTTTGAAGTTAAAAGGAAGCTGTATGTTAACTGCAGACCTCGTGAAGTACCGATTCATCACTGCTGCCCATTTACGATGCCATGTGCTTCTTGCCCTTATATAGCAGAAGTATTTTGCCCTTATTTTATTTATCGTTCCAATTGGAATATGCTAGGAGAAATAAATGCATCTATTTTTATTTCGTTGGGTTGGCCTAGGTTCCCAAAAATGACATGCCATACATGCATCCTTTATTTGCTCATGAGAAGGAAGCTTCTGATGCCCTTTGCCTTCATAAACTGGTTGCCTAGAAAACAAATCCGCTTTGAGTTGAACTCCCATGTAGGAAAGGAAAGTCATCAAGCTGACTAGAGTGAAAGAAACACTGATTTACATGATACTAGTTGGTTAATGCCAAATGAAGACTTTGAGGTTTATTGCACCTCAAAGTCTTGTTTTGGCATTAACTAACTAGTATCATGTACTAGTACCAACCAACTAGAAACAAGAGGAAAGGAATTGGGATGCTGAAGATGTGGAAAATGGGTTGAACCTTTAGGAAATGTAGGTTCCTTTTAGGAAAACCCTAAACTTTTAGGAAAATCTGATTTAGGAGAATCAGACATTTGAATAAAAAAGTCTTGATCAGAGAGAAGAAATCTCATGGTTCTTAAAATTAGGAAGACTTGATTGATTGATTGATTGATTGATTGATTGATTGACTGATGAAGGAAACAAATATTATGGATGTTGGTCAAATGTCACTAAAGGGTCCAAGGCTCTTTTAGGGTCCAAGACTGAGAAGAGAATTGGTTTAATTACCAAAACCACAACTCACAATTCCAAAATTATGTAGCTAGGACTCCTTAAAAATAACGTTTGTATCAGGTGTCTGCTAGTGATGATCAACCTGAAAATGTCCACATTGTTCTGATCCCCAACTCCAGCCTCCCCCATCACCAACCATATAGTGATTACATGGAAATCACAATAGCATAACATCTAGAAGTCTTTAAGTTCTCCACCGCCTGGCATATCCTTAGAAATAATTCCTCCATAGGTTTACTTTGTGCCTACAATGCATGCTCCACCATTGATGGTATCGGGGATCTTTCATGACACTTAAAGCAGGAGGCCACCAAAGTTTAGAATGAGAGAGGTTGAAGTCAAACGCATTGGGGGAAGGCTACTTTCCCCATTTTCCCATAAATATCTTGTGTATGTCTGCAGACTTTGGGCTCCCTGGAGCCTACTGAAATATTCCCCCGTTTATGGAGTGGTGCCACTTTGGCTGGAGCAACCAGGGAGTGCCCAGCCCACATCCTAGAAATAGAGAAATTACTGCCAATGAATCCGTCTCTTTTGAATCTGCCTGTTTTTTTTTTTTTTTGAAAGTGAAGTCAGGTGGTGCCATCTAGGTGGGGAACCGATCCTGAAGAATGAACAGTTACTTTCATTCTTCAGGATAAACAAGCAGAATGCCAACCAATTTCCAGAGGGTGTTAACCATATTTTATCCACTGGGTGGTTTCTGTGACTTGGCCCTTATAAATCTTTGGCAGTTCTCCCTTGTTTGCTCCACTGTCTTTTCTATTTCATCCTTATCCTTGCTAGGGCAGCTTTATCCATTTGGATCCAACCTAATGCTGGATTCTTCTGACCATCCAAGAGGTCCCTCAGCTTCCCACTGGCTCTTGCTTGAATATTTTGTTGCAGTAGACTACAGAATAACAGAGTTGAAAGGGACTTTGAAGGTCTTCAAGTCTAACTCACTGCTCAAGCAGGAAACCCTATACCATTTCAGACAAATGTTGTCCAATTTCTTCTTAAAAACCTCCAGTGATGGAGCATCTATTAATTTCTGGAAGGAAGCCACTCCACTGATTATTTTTTTCTCACTGATTTCTCCCCAATTCTAGGTTGGAATTCTTAATTCTAGGTTGGACTCCTAGGTTAGAATTCTCCTTAATTCATAACTCCCACTTCGTTCCTTCATTTCCTCTTCCCCATCTATGAAGGAGGATCAGGTTTGCAAGATAGAGAACTCTTCAACCAGCCTTGGATTTGCTGAAAGCCAGATTATTTTTTTCCAACATCACACCCCTACATTGGAAATTACTGAGTTTCTTTTGTTGGTACCTGTCATGAATAATTTTTTCCATTATTGTTCATGCTTGTTCTGGCATCATTCATTGATCGTGCTTTCTGTAAAACGCACTGATTTGAATTTTTTAAAAATGATGATGGCGAGATGGTATTTCAGTTTATAGCCACAGGTTGAACTGCATTTTTTAGCTAAGAGGTGGAAAAAATTACTCAGAGACAGCAGAAGTAGTTGGTTTTTTTCCTTTTTTTTTTTTTTTTTGGTGCCCTAGGAAAATTGATTTGATAACTATCAAGAATGGCTGCCTTATGAATTAATAGTCAATATTTGAGTCAGGTACTGCTGTGATATATTGGGTTGGATAGATAAGCTAATCTTCATTGCACTTCTTAGAGAAACATGGTGGGCCATAAATATTGCACTTAGATATTTGTATATTTAATGCCTTGAAAGATTTTGTCACTGGCTAATTGCTTAATTGATTGAGCTATTGGATTTGGTATTTTCTGGCATTTAAAAGAATAGAATTAAATTACATATACATGGATTCAAATAGCTTGTTTGCTCATCAGTTTAATGAGCCTGATTAACGGTAATTTATTTTCTCTTGAAAGCTAATGTGGAATTAATAGATTCATTATCGTGGAGAGATCATCAGAAGAACAAAAGAACTGTTTATGTATTTATTATTGGAAAATCAGTAGATCATTAATGTGAGAAACGTTTTCAAGGTAATAACTGTGTGATGATAAATACAATTAATTATATTACTTCAGATTAATCAGCCAAATAGCATTATGGAATATTTTACATTACTCTCTAATGTGTGGATTTCTGTACAATTCTTTGACCGATTGTGTTAGTCATTAATTCCATGGTCCTCTGACACCATATTTCTTATACCATCTGCTGCCAAACCTTTGCGTTGAGACAAGCCATCACGGGTTCCATTCTAACGCTTTACTAAAGGTGTGCAATTTCTCAATTCTTTTCTTCTTTTTCTGCAATCATCTCATCTTTGATCATCATGTCACCCAAATTCTCTTCTCAAAAGAAATCTTGAAAGCTGCTTCTTCATTTCCCCAAAGGGATTTTTTTTTCCTCTCCACTAGCTAAGACTCTTCTCTTTTCCAAGTTTTTCGAACCCAATCATCTTGAACTAGACATAACCCTTGATTATTTCATTGGCTTGATTGTAGCTCTGGCTGTGAAGTTTCATACGAGCGCACGGTTTCCAAAGAGGAAAAGAAAAAAGCTGGATCACCAGACTTGGGTCCAGCAAAGCACCAGGGACGTTGAGTCAATGTTCCTCCTGGCTTTTGAGAAGAAGACAGGGACAGTTTCCAGCTACCTCAAAGAAAGCATTCTTCTCAGGCCTTGCCGTTACACACTATTAGCATATGGAATTGAATGTTCGGGTGTGACTAAAGCTGAAAGGAATGGTAAAACGTAATTATTTTTCTTTGATGTTGTTGTTTTGCCATTCCTGACATTAGTTTGGATTTCCTGCTGCAGCCTATGAGTTTAGACACACTTCGTAGTACAATATCTGAATTCTCAAGATTCCTGATATTTTCCCTAATTGGTTCTTGGACCAATTAGTTGCTCATCCAAAGGAGCCAGAATAGATCCAGGAACTGATTGAGCCTTGCTGTCACTTGCCAATCTGAATTCTACCAGATTAATTCCTCTTCGTTCTATTAATTCAGAATGCCAGTCCCACCCCAGGGAATCAGCCAAGACTTTACTTAGACAAATGGTTGCCCAAACTTTTTTTTGGAAAAAAAAAATATCCAGTGATGGAGCATTCACAACTTCAGAAGGCAAGCTGCTCCACGGATTAATCGTTCTCACTGTCAGGAAATGTCTCCTTATTCCCAGATTCCTTTTGATGAGCTTCCACCCATTGCTTCTTGTCCTGCCCTCGTGTTGCTTCGGGAAACAACTTGACCCACTCTTCGCTGTGATAGCTCTTCAAGTATGGGAAGATGCTGTCATGTTTCTCCTAATCTTTCTCTTCATTAGATTAGACATACTTAGTTCTCTCAACCGTTCATTTTACACTCCAGACCCCTGATCCAGTGGTGAAATCCAATTTTTTTTTACTACCGGTTCTGTGGGTGTGGCTTGGTGAGCATGGTGTGGCTTGGTGGGCGTGGCTTGGTGGGCGTGGCAAGGGAAGGCTACTGCAAAATCTCCATTCCTCCCCACTCCTGGGGGAAGGATACTGCAAAATCTCCATTCCCACTCCTAGGGGAAGGCTGCTGCAAAATCCCCATTCCCTCCCTACTCCTGGGGGAAGGCTGCTGCAAAATCCCCATTCCCTCCCCACTCCTGGGGGAAGGATACTGCAAAATCCCCATTCCCACCCCACTTCGGGGCCAGCCAGAGGTGGTATTTGCCGGTTCTCCAAACTACTCAAAATTTCCTCTACCAGCTCTCCAGAATCTGTCAGAACCTGCCTGATTTCACCTGTGCCCTGATCATCTTAGTTGCTCTTCTTTGCACTCTGCATTTTTTTTAAAAAATCCTCATTGTCTGAACGTGCCCAGCTGATCTCAAAGACATTATCGATCACTGATAGTGAAGGCTTTGGCATGTTGATCATTTAGCAAACGGGCTAAATTTCTAGAGGGACTTTATAAACTTGCTTTTCTGTTTCTTACAAGCTTCTTCTTGACCTCAAAAGTCAGGACAGCCCCTTGCAACACCCTTGGCAGGGCGTCTGGCTGATTTTTCTGTGCTACTTGGAACTATCTGAGTAATTTACTCCTTCTCTCCCTATCCCGTCTGCCCCCACTCTTCACCGCCTCACTTATTTTAAGGCTGCTGCTGTTCTAAAACAGATGGGAAAAGGAACTTCCAGCTGATGGGAACCAGGGGATAAAAAAGAATTGAGTCAGAAGAGGAAAGAACCACTGATATCGTGGGAATCTAAGAGGGATATGTTGATCTCACTCTCATTTTTAGCAACCCAATGTAAATTCATAAGGCCATGTTCCCCACCAAGGTTAACATGGGTTTAATCCAGGGGTTGGAATCTGTTTTGTTTTTGTAGCCTGATTTAAAGTCAGCAGGAAATGCGGTTTCATCAGCAGATAAGGAAGGATGATGTAGATTCTCCAGGAGCCTTGGTCCTTTTTTTCCCAAAGCTGGATGAATTTTACTTTTCCAAGGGGTCAAAAAATGAGTACAAAGTTTATTTTTCTTTCCTCCAAACACCCCCTCCCCCCTCACTCAATGGCAAAATTGTTCATTTTGTTGCAGGATGCTTGAGGTTTTGTGAGCTCTTGCCTGAAAAACTTCTCTCCTTCCTGGAAGGCAGCTGAGTAACGCATAAGCTTTAGAAGGAGGGAGGGAGGCAATGAACTAGAGAAGACACAACGTGAAATTCAGAGTGAGTTACGAGCTGAGCTCTAACATCTCCAAAGTTGGGCACAGTTTGGAAATAGTGCAGCCGTGTTCGTAGCCCAGCTTTGTAGCTGCCTGCCTTCCTTGCACCAACTGATGCGAGGAAATTTTATTTATAGATTTTAAATGTAAAGGTATTGCAGTGTTATGTTGATTTGTAGAGTGGAGAAGGGTCCTGTTAGGATCTCTATCTATCTATATCTATCTATCTATCATCTATCTCCATCTATCTATCATCCACCCATCCATCCATCTATCATCCATTCATTCATCCATCCATCCATCCATCTATCTATCATCTATCTATCTATCTATCTATCATCTATCTATCCACCCATTTCTCTATTCTGTCTCTATCTCACTGTCTCTCTCTCTGTCTCTGTCTACCTATCTACCTACTTACCCACCCACCCACCCATCTGTCTGTCTATCTACCTGTCTGACCACCTGTATGACTGTAACTTTGTTGCTTGTATCCTTACAATTTCTATTGATATTGATTGTTTCCTGATTGCTTATTTGTACCCTGTGACTATCATTAAGTGTTGTACCTTATGATTCTTGATGAATGTATCTTTTCTTTTATGTACATTGAGAGCGTATGCACTAAAGACAAATTCCTTGTGTGTCCAATCACACTTGGCCAGTAAAAAAAATATATTCCATTCTATGCTATGCTATGCTATGCTATGCTATGCTAACTACTCATCCATCTATTTATCCATCCATCCATCCATTATCTATCTATCTCTCTTTACCTATCTATATATACTGGTATTTACCTGTTTATCTGCATTCAGCCATGCCTTTCAACAGGCTACACTATTTCACCCCTCTCAGCTTTCTACTTCCCCTACAAATGGAGTTGGAAAAATGGAAGAAAACATCTAAAAAGCTATTGTTTCACCACTACTACTCAAAGTCTACGAAGGCATATGGATCACCTGAGAATCTGATTCACAAAGCAAACTCTTTAGAACTAAATCGGATCTGAGCCTCCATAGGAGAATTACAAACAAGCTTAAAACCAATTATTCTCAAGTAACATCTGATGGTATTGTTAGAAGTTATACAGCTGCGTTTTTTCTATAAATTGGCTGAACAAATACACATTGCAGTAAACATTATGTGGTTTCTTTATTTCTGGCTTAGCTTACAGTATAAATTTGGCTATTTGAGTTATAACTGGTTTATATCTATTATCCCTTATCTGTGAGCCTAACCAGATGTGTTCTATTCAACATCTTTGGTTGAGCAATTAATAGCTTGATGCAATATAGGAATTCAGACCCTTAAAAATGACATGTTTTGATTTATATATTGATCAATGATTTGACCAAATTAGTATGCATAGAATAAAAAAAATAGAATGTAACAGAGGGTCTTCAAGATAATTTTGTCCAAAGATGTTACCTAGCTGATTTGATCCAAGTTACAAGCTAAACTGTCACATACATTATGCCTAAGCCAAAAACTCACCAAAGCCTGAAATCTGAATGGGACTCTTGCAAGCCCAAGGAAAGTTAGATCCTTGATAGAGCCAAGTTCCGCATTTTGCTGATAGATAATTTGTCCAAGCAAAATAGGGAAAAATGTGGGCTTACATCTTAGCTCTAAATGTATTGAAAATACCGGGACTCAAGCACAGAATGAGGATTTTAATTTCTATTAATCCCTTTTTAATAGAACTTCACGGGCATAATCATGATTTAGGGATGAGCATTTCTCCTTTATTTGAATATGTATGTATTCCTATTTAGTCCAGTTGGACACAAGCTGTATTGCCTCAAACCAAGTTTAATCAGAAGTGCGCCCAGTGAGTTCAGTGTGATGCCTCTTAACTGGTAAAGCCCTTAAAACCGTTTTAATTATCAGTACACCATACCTGCAATATTAAAAAGAGAGAAGGGAAAGTTTAACGGGGGGGGGGGAGTATCTCTAAGCATTCATACTTTCACCATCTACTCTCAATAGAGATATTAACCTATTCTCCTTCAGCCCTCCGAAAACTCAGATCTTTAAGCCTTTTATTCTAAAAAAAAAAAAAGCCATCCAACTCAAAGGGAATTTTTTTTATATGGAAAATGTGTGTCTGGCAGTTTTAATATGCCCAAACTGCTACTTTTCCCCAGGGTTTGGGTTTAACTCTAGTTAATTGTGTGGGGTTTTTTTAGAGCAGACTCTTGGATTTGTCATAGAAAGGGCCCTTACTTGAAATGATAGTGACTGATGACACCAACAAGTTTGAAAACTCCTGCTTTATTGGTGTTGCTTTGAACTGATGGAGCTACTTTTGTCTGAAGTGGTGTAGGGTTTTCTGCCTAAGCAGGGGGTTGGACTAGAAGATCTCCAAGGTCCCTTCCAACTCTGTTATTCTATTCTATTCTATTCTATTCTATTCTATTCTATTCTATTCTATTCTATTCTATTCTATTCTATTCTATCCAGAATCGCTGGCTGGTGGATTCTGGGAGTTGAGGTCCACCCATCTTCAAGCTACCAAGGTTGAGAAACACTGGTCTACAAGAAATGCCCCATTTAACATTCTAGGTTTCCATAAAGAGCTAATCCTAGAACGTAGCCCACTCAACCAGAATTGGGGAATTCACTTTCTAAGCAATTATCTTTCAACCTTGGCAGCTTTTAAGTAGGGTGGCTGGGGAATTCTGGGAGTTGAAGTTGAGGCCTCTTAAAATTGCCAAGATTTGGAAATACAGCTCTAAGTGTCTCTAAGTGTATAAGGAACCCTCACCCAAATTGTGTCATTCTTATCATTGGAACAATCCCACCATCATCACGTGAGCAATGTCACTAGAGTTTCTGATGGAGGCCAAAGACAGATTCCCAGTTCCGTCTCTTTAGGTTTAAGCCGTTGTGTGATTCCAATTCGCAAGGGTTCGTGACTATTAATCCCACCCACCACGGGCAGTGGTGGGATTCAAGTAATTTAACAATTGGTTCTCTGCCCTCTTCCAACAACCAGTTTGCCAAACTGCTCAGAAAGCTAACAACCGGTTCTCCCGAAGTGGTGCGAACTGGCTGAATCCCACCACTGCTTACAGGGATGTCCACAATAGGGGTGAAATGCAACTGGTTCGCACCAATTTGGGTGAACCGGTAGCACAAGGCTCCGCCCAGAAGGCTCCGCTTGGATGTCGTTACTTCCTGGTTTTAACTTCCTGCACGCACTTGTAGGGAAGTTAAGTTAGATTTCACCCCTGGTCCACAAGATATGGTCCAAAAAAGGTCAAAACATTGTAAGTGGACCCCACCAGGTTTTTCAAGGCAACCCAGATGTTTCCATTCAATCCCACCACTTCAGCTGTCATCTTGACTTTTTTTATAACTACCCTGAAGACCCCCCCCCCCCCTGACCATGCAAGCCGGGCCCTTTGCAATTTATTCCACAGATACAGATAAACCAATATATCTCAGCATGACGGATGAACCTCACTTACGTCAAACCCCAATAAATCACGTGCCAGTTTGTCACGGAGGGCTGTAATTTGATCACTGCAGCCTTGGAAAGGAGAATGGGGTGGGGGGCGGTATAAACAGGCACAGGAATGGGGTGCTTTGTATTCCTTGCAACCAGAGGCTGCAAGAACAGCCAGGGAACAAGAGCCAAGGGAGATCTTGTTTTTTTTAGTTTTAGGGCACCCTGGAGATTTCCCCAGTCCTCACAACCGTGTCTTCAAATGAATCAGAGTCATCTTCTCTTTCTCCTCTCTCTGCCTTCTTTTTTTCCCCGTTCCTTTCCGACTAAGGGAAAGGGTGAATATTTATTTTCAGCTGATGAATACATATTTTCCACTCCTCCTCCCTTCTAAGGCATGATCCGCTCGTTGTAATATATATAATTTTTCAGGACAGCTTGTGCAGTACTGCTGGAAACCACCCCCGAGATATTACAGCACCATTGGCTGCTGGGCAGGATTGGCAAAAGCTGAGAAACAACAGCCCAGAAAGAGAGAGAGAGAGAGAGGGAAAAAAATTTTTCTCTCCAAGTGGCTGCAGACAAGGAAAACTGCAACTAGATTGGGGGAAAGGGGTGGGGTGAGGGTGGGGCTGGGCATGTGTGCCCAAAGAATAGGGAGATGCTTTAAAGGAGGGACAGTGAAGAAATCCAAGGAATGATGGATGAGTCAGCTTTTTATAAGAACCTTGGTGGCGCAGCAGACTAAAGTGCTGTTAAGTAGCACCAGCTGCCTGCAATTACTGTGAGTTCAAATCTCACCAGGCTCAAGGTTGACTCAGCCTTCCATCCTTCCGAGGTAGGTAAAATGAGGACCCGGATTGTGTGGGCAATAAGCTGACTTTGTATTTAAAAAAAGAACACCGCTTAGGGGGGGCCGAAAGCCCTATAAGCAGGTATATACAAAAGTATAAAGGCTATTGCTTAACGCATTGTAAGCCGCCCTGAGTCTCCGGAGAAGGGCAGCATATAAATCAAACCAATAAACAATAAAATAAATACACGTGTCTGGATTGTATGAAGGGATTAAATCCTTGGGAGAACCAATATTGCAGAGAAGAGCAACTAAAATGATTAGGGCACTGGAGGTTAACATATATGATGAACGGTTACAGGAATTGGGAATGTCTAGTCTAACGAAAAGAAGGACTAGGGGAGTCATGATAGCAGTCTTCCAATATCTCAGGGGCTGCCCCAAAGAAGAGGGGGTCAAGCTATTCTCCAAAGCACCTGAGGGCAGGACAAGAAGCAATGGATGGGAACTCATCAAGGAGAGAAGCAATCTAGAACTAAAGAGAAATTTCCTGACAGTTCGAGCAATTAATCAGTGGTACCGCTTGCTTCAGTGATGAGTTGCTCCCGGTTTTGTCCAGTTCTGTAGAACCGATAGTAAAACTGGCGGGAGGCTCCGCCCACTTGCCACGGCATCATCATGGGTCATCTGCACATGCGCAGAAGCGTGTGTGCGCTCTCCCACTGTGAACTGGTAGTAAAGGTAAGTAGAACCCATTCCTGGCTTGCTTCCATAAATCGTGAATGCTCCAACACTGGAGGTTTTTAAGAAGAGGTAGGACAGCCATTTGTCCAGAATGATACAGGGCCATGATGGTGAATCTCTGGCACATGTGCCAGAGGTGGCATGCACAGCCCTCTCTGCTGGCTCGGGTCAGATCTCCATGGCGCTTCTTTCGTGAGCTTCTGTTTCCCTGCAAATGACAAAACAGAAGCTCACAAAAGAAAAAGATCTTACCTCTTGCTGTGCTGCCGGTCTTGGGATGCCCCGCCTCCCGCCAGCCAGCTGGTCTTTGGCTCTCTGCTGTGCATGTGTGCATTTTTGCATGTGTGCACCTTTCAGTTTGGGCATGTGTGTGTGCGCAGTTTGGGCACTCGGTGTCTAAAAGGTTCGGCATCACTGATATAGGATCTGCTGCTTGAGTAGGGAGTTGGATTAGAAGACGACCGAGGTCCCTCCCAACTCTATTATTCTGTTATTGTCTGTGTTGTTTCATATGGTACCTGAATTGAATGGAGTTTCATTCAAAATCCAGAAGATTATGCGGAAGGAGGCTTCAAAAAAAAACTAACCACAAACTACAAAGGGACCATTCTCATTCTTGGTCAACCACAATATGATCTAACACCCCACTGGGGGAACAAGAATACACATATTATTCCACAATTGACATTTAAATCTGTTTCCTTCACAATAGGAAACAGAAGGGGCATTAGACAGGAGGTCAGCAATTCAAAAAAGTCCTTCAAGTTGGGACACCATGCAGTGGAAGTCTTTGGTTGGGTTTTTTTGGGAGCATGGTTGCTTTTCTGCAGGCATCTCATGATCAGGTTAGGGAGCATCATCAGGTTATCTTTGAAGTCAGTGGGATGTTTGTCCAAAACCTACAAGTTCCTTTTAAAATGGATTAAGAATGACAATCCTTTTAATCTTGTTGCATCAGTTAAGAGCCCAATAAAATATATCCATTTCTTCTCGTTTTTAATTCCCAAGTTCAAAGAAGGCCCTCAAAGAGACTCAAACTAAATGAGGACAAGAAGATGGCAAGTGACTTTTTCAAAATGTAACTAGACTTGTTTTCCCTGAAAACATTTCATTTCTCATCCAAGGAGCTTCTTCAGTTCTTCAGAAGGGAAATGTCTTCAAGGAAAACCAAGAAAATCCTGTTGGCTTTTGAAAAAGTGCCTTGGGACAACCGGAACCTGAGAATTTCCACAGACAAAATCCAATAAGACTATGCTTTGTGAATTCTAGTTGACCAAATTTGTGAGAATTAACTACAGAAACTGAACTCTGTTCAGGATTCCCTTATCCAGCCACCCACTCCCCCTAAGTAAGAGCCCCCACCCCATGCCTCATTTCTTTTAAAGGATTATTTGGCCCTGCACAACAAATACAGAATCTGGGGAGGCCTTCGGGGAGAGATTGAAAATGATGTGTGCTACATCAGCAAAAGGGAGCTGGCTGCCAAGAAACGGAGTGTATTAATTAAAAACAGATCTTTCCTTGCCAACAGACTAAACCTAGGAATGAGATAGTCTCTCCCTCTTTGCCTTTGGGAGCAAGGAAGCTCCCCAAGGAAAGTGCCCGTCCTCTTCTCTGCTTGCTTTTCTAAAAACATGGATGCCGGTGGTCTTTTTTGATGCATCCTGTCCCACAGAATTTCAGGGATGCTGGTGTCATTTCCTCTGAGAACCCAGGCGGGGGCTGGCTGAGAAGAAGACCGTGTTGGCCGAGAGAGAGAGAGAGAGAGGAAGGTGGGCCGGCAGAATGGAGAAGGCAAGGCTCCGATTCGGCCTTTGTTTCCGCAACCTTCTAAAACTATCTTGGGGTTAGGTTGAGGAGAGCCTTCATTAATGCCTACCGTACCTTGTTCTCAAAATGGAAAAGAAAGCTGGGTTGTATATTTGGGTCTTGAAAACTTGGCAAGCGCCTCTCCTGTAGAAAACCACGGGAGGAAAGCAGCTCTCGGTTTTTCAGGTGGCATGGGGGGGGGAAAGGAAAACCTCTGTCAGCCTCTTTTCAGAAGATAGTTTTGATGGTCCAAATGTGTTTTCTTCTAAGTAGAGCAATTGTTTTTTAAGAAAATGAGCGTTTATGTTCATCCTAGGGGTCGGGGGGGGGGAAGAGCATGCAGCTGTTTTCTCTGTGGGTTGCTCCCATGGTCTGCAGCCCTCCAGCTTCCCAAATCCATTGGATCTCAAGGAAAGATGCCAAGGGGGTGGCATTTCTTAAGACATGGGGGGTAGCAGCAACACTTTTGTCAGGGTTCAGGGGGAATCCAGCCCTTGCGACAGTGGTGGGATTCAGCCAGTTCGTACCTATTCGGGAGAACTGGCTGTTAACTTTCTAAGCAGTTCGGAGAACCGGTTGTTGGAAGAAATCTTATTTTGTTTTTGTTTCCATTTTACAGGGCTAATCCTGTAAGGAAGGCAGGAAGGAAACATTCTGATGGTGTTTCTAGCCTAATCTTTATTGCCCTGCTTACAGAAACTGCCTCTCTGGTTAACCCTTATTACATTGTAACAGTAAGGTGAAGCGCCCATTGACGTGAGTGACATTGAGTTGGCCACACCCACACGGTCACATGACCACCCTTACCCAGCTGGTCATTAGGGCAGAGAACCAATTGTTAAATTATTTGAATCCCACCACTGCCTTGCGATGTTTCACAACCTAACTAGATAACATCATCAGTGCTACGGTAGAAGGAAATGGAGAAAAGTGAGGAGGAGGAGGAGGAGGAAGAGGAAAAGGAAGAGGAAGAGGAAGAGGAGGAGGAACAGGAGGGAAGAGGAGGACTGTGGGGTCCTTGGAGCTCTCTGAGCTTGGTTGTTTTCTTGCAGATGTTTCATTACCCTAGGTAATATCATCAGTACTAGAAGGGAGAGGAGGAGGAGGAGGAGGAAGAGGAGGAAGAGGAAGAGGAGGAGGACTGTGGGGTCCTTGGGGTTCTCTGAGCTTGGTTGTTTTCTTGCAGATGTTTCATGACCCAACTAGGTAACATCATCAGTGCTAGAAGGAAGGAGGATTTGCTCTCTCCTTTATATATAAGTAACTTGGTCTGTCAGTGTTGCTGGGGCTGTTCTGGGTGGTTCCTTGATTAGCTTGTTGACTACTAGGTATTAACTTGTTTGTCTGAGCTGACAGTTCCTTGATTGGAATCTTGTTTGCTGCTTGATTGTTGGTCTAGTGTTAGTCTTACACCTGGCCCTGATGATGTGACCCTGGCCAGGCAATGAAAAGCCTGTAAGCAAATGATCAAGCTCAGGGAGCACCAGGGACCCCGCAGATATTATAGTAATGGGTAGTGGTAAAGGGAGAAGCATTTTCCTCTTGTGCCTCTCTTGAGAAAGGATCCTTTCCACAGCATCTCTAGGCACCAGTTTTTTTAAAAAACAAAAAAACAAAAAACAAAATGAAACTTGCTTTTTAAGGCTGTTAAAACCATGTGGAGATGTGTGCTGATTTCATTCATAGATTCACCGAGTAGAAAGCACTTCAGCTCAGAAGATAATTGAGCTAAAGCTTTTTCACTGGGCTGAAACCTACGCTAAAGGTCATCCAAGAGGATTTAACTTCAAATAAGGACCGGTGGGATTTTGTCACTTTAGGAAAACAGTTTAATGTTTCAGATGTCCCACAATTCCATGGAGGTCTGAGCTTTTCGGTAGTAATTTGCAGCCATTTCTTTCCTCGTTTGTGATGAGAGTAGTGCATCTCCCACAATCAGTGTGAAGGAGCTGGTCTACCGTGGACCTTTCATGTTTCTTAAGAGGTCCCTAAGGGGGCAGGCATAAGCGCACCAGCGTGCCTATCATCCCTATCCTATTGTCCCCATTTATATGTACTCATTCTATGTGTTTATGGCTATATTTTGCCTATTTATATCCTTTCATTTGTGCCATGTCTATGTCCATGTCTATGTCTATACTATTACTTGTTTCCTTGTAGTTGACAAATAAATAATAATAATAACTTCATGGCATGGCAGAGAGGTCGAAGGCCCAGATTCCATTGTTTCTAGAGATCTATGGTATAGCCACATCTGGAATGGCAGTTCTATTTGAAGTGGACTCAGCAATCAAAACCCAACCAAATGACTTTCTTATGTGTAAATGCAGACAGAGGGAGGGAGGAAGAGGAGGAGAAGGAGAAGGAGAAGGAGAAGGAGAAGGAGAAGGAGAAGGAGAAGGAGAAGGAGAAGGAGAAGGAGAAGGAGAAGGATCTGTGGAATTCTTTGCCATAAGATGTGGTGCTCTCACTAACCCAGATTGTATTAATGTGAGATTGGATAAACTCATGGAGAGTGGGGAATCAGAGCTATTTGTCCCCTCAAGCTGAAGCAAGAGGAACATCTCCAACTTCTACCTGTGAGCCCCCCCAAAAGTCTGCTGCTAAGAAATGAAATGCTAGACTAACATCGCCCTTGGCCTGATCCTGCTGGTCTCTCCTTATGTTCTAGACATCTCCAAATAGGGCCATTGTTAGCATCTTCAAATAGATCTGGCAACCAGGCCTGATCTCCATCGACTGAGTCAGCTCGAGGGGACCAAAACAGCTTCCTGTGTTCCTAATTTAAAGCAGCTCTGTGTTCAGAACATTAAGGATTGCAGTCCTACATTATTTTTAGGGGTAGACCATAATGAGTTCGTGGTAAGGGAGGGCGCCAGCTTTGCCCACAGAAGTTCTATCCTGGGCAGTTCCGAAGAGAGCTGGCCAAGATGGGAACTGTTGAACATTACAAAAAGAGGGCTGAAACATTGGCTCAGACAGGTTCTCAGGAGTCCTAATACATAAACGTACTGGGTTCCTACATTATGCTAAAACATGGCTTAATCTTGGCTTTTTGAACAAATCAATGGTGGCTAAGTTGACACAGTACAATTCCCTAAGCTAGTGATGGCTAACCGTTTTGCCGTTGCGTGCCAAAAGTGGGGAGACCGTGGGGGAGTTGCGCGCATGCATGTCCACACTCATAATTCAATGTCCCCCCATGTACTGCCCCCCACCCCCGTACATGTGCACGTGACACACACACCCCCGCGCGACCCCCGATTTTGGCACATGATGGCAAAAAGGTTACCAATGGGCCCAGTAGCTTGTTTTTCACCCTCCCCAGGCTCCAGAGGCTTTCTTGGAGCCTGGGGAGGGCGAAAACAGCCTTCCCCACTCACACACACCCCAGAGGCCCTCCAGAGTCTGAAAATGGCCCATTTCCCAACTTCCAGTAGGCCTGGAAGGCCCAAAAATCAGGTGGCCGGCGTGCACATGCACATTGGAGCTGAGCTAGGGCAATGCTCACATGCCCACAGATATGGCTCCACGTGCCACTTGGCCCTAAGCCATGGCTTACAGGGCAGAATTGTTGGGTTCACAGATTATGTTACATCAATGCCAAAAATCACAGTATGACATGGGGTTCAACTACAGGCATTGACAGACCAGGCATAAGGTAGATGAATGACCAGGAATATGAATGACCAGTTCCTTTAGGACTAGAATATCTAGTCTAATGAAGGGAAGGACTAGGGGTGACTTGATAGCAGTCTTCCAATATTTGAAGTGCTGTGACAGAGAAGAGGGGACAATCTATTCTCGAAAGCCCGGAGGGCAGGACAAGAAGCATTGGGTGGAAGCTCATCCGATGGAGATCCAGTCTGGAACTAAGGAGGAAATTTCTTAACTGGCCAATTTGTTAATGGAACAGCTTGCCTCCCAGTGTTGTGGTTCTCCATTGCTGGAGGTTGTCAAGAAAAGATTGAACAACCAATTATCCATGATGGTATAAGGTCTCCTATATATATATATATATATATATATATATATATATATATATATATATATATATATATATATGTGTGTATGTGTATGTGTATGTGTATGTGTATGTGTATGTGTATGTGTATGTGTATGTGTATGTGTATGTGTATGTGTATATGTATATATATATATATATATATATATATATATATATATATATATATATATATATATATATAGTACATGGACTAGAGACCTCCAAGTCTCTTCCAACCCTATGAGTCTATGAATTTTTAATGCTGCAACTTGCAAGAACAAGAAATGTTATTTAATAATCTTAAGGCACTTTCTGGAACTATAACCCCCTACAAAAAAGTTGGAAGGACAGTCAAGAAGCTGTACATCCCTTCAAAATTTACTCCACAGTTGACCATTGCTGCCTTGTCCACCTCATGGCCTTCTGTGGCTTACAGAGATAGCTGCCAAAATTGGGTAGGAGAGCATAAAGAGTCCCTGACCCAACAGCACAACACACTCACCAGAGACCAGCCTCAAGTACAATACATAATGTCTTTCTAGAACAGTGTTTCTCAACCTTGGTAGCTTGAAGATGGGTGGACTTCAACTCCCAGAATCCCCCAGCCAGCGCTGCTGGCTGGGGGATTCTGGGAGTTGAAGTCCATCCATCTTCAAGCTTCCAAGGTTGAGAAACACTGTTCTAGAAGATGATATTACAGGATAAGAAATTCCACCAGAAATCAAAAGGGATGACATGGAAAGGAAGAAATAATGGCGCTGGACACACCTCAAGTGCAAACTTTACAACGGGGAGACCAGCTGAGTACTGGATTGCACAGTAGAGACTTAATAATAAGTTGGCTGTCCACACCTGCCAATGTTTCACTATTAATAGCTGTGAGTCATGCTTTTCCTTTCTTTATTTTGCTTTATTTTCCCCTTCCATGCCAAATGGAGTTTGCTGGTCCTCCATCAGAGGCCCTTCTGGTCTTCCCACAGTTATCTCAAGGCCAAGAGATCCCCCAGGAACCTTCCAAGGGAGGTTCAAAAAGCAAGTTGGTGGCCTGCCAGCAGCTGCATTGGATGAAGAGAGAGGGAGCAGATTCCTAAGAGAAATTCAACAATGGGATCTGCAAGCAATTGATTTTTCAGCCCACACAATCTGTCCTCTGGGTTCGTGAGCAATGCAGCTCCGGTCTCAGCAAAGGTGGTGAGTTCCTGAGGTCCAAAGGGCTGTAGAAGACCTACAGGATTAGAGCTTTGCTCCAGTGATGGCTTTTAGGTCTACCAAATCAAGAAGAAAGGGTGCTTGGACTAGAAGGAATTCCAACTTCCTTCGTACTGGGACATTAACCCTTCTGGTTTTGAAAGCATTCCATCAGAAATATTTTTTTTTGTTTGTCACTGGCCATGGTAGTTGGAGATGATGGGACCTGGAGTGAAACACCTCTGGGGGAAGAAGCTGTACCTCCTCTTGCAGACATCTATCGCCTCTCTCAAGAAATTAGGCATCTGCTTGGATTGGACCAATCAGTGGAAATAGCCACAAAGCCAACACTTGTTCAATGTGTGGACAAATTTTTTAATGATGTTTATCTACAGTTTTCACAGGAGAGAAGGCTGCATCCTGGAATTCACTTAAGAAGGTAGAGATGCTGTAATTGCGTTTCAGATCCAACTGTGGGTCAAAGTTTAAAATAGTTACCTAAAACGCTTCCTAACCTTTGGTGGTTCTATGAAAGTGGATGAGAAATCACTGAACACTCTTGAACATAGAATCTTAGAGCTGGAGAGACAGCCAAGGAACATATGAAGGCAACGTCATGAAGACATGGCAGAAAAGAAGAGGTAGATAGAACCTGTTGGTGCCATGGTGTGAGGGACAAATGGAGAAAGTCATGATTGACATCTTGGTGTGGGTTGGTGAAGTTGCAACTGAGATCATCCTTCCTCAACCAGTTACAACACCCAAGATCCAATTTGGATCGGTCACCAGGGCCAGAGGTTTAGTCTTTCAGACTCATGCTGGAACCCATCCTCAGGGAACTTCTAGAAGTTGGATAGACTCCAGTACAAATCCAGAAGCTCAGAAGACTAAACCTCTGGTCCCAGTGACCTACCCAGATTGAATCTTGCAACATTATCCTAGGATACGTATATTTGCCTTTCCTCATGAGTTATGATAGCATCTCCCTTAGAGAAGGTTAACCCATCCATAGTGTGCCCAGAGACTTAGATGCTTTGTTTCTTCACTTTTTCCTAATATTTACAAGTTTTCTCTTTTTTTCTGGGCAGCTGTTCAACAGTATCTGTTCTGTAGACTTTTCCCTTGGGGAAAAACAATTTACGAGTCAGCTACAGAGAAGCATTCTTCAAAGCTGATGCCTCAGGAGCTCTTCTGGCTCCTTTTTAGCATCATTCCTCCAGAACAGGAAGTTTCACATTCCCAGAGGAGACTTTTCACCATCATACTTCCTTTTTGGGTGGCTTTCCACAGCCCAAATCTACATTGCTGAGATGACCATTTGGGGTCAACATCTTGCAAGGAGGGGGTGGGAGAGCCGTTCTCCGTATTCATGCATGTTAACAATGTGCTGTTTCCAACCTACTACTTGACTAGTGTCAACCTCTCAAGTAAACCAGACTGGAAACATGACATGATGAGCTAATCTTACTTTATTGTAGGGCTACGTTGACAGAATCTTGCAAGTCTGAAAGTATAGATCTCCCATCATCTTCTTTTATTCCCTGATGAGTTAGGACAGATCCTTTCTAAGTTTCTTTTTCCACTTCCTGTTATTCAGCTCTGGGCTCCCCTGCCTTTTATCAGATCTTTCTTTGAGTAGCATCTCTCCCCTTTGTATCTTAAAGTCATTCCCACATATCACTACGTTTTGTATGAAGGAAGAGATGGGCAAAGGCCCCCACCCCCAAGTGAAGCTCTTGGCCAAACTGTCCCCTTTCTAGAATCTGCATTCGGTTCCTGTTTCCTCAGTGCAGGGGGAAGGAGGGGAGGGAGTCAAAAAAGTCAAGATGGCAGTGGCATGCAATCCTAGCCCCACCTCTTCTTCACACATTGTAGGTGTGACCCATATCTTTGATGGCACCAGCATGTCATCATCTTGACTTTTGGGCATCCATATTCAAGTGATTCCTACCAGGTGTGTTTCTCCAGAAATTAAGTACCAATGGTTGGACCTGGAATATTAATGTTCATTGATTGAATATTATAAGAGTGGACAACAGTACCAAGTACATCAACCTCTTATTGATGTCTGCATTTCTCTATCGATTGCTTTCTTCCCGATTGAATCTGGTGCTGTTGAATCTGTTGGAGAGCAGTCATCCCAGTCGGGATGAGGGATCAAGTGAGGAATTAGTTTGGACTCCTTACATAAACACAACAGGGCAAAGTCTGATCCTCTGAATGCTTTTGAGCCTTATCTAGTCTTTCCCAGGTGAAAGCTGCCAGTCTGGAAAGATTCCTGTATTATAGGCAGAGAACAATAAAGTAGCCAGTTAGAACGAATCTCGGTCTAGTTGTCTGACAGAATCCTTCTTTTCCCCACCATTCCATGAAAGGGGGCAGACCGATTCATCAAATGAAAGCTCACCAAACTTGGTTGGTCCCTCTCCAAATTGGTTTAGGCCAGAGAGGCAGTAGACCAAGGGTCTCCAAACTTGGCAGCTTTAAGACTTGTGGACTTCAACTCCCAGAATTCTCCAGCCAGCTGGAGAATTCTGGGAGTTGAAGTCCACAAGTCTTAAAGCTGCCAAGTTTGAAGATCTCTGCTGTAGACCTTCGCAATTCCTCATCTGCTATCCAGGCTGGAGATGCCTTTTTGCAGAAGCTTCCCCGCAGGATAGAGAAATCTGGGAGTCAGGGTGGAGTCCGGATGTCCACACCATAAAATAGAAAGCAGGAGAGAAGGGGGGGGAGAAAAAGAGCAGTGGGTGAAGTTGCAAACCACATCCTGTGGGGCCGTGATCATCTTTCCAAGCCAAATTCGCTCTGGCAGGGCTTAGACCATGAGTGCAGCTGAGCCACACTACAAAGGCTTCATTTAGACTAAGAAAAACGCCGTCTTTTCCCCTCTCTGGCTTCGTTTCCCTCTCCTTGTGCAGTTTCAGCCTTCGTTTCCAACTGTTTGGGGAGAGGTTTCCAAGGCAGGACGTTGAAGGGACGTAACTTATCCTCATTTGTTCCACTCGACAGCACGCTATAGATCCGTTCCTGGCTCGAATGTGGTCTGCTCTTGACAGACATCGAGCCAAGCCAGGATCTGCCTTTCGATTACACACAAGTCTTCTTCTGTCACTAAAAGAGAGCTTGTCGGCTGTAGTCTCAAACTTGTGCAGAGATTTTTTTTTCTCCATATTTCTCTGGACAAGATTTTGGAGCTGACTTCATTTGGGATGATGGAAGATGCAACTGTCTTGTTCTCTCAGCCACATCGTTTCCTTTCTCCCCAAAAGTTCCAGACATGGGTCTCTCTTTTGGGGTCTTCTTCAGGATTGAAGAAGATTCCCATGTGGGAAACCAAGGCAGGCTGTAGACCTTTTCAGGACAATCTCATCAATCTAACAGATTTTAACAGATTAACAGAGTTGGAAGGGACCTTATAGGTCATCTAGTCCAACCCCCCACTCAAGCAGGAGACCCTATACCATTTCTGACAAATGGCAGTCCAATCTTTTCTTGAAAGTCTCAAGTGATGAAGCTCCCACAATTTCCAAAGGCAACTTCTGTTCCACGGGTTGATTGTTCTCACTGTCAGAAAATTCCTCCTCATTTCTGACCATCTCTCCTTGGTCAGCTTCCATCCATTATTCCTTGTCTGGCCTTCAGGTGCTTTGGAGAATAGCTTGACCCCCTTCCTCCTCTCTGTGGCAGCCCCTCAAGTATTGGAAGACTGCTATCCTGTCTCCCCTGGTCCTTCTCTTCACTAGACTAGCCAGGCCCAGTTCCTGCAATCGTTCTTCATATATTCTTCATGTATCTCTTCAGGGGCTTCCCTTGGAGGTGTCAACAGCTTCATGTAAATAGTCATGACATTGCATGCATGCTGGCTGGAGTATTCTGGGAGTCCACCCATCTTGAAGTTGTGAGATTGCTGAATGACATCTTTACAGATAGACACCCCATTCCTCCTCCTCCTCCTCCTGTCTTTAAAGCATGTTTCATCATTCACCATCACGAAGCAAACTCCATCCTGAGTTATTGAGGAGAAGCCCACAAACCTTCTTAACTTTCCTTTCCCCAAAATTTTCCATTATATTTTTGTAGTCGTTCAAATTTCATCTGGAACCTCTGAGCCCATCGTCCAATTCTTCTGACTTCCCCAAAGCAGATTGTGCCTATTAGAAGGAAGGAGACCTTTGCATGGTATTAGCTGGTCTGCTGCCACGAAGTCTCTTTCCAAAACATTTCCACACAAGATCAGCTTTAGAGCCCACCCGTCTTGGGGAGGGAGGGGATTCTTGACTTTTCCAATCAAGCCTCTTGAGGTCTCTTTCTCCATAATGGGGGTCTTTGTCTCTCTTATCCAAGCTGCCAAATCAAAATTTTGCTCTGAGCAAAAACAAAAAAAAAAAAACCCTGTTATTGTTAGTCAGAAACACACAAGGAGTGGATCTTGTTATAATTATTATTGCAACTGTTTTATTCACACACTGGGCAAAAGAAGGAAATTGTTCCTCCTGCAACAGAAGGGAAGAAAAGGCCAAGGGGAGTGGGAGATCTGGCTGGCCCCTTCCTGCTGTTAGGAAGGGAGTGTGGTTTTTGTTTTTTTCTTGGAGCAAATCGGCTGGGCGCTGTCTGTGTGGGGAGACGGGTTGGTTGGCAAAGGTTTACCAAACTTTTAGTGGGGCAGGACTCCATCCGGTGATTTCCTGCAGGGCTTCCCTTCTTCAGTAAACATCTTCATAATTCTGAATGCCAGCCTTGTTATCTGGCAGGATGGATTTGGAGTACTGTGTGGGGGTGGTTGTATGTAAATGTATAGTATATGTTGTTGTTAGTTGCTAAGCCGTGTCCAACCCATTGCAACTCCATGGACCACGTTCCTCCAGGCCTTCCTGTCCTCTACCATCCTCTGGAGTCCATTTAAGCTCACGCCGACTGCTTCAGTGACTCCGTCCAGCCACCTCGTTCTCTGCCGTCCCCTTCTTCTTTTGCCCTCAATCATTCCCAGCATTAGGCTCTTCTCCAGGGAGTCCTTCCTTCTCATTAGGTGGCTAAAATATTTGAGTTTCCTCTTCAGGACCTGGCCTTCTAAAGAGCAGTCAGGGTTGATCTCCTCTAGGATGCATTTGATCGCCTTGCAATCCAAGGGACTCGCAGGAGTCTTCTCCAGCACCAGAGTTCAAAGAGTTCAATTCTTTGGTGCTCACTCAGCCTTCCTTATGGTCCAACTTTCACAGCCATCCATTGCAACTGGGAAAACCATAGCCTTGACTATACACACTTTTGTTGGCAGGGTGATGTCTCTGCTTTTTAGTACGCTGTCTAGATTTGCCATGTTTTTCCTCCCCAGGAGCAAGCGTCTTTTAATTTCTTGGGTGCAGTCCCCATCTGCAGTGATCTTGGAGCCCAGGAAAATAAAATCTGTCACTACCTCAATTTCTTTCCCCTATAGTGTATAGGTATATCTATCTCTCTAAATATATCTATAGCTGTATCCTAATCTATATATCCATATCTGAATCATCTATCAATCAATCTATCTATCTATCTATCTATCTATCTATCTATCTATCTATCTATCTACAGTATCTATATCTTCATCTAAATCTATCTATCTATCTATCTATCTATCTATCTATCTATCTATCTATTTAATCATCTAGCGAGCTAGCAATCTGATAGCTCTCTATCACCTCTATTGATATCCATACATCTTTGCAAAATGAAGACAAAGATAATAAAGGTGTAATGGACTGAGATTTCTTTCTCTTCCAGAGGTTTGAAAAACTCTGTTGAAGCCTGCACATGTTTATGGTTAACTTGCACTTTGGAAGACAGGCCCAGTCAAGGCTGTTTATATACTAATCAGGGGTTGCCAGTTAAAACCCCTTAATATTATACCTTTTAAACAAGCTTCTCCTTTCTTAAGTCCGTACTTTTCTGCGGCAGAGTAAATGGAAGCTAAAAGCAGGGAATGAAAAGCCCCCTTTTAAAAATGTTGCAGCTGTGGGAGCCTCAGAGTGGTCCCTGGTGGGCTTATATATAATTGAGTCTTTTTGCAGAAAGTAGGAGGGGAATGTGTTCCTCTAAAGAAGACGTTATTTGTACTGAAGCAGACCCGGAGATCTGGAAAAATGTAGTTTAAAGGAGGGTCTCAGAGCCTCTTCTGTCTTCACCAAAGGTGGGTACCCACCACCTTTTCCGGTCTCTAGATTTCAGCTTGCCCACAAATGGTCTTTCAGATTTCTCCACCCAGATTTGAGGGCAAAACAACCAGACAGATGAATCTTGAAGGTCTCCAGATCCAGGAAAAATCCTTCAACCACCACTGATAGGGTGATCATCCCTACGAATATCACTCATGAATAAGATTCTGGGAAGAGATCCTTCAAGATGGTCTTGCTTAGACTGGAAGGGTCAGAAGAAGCCAAGAAGGCTGCAGATCCTTGGGAAAAAAAAGTTGAGTGAGGATTTTCCCCAATCTCCCATTTCTGAAACACATCGGATGGATGGGGCGGAACTTGGAGAGAAAAATGCAAGATAATTTGTCTAAATTAACCCACTTCTTCTCGTTCTCTGCTCTCCAGTGTCACGCCCAACCACTGCAAAAAATGGGAAGGATCAGGCCCTCTTCCATCCATCTGGGTCTGCCTTTCAGAAAAATTTGACCCCATGTACAGCTGGCTTGAAGTACACCAAGTTTTTTCTACCTTCTAAGGTCCTCCTTGGATCCCAAACTCTGCTTCCACTCATGCACGGAATAGGGTTTGTGAGAGGGACTGGAGCTGCTAGCTTCCTCTTAAAAGGACAGCCGCAAAGCAAGGCTGGTTGGGGGTCCAATCCTTGATCACCCCTCTTCCCTGGAAATGCAAAGCCTCCCCCCCCCACTTTTCATAGGGCCTATGAAAACCAAGAATGATTTGTTGGGTTTCTTCCAACATACTTCTGCTTCTTCTGCTTTAACTTTTCTCGTCCTGTAAGAATAAGCACACAAGTCACAGAAATAACGGACTCGGTCAAGCCAGATGTGCTCAGGAATGCAATTATTCCTCTCCTTTCCTCCATCCAGTTTTCCTTTGAGAATTCCAGCTTGGCTTTCCTAAAAGAAAACATTGAGGTCCACAATTTCAGGATGCTCCTTTGTCTGCGTATAATGGAAGCATTCTTTCTTCCCCAAAGGAAAAAGAAAAAATTGGAAGAAACCTTGGGTCACCTGCTCTGAAATGGGTCCTATTCTTGCCGTCATCCTTTTTTCCTAGTGCAACTGGCAAGGGGAGCTAGAAGCCTTCAAAAAGATGAATCTTCTTGAAGGACAGCCCTTCTCTATAAAGAAAGACTTGGCAGGGCACCCAGGTTGGATTCCAGTTTGGTGGTTTGGGAGTTGAGGACAAAGAAGGTCCAGAGATGGCCTGACTCAAGAATGTGGGACCTCTTGGACCCTTGCAGCTTCCTGGGAATAAGCACATCTTGCTTGCTTTTTCATTCTATGGGATGAGAGAGGGGAAGCAGGATGGAAGGGAGGAGAGGAGAGGAGAGGAGAGGAGAGGAGAGGAGAGGAGAGGAGAGGAGAGGAGAAGAAAGGAAAGGAAAGGAAAGGAAAGGAAGGGAAGGGAAGGGAAGGGAGGGGAGGGGAGGGGAGGGGAGGGGAGAGGAGAGGAGAGGAGAGGAGAGGAGAGGAGAGGAGAGGAGAGGAGAGGAGAGGAGAGGAGAGGAAAGGAAAGGAAAGGAAAGGAAGGGAAGGGAAGGGAAGGGAAGGGAAGGGAAGGGAAGGGAAGGGAAGGGAAGGGAGGGGAGGGGAGGGGAGAGGAAAGGAAGGGGAGAGGAAAGGAGAGGAGAGGAGAGGAGAGGAGAGGAGAGGAGAGGAGAGGAGAGGAGAGGAATGAAGAGGAATGGAAGGGAAAGGAAAGGAAAGGGAAGGGAAAGGGAGGGGAGGGGAGAAAAGAAGAGAAGAGAAGAGAAGAGAAGAGAAGAGAAGAGAAGAGAAGAGAAGAGAAGAGAAGAGAAGAGAAGAGAAGAGAAGAGAAGAGAAGAGAAGAGAAGAGAAGAGAAGAGGTGTCTCTCATTGGCCATGGTGGGATGCCATCGTCTCTGAAAGCAGCTTTCAGTTTTGCCTTCAGCCTCAGGAAATCGTGTGGTGGCTTAGCTCCCAACACGTTCCACAAACACAAGCAGACAAGGCCCCGGCTGTTCGGCACAGCAAGGAGGTCCATTCCCCCGATGTGTTTTTCTGCCCTAAGAAAACGGTGCGGCTACAGCCAGAAATGGACGAGAACAGATGGTCCCTTTCAGGATGAGAAACAGTCTGTGTGTGCTCACAGGTAATTAAAGAATCCTTTTAATAAAATCTTGCACACACCACTGATTTCCTCTGGCACACCTGCCATCTTCGTTTTCTCTCTCACACACATATACACAAACACACACATACACACACACACACAAGCTCCTCGGGACTTTTCATCAAAAGCCTGGTCATTTTTCTTCTTATCATCTGGAACCTCCTGTGAAAACACCCTGTGCCTTTCTACAGGAAAGCTCTTTTCCCATGGATAGGCCAACCCGTCAAACTGAGTTGAAGATTTGACTCCATCTGAAATCCCTGCAAAATTCCACCAACTCTTCACCAAAGATCCCGACTGGATTCCATATCTTGGCCCCAGTAAGATGCTTCGCTGTTGAACAGCAAGGTGGTCCAGAATAGATGGCTATCTTAACTTCTCTTATATGGCATTGCTCTCCATCCATTTACGTATCTGTTGGGATAGCAGAAATAATATTTATGCAGCCCGTCTTAAGGGTGGCTATATTTGTTTTGGAAACAGCGAAAAGAGATCCTTTTTTTATTATTTATTTATTTTTATATGTCACCATTCTCCGGAGACTCAGGGCGGCTTACAATGCGTTAAGCAATAGCCTTCATACTTTTGTATATTTTATACAAAGTCAGCTTATTGCCCCCACAAACCGGGTCCTCATTTTACCCACCTTAGAAAGGATGGAAGGCTGAGTCAACCTTGAGCCTGGTGAGAATTGAACTCGCAGTAATTGCAGGCAGCTGGATGTTAAATGCTGCCTTAGTAGGAGGCATTAGCTTCCTACGCCACTCAGGCTCCTTTTATTATTATTATTTAATATTTTTCTTTTTTTAAAAAAAATAATTTTGGAATTTCAGTCCAAAGCAGTTAGATAATACCCTTGCGCTACAGGAAACGATGACTAAGATTTAGGGTAGGAAATGACTAGATCTGCTATGGACCATTAGGCAATTAATGAATAATTCATTAATCAAATTAATTCACAATTAATAGCATAAAAGTAAGCCAACACATCCTGTCTGTTGCCTTTCAAGTAAGTCTCCCTCCCTCCCTCCCTCCCTCCCTCCCTCCCTCCCTCCCTCTCTCTCTCTGCCTCAATTTCCTTTCTGCTGTCCTGATCTGCATTTGCTGTGGGGGAGCCATTGATTTTAGCGAGGTGGCTTAAAAACTATTTCAAAGGATTTAATTTCTTTGTTCCTAGACTCAGGAGTTCCCCTTTGCTCTCTCTGTCTTTTTTGGATGAGCCACTTCTAACAGTACAAATGAAGTTCATGCTGGCACTGACTGTTCATTGTTTGGAGACAAAACAAGACACAATGGCAATCAAACATACAAGAATCCTGAATGAGTTTCTCTCGGTCTCTTGCAAGACTCCTTCTCTTCGTCCCCCTCTCTCCATCTTTCTTGGGATTTGAGATGCAAATCTTTGTTCTTGAAATACAACAGGGTGAAGTTTTGAGAAGCAAGGAAGTGCTGATATTGAAGGGTCCTGGATAGGGGTAAAATCCAGCAGGTTCTGACAGGTTCTGGAGAACCAGTAGTGGAAATTTTGAGCAGTTCGGAGAACCGGCAAATACCACACAGGCAAACGTAATACCAAGCACGCCTGCCAATATTTTATTAGGTAAACAAATTAGAAGAGGACTTATCTTCAGTCCGTTCCAGGAGCAACAAATTATCCACGAGACAAAAGTTTAATCATTATTCAGTCCAAAATATATCCAAGCCGAATTTCAGAGATCACGATGTGACTTTCAGGGTTTAACTTTGTCCATCACAAAGCCTGAAGAGCAATTCCACCCACTTTTATTCCTGGTGGGGCATGGCTCCGTGACTCAGCTCAATCTCTAGCCCTCCCACACCTCTTCCATTGCTGCGCACGCTTCTCCCTCCGACGCTGCCTGGGATCAAGCCAGGATTCATCATCCTCGCTCCCTATCAATTGGTGCTCCGATATGCCTTCCTCCTGGCACATCCCAGGCTGTTCCTCCTGGCCTTCGGATGGAACCTGAGGCATTGCCAGAAAGGAGGGTCCTGGAGAGGGAGGCCTTGTCAGTTCTTCCCCATCACCTTTTGAGTCCTCTTCCTCTGTTAGGACAGGCTCGGGAGTCGGGGTCACAACAATGACCTAGATGAATGTGAATCTCCATAGATACTTGTTAAGCAATGTTTGAAAAGGGTTGATATGAAAGGCTCCATCCCAGTCTGACCTATGGCCAGGGTTAGAGTGATTACTATTATGGTGACTGTGGTTATGAAGATGAATGAGAAAAATGGATCTTGGCTTGCCAGCCAACTTGAAAAAACGTGAACTGCAAATGTTTCTAGTGAGGTATAATTTTTATCGGGCGTTTGATATACACAGTTTGCATTCGATCTGATATGAAGTCAGTACAAATAGATATAATGGTTTCAAATTTCCCCGCATCCATTTCATACCGTTTGTAGTGCTTCCTCTAATACATGCTGGAAATCAATAAATGAGCTTGTCAGCTTTATACCAGAGTGGGGAATGTAGACAATGAGCATTTATTAAAGGAGAAATCGTTTGCTTTCACTGTCTCTTATACATTTTAAAAAATGTCTTTTTAAATGTAACATTCTTCTCAAATTCTACTTGTTCCTGGGATTGTAAAGAGGACAGGCGAACGATAAATGTGGTATTCTATTTTCCTAAAATGAAAAATGCAATTCTCAGAAATGAAGATATGCCTTAATTAAAACCTTAATTAAAATCAAAATCAAAAGTAATTTGACCAAAATGTCAAATGTCAAAATACTCACAGAAATAATTACTGGAGGGCCAATAGAATTGCTTTCAGAAATCAGCAACTCTGGAAATTATTAAACATAGAAAACCAACATGTAACACTAAGTATAATTTTCCTGTTAACATGCTGGAAGACACTTCTTTTCCAGTTTAATACAAAATGATAGGCATGGTCTTGCTGAATTTTTAAAATGTAGTGTTCTAATTCTTTTTTTTAAAAAAAGATGTAATGCTAAGAAAAAGCAATGTGCTCCTTGTTTTAGGTGGGTTCTACTTCTTTGGGAGATGTAATTTATTTTGAGTCTAATAGGGTGGCAGCTGCCTTTTCACCAAAGGGAAGAAGAAGGTTTATAACTGAAGGTTGACCTTCAACGTCCTCTACGGATAAAAAGGGAAGCTAATCCCTCCGTTTTCCAAAAGGCTGGGTGTGTTTGGGACTCCAGACGCCGAGCCCAAGTGTCAATCTTCAGGCAGAGCAAGAAGTCCCATGGCCTGGTGACATCCCAGTCCTTAGAGGATTTGAAAATGAGGACAAGGTTCCACCAGATCTTAAAGTCTCCCTGCTTTCTAGATTAAAAGGTTGCACAAGGCAATGGGAGCGGAGAGAGCGGCATGGCATTCTGAAGATCTCTTGATCAGAAGGGAGGAGGAGAAGAGAGGGAAGGGGAAGAAGGAAGGAGAAAGGAAGGGGAAGGGGAAGGGGAAGGGGAAGGGAAAGGGATAGTTGTTTTCTTGCAGATGTTTTATTACCCAACTAGATAACATAATCAGTGCTAGAGGGATTTGCAGAAAGGAGGAGGAGGAAGTTTGTTTTATCCAAGTGCATATCTTGCAAACAAGCTTTGAATTATTTGAACAGGCCAAAGGTGGATAGAATCTAGGCCAGCCTTTCCTCAATCTTGGCAGCTTTAAGATAAATAGACTTCAACTCCCAGAATTCCCCAGTCATGCAAAATCTGCACATTCTTTAATGTCGGGCAATTAGACTACACAATTGAGAAAAGTGCAGCTTCCAAAAGCTAATTGCATTTCATGTCACAATATTGGCACTAAAATGCATGTTTGAGTAAATCTGCAGCATCAGATGTAAATAGAATTAATTTCTTCTGCAGTCCTTAAATAGAAAGAACAGGATTTTTTAGAAAATTGGTCATTTGTCCTCCTTCTGCCTGGAATCTGACCAAGAAGCTGTACAGTTAGCACACCCACTCTTGAAATGAATTGCAGTCTTTGCAGTTCGTCCCTTTTCCCTGCGAATGTGTTTCCCGAATCTGGTGGAAATCTTGCAGAGAGAGGAAGCATAAAGCTGTTCTCTTCTTCAGAGAAAGTATCTGGGCATTAGTGGACAGGGAGTAGTTAATTGGGGAGGGGGCTACAAGACCTTTCCTTAGGTTGGTGTGGGTGACATCATCTGCCTCCTGCCATGGTGGAGATTCCATGGCTTGAAATTTTCAAGCAAAGGTTGGATTTGGATAGTCCATTGTCTGGGACAATGTTTCTCAGCCTTAACAACTTTAAGATGTGTGGACTTCAACTCCCAGCAAGCCATCTGGAGAATTCTGAGACCTGAAGTCCATAAAGTTGCCAAGGTTGAGAAACATTGGTCTGGGACAATCTGAGGATTCCTGATCTGGTCAGAACTGGGACTAATAGAATTCCAAGATTTCTTCCAACTTTGGGGTTCTGTGATTTGTCATCTTGCTAGGAGAACAGACAGAGCCACGTCTCCCACAGAGACCGATGCTGGTGATAACAAAGCTTTCAAGATTCACTCTTTTTAGTTCTTCTGAAGAAAGCCCACCATTTTTTTTTGAGTATGTAACTTTCCCATCTGATAGATTTTTTGGGTCTATCTCCCAGACTGTTTTTAATCCAAGTAATATGGCCCTCAGACAAAAGCATTTCCTCACTTCCGCCCAAATGCACAATGTGTGGGGATTCTTTGGTTAGTGTTACTCAACTTGTAATGTCTTTCCTTGGGTGACGGTGGTGCATCTTATTCCTTCTTTTCAGGTCTTGAAAACTGAGCTCTGTCACAAATTAAGCAAGAGCTGGGTTTTGTAAACTGCAAATCCAATCAACTAATAAATAGATTTCCTCGGTAGCTAACCTATACTTGGAGTTGAGATGGTTGAGTGTTCAAAGACACTGGTCTTCATAGATGATATGGAGTCATCTCCCCATCTAATGCCTGTGACTGGTATTGCAAGGTTTACCTCTCGGAGGTTTTCTAGATTTTCCTCCAGCCAACCACTTTGCAAAATCAGTTCTCCCGTTTGCATTTGCAGGAAATATTCTCAAGTACCTCACTGGACTTACCCAAAAAATTAATTGTCGAATCCATCTGGGTTTTGTTTTTGTTTTTTTGCAAGAAATTGATCATCTCTCTCAACGTTGCTTCTTTTTCAGTGTCTTTTTTTGGAGATGACCATGTGGAGATCCCCTTGGTCCACAGCTACAGCACCATCCATCTTCATGTGCAGTTCCTCACCGGCTATCACAGTGCCCTTCTCTTCTTGGCTGCTGGACAAAAGGACTACCTTCTTCTAGAGCTCCGTGCTGGTGTCCTACAGGTCAGCAAAATATTTCCCTGGATTGGGGAGGGAGGAGGTGAAAGGAATATTTAGAACACATGATAATAAGTTGGGAGGGACCTTGGAGGTCTTCTAATCCAAATCCCCTGCTCAAGGCAGGAGACCTTATACTTATATCTACACTACTGCTATTTCCCATTGCTTAGAGCTTAAAAAAAAGAAGAAGAAGAAGAAGAAGGGGAAGGGAGGGAATAGAAGCCTTTGGGAACAAGCTTGCAATTACAGACTGCAGAAAAGCCTGTGATTAATTAAGAATTAAGCCGGAGGAACAAGAGAGCTTTACTTCTGGGGGTGGGGTGGGGCGGATATATCTAAATTTTGAATGCCAGAAGGAGAACATTGTTTTTCCTTGTTTGTTTGGAAAGGAATGGTGTACTTATAATGCAGAAAGGAGTTTGAAAAAGGACTATTCCTTCTTGGTTTGCACCATCTGCAAAAGTGAAGTCCTCTTCACTTCACCCATCAAGGCAGCTGGCAAAAGCAAAGTCCTCCCCACCCTTCAGAAGATGGAACCTGGCTGTCCAATGTGTTTCTGATGCCTTTTGTCTTCTCTTTGTGCAGGCCACAATGGACCTGGGCTCAGGAGAGCTGTCTGTCAGGTCCCCAGCAGAACTACAACTCAACAACCTTGTGACTCATGATGTTGATCTTCTGGTGACGGATGGCAAGATGATCTTGATTGTGGATGGGCTCTTTAATGCCTCCACAGAAATTCCAGAGCCTCTTCAAGAATTTGATGTTGATTATGGGCTCTACCTGGCAGGTACAGGAAATCTGGAATTGCCGTACCTCACTGGAGTGAGTTTGTCATTCCGGGGCTGTCTCCATACTCTGACATTTAACGATCATGATGTCCTCTCGGCACTGGCAACCGGCACTGGCATCAAAGCAACTCATGGCATCCGTGAAGGATGCAGTGAAGAATTCTCTGCTGGCCCCGAGGTTCCTTTCGGCTTCCTAGGATCAAACTCTTACATCACATTTCCTGGTTGGAATGCAAGGAACGAAGGAACCATAGAGTTTGTGATCACCACAAGTGTCAAACAGGCCCCTCTGTTTTACCAATCGGGTCTGGAAAAGGATTTCTTCTACCTGGAAATCTTTGATGGACATTTAAGAGGTGTGGTGGAGAAAGGGAATGGCCTGGTACTGCTTCACAACAACATCTACCTCAGCAACGAGCAGGATCACTACGTCAAGGTCTACATGGACAATCGAAAATTTGAGATCCTGGTTGACTACTACGTCTCACAGACCTCTAACAAGGGGATCCATAGCTACTTTGATCTTCAAGGACCTCTTTTTCTCGGCGGTCTGAATGAGAAGGCTGCCAACAGAATGAAAGACCGTGAACTGGGCTTTATATCTCCAAACAGCTTCTTCAATAACTCCTTTGTGGGTTGTATAGAGGACTTAAGGATTAATGAGGAAAAGATGAGCCTACGAGAAGCTCTTGTGACTAAAGACACAAGCGCTGGCTGTGGAAAGTCAGATCAGTACTCAGATTATGACAATGTTTATGAACAGGATGAGGCCACCACAAGCTCTCCTCTAGACAGTTGGCAGGGCTCTGTTATGGAGCCCTGTCTCCCAGATCCTAGCTTGCCCCCAGTCTTCACTAACTTCACCAAACTATTGCAGGTCAGTCCCCTGGTAGTTGCTGAAGGAGGCACGGCTTTTTTGGAGTGGTGGCACACTCAGCCGACCATTGACCTCAACCGTGCAAACATCAGGCAATCTCAAGTCCTCTTCAGTGTCACTACAGACCCAAGACATGGGCAGCTGGAATTAAACCTCTCCAAAGTCAGGAGTAGAGGCAAGTTCACTCTCTTGGACATTGTGAATCGGAAGGTCAAGTATGTTCATGATGGTTCTGAGGGCCCCATGGATCAGCTGCTCTTGGAGGTCACCGTGACTGCCAGAGGAGATATTCCAGAGTGCTTGTGGCAAGGCCAGATATATTTGCTCCCCATTAAGATCAACCCAGTCAATGATGCTCCTGAAGTGGTTTTTCCACATGGAGATTCCATGGTCATCCTGGAACACACACGCAAACATCTCAACCCAGCCATCTTTCAAGCCCATGATGACGATACCCCCTGTGATAGCTTGAGATTCCAAGTGCTTGGTGGGAAGAGAATGGAAGAAGGATATCTGGAGTATGACTTCCATCCTGGAGTCCCAATTGAAGAGTTTTCCTGTAGTGATCTGGAAGCAGGCCAGGTAGTCTATGTCCATCAAGATGGGCCTGTATCCACCCTTACCATCCAAGTGAATGATGGCATGGTGATGAGCCCGGTGGCCACCTTGAGGATAGATGCAGTGGAGCCAGATATCCAGATCCACAACAACACAGGACTCTTTGTCCTACAAGGGGACAGAGTTTCAATAACCAAAGCCAACCTTTCTGTGGATCTTAATGCCGTCCAGCAAAAAGTACCTGTGTTGTATCACTTGGTCTCCCCTCTCCAGTATGGTGAGATCCAGAAGCAAGGAGGGATGAGTGGAGAGTGGAAGAAAACAGAATCTTTTTACCAGCAGGATATCGATCAAGGACACATCCAGTATGCTAGCACAGACGATGAACATCGAGTAGAAGACACGATTGAGAAGCTGCAGTTCACCATCCAGGTAGGCCAGAAGATCCTGAAAAACAACACCTTCCCCATCAGAGTCCAAAAGGCTGCCATCAGGATGAAAACTATGGTCCCTCTCCAGATGAAAAACGAGAAAGAGAAAAACATCACATCTGCTGAACTGGAGGCAGCTTTGGAAGAACCAGGTTTTGAGCAAGTGACTTTCCACTTTGTGATCCTTCAGCCACCCAAAAAGGGAAATCTTGAACTTCGGGGCACCAGGCTGGCTGAGGGCTTGAGTTTTACCCAGGAAGATTTACAGAGAGGACAACTGAGTTACATGGCAACGGTTAGAGACTCCAAGGAAACAGAAGATGTTTTCCAGTTCCGGGTCATGGCTAAACCCTATTATTCCCCTGTGTATTCTTACAAAATAGAAGTAGGGGGAGATCCAGATACTCCCATCTTAACCAATGTCCTTTTGTCCATTTTAGAAGGAGGACAGGCCATCATTACCAAGGACTTCTTGTTTGTCAAGAGTGCCAACAGCATGAATTACATGTATGAGGTGATAGATGGTCCTACACATGGGAAGCTTATCTGGAGAACCTCTGAGCCTGGGTCAACTAGGAAGGAGATGATAACAACGTTCACAAATGAAGACATCCTACAAGGTCACCTTGTCTACCAGCATGATGATTCTGAAACTCTAGAAGACGACATCCCATTTGTAGCCATCAAGCAGGAGGAAGGAAGCTTTGACTCAGAGGCTGAGGAGGTGAGAGGTGTCTTCAGGGTCTCCATTCAGCCTGTCAATGACCATACCCCAGTTCAGGTGGTCAACAAGGTCTTCAACGTGGTGCGTAAAGGTCAACGCCTGATGACCACAGAAGACATAGCCTTTATCGATGAAGATTCAGGTTTCTCAGATGTTCAGCTAGTGTTGGTAAGAAAAGATATTCTTTTCGGTAGCATCATTGCTGCAGATGATAGAAATAGCCAGCTCTATCGCTTCACTCAAGATGACTTGAGGAAGAAAAAAATCCTCTTTGTCCACTCAGGAGCTGACCGAGGCTGGATTCAGTTCCAGGTTTCTGATGGTCTTCACCAGATCACAACACTTCTGGAAGTGCAAGCTTCAGACCCTTACCTCAAGATCAACCATACTGGCTTGGTCCTTCACCAAGGTGGCCAAGTGGCTGTGGACTCCTCTGTCCTCAGGTTGGAAACCAACATGGACATCAGGAACGACCAAGACATCCTCTTCCGTATCATGGCCCCACCCATGTCGGGAATGTTGCTACGAGATGGCCAGGAAGTATCGTTTTTTACCAAAAAGGACCTTCTGGCAGGAGATATTATTTACCATCACAATGGGAGCAGAAAGTCCCAGGATGCCATTCATTTTTCTGTTGACGCAAATCAGGTGTCCGTGGAGGAGACACTGAAGGTTACCATATTATCAGATTCCCATCCTGACCCACTAAATCTTGTCCACAACGAGAAGATACATGTCCTCCAAGGAGAAGCAATGGCGATTAAAAATGACTACTTGCTGGTAAGCTCTACTTGGCCTATTTTTTGTTGTTGTTTCTATGTTTACTTTTCCTTCCCTCAAGGCTGAAAAAAAAAGTCTCTATGAAGATTCTTAATCATCTAGGTCATCTCAAAGGTGCTTTTTCAGGAGGCAACTGGACTTTGTTTTTTTTCCTTGAGGAAGAAGACGTTTCGCTTCTATTCGAGAAGCTTCATCAGTTCTAATTCCATCTTTCTATCCTCCCCACCGTTTACCATATTTTTCAGAGTATAAGCTTAGTTTTGGGGGAGGAAAGTAGAGGGAAAAAATTTGCCTACCTGGTATTCATCTGGCTAGCGTCCTTAGTCTGGTCAGCTTCAGCACATTAGTTTGCTGGTTTTTTTATCCCCTGCTTAGAGATAAAAAACAGCTTCTAAGGCGCAGCTGAGAGGAAGCAGCAATGAGAAAAGCAGGCAAAGCACGGTGAGATCGCTTCACTCGGCTAGCGCCTAGTTACGGCTGAAAAAAAGCTTCTAAAGAACAGCCGAGAGTCGGAGCAAAGCATGGAGATTGCTTCACTCTAGCACCTCATTAGTGCCTCGTTAGGGCTGAAAAAAAGCTTCGAAAAAGCTACATTCGGAGTATAAGACGCACCCAAATTTTCAGCCTCTTTTAGGGGGGGAAAGGTGTGTCTTATATTCTGAAAAATACGGTAGTCAGAACTGATGAGGCTTCTTGGGTGAGAAGTAAAATGTCTTCTTCCTCAAGGAAAAAACATAATCCAGTTGCCTTCTGAAAAAGCACCTTTGAGACCAACCCCCCCCCCAAAAAAAACAAGAAAGCAAGAAGAATAGGACTATCTGTGAATTGATGAATTAAGGGGTCTTTATCGTTTAAGGAAATTTAGATAGCAATCTTGTAATATGTGGAACCGTAGAAGTGCTAGAAGTTCTGTAGGCTGCCTAAACTCACCAGACTTTATTACATTAAGAGATTCAACTGTTTACTACCGTGTTTCCCCGAAAATAAGACCCTGTCTTATATTTTTTTGAACCCCGAAATAAGCACTTGGCCTTATTTTCGGGGACGTCTTATTATTTTGGGGCACGTGGAGGAAACCAGAGGAAATGGCGGGGACCAGCTGCACATGCATTTAAATATTTTCAGGGAGGGTTTATTTTCAGGAGGGGCTTGGGTGCATGGGCTCAAAAGCCTGATTGGGCTTATTATCAGGGGATGTCTTATTTTAGGGGAAACAGAATATTAAGATTACTATGAGAGCAACTGATTCCATTCAAGAATCAACCTTTTTATCAAGAAAGTAAAGCACCATCCAAGGTGATTGGTGTGAAACAAAGAAATCTCAAACTTTTCCTTCCTCATCCAATTTTCAGGTTGAGCATGATGAAATTGAACCCCAAAACATCATCTATACAATCATCAACTCTCCCAACTCAGGGTTTCTGGTGGCTTTGTCTCAAAACCATGCTTCGGATGAACCTCCAAGCCTGGATCCCATCCAGACCTTCACACAGGAAGATGTAAATGAAGGCAAAGTCCTCTTTCTCCATTCCAGCCCCGAGATTCAGAGGGATCAGTTCATGGTTGATGTTACCGCTGATGGAGTAGATGCTCTGAACGGAGTAGTGGTGGAGCTGGAGATACTTCCAATTTCAGTTCCTCTAGAGGTTCACAATTTCACAGTGACCGAAGGCCACAGTCAAGTGCTTTCCATGGACATTCTGAATATTCCCAGCACTTACTCCTCATCTTTCGATGTAGAATTTGTAGTTGTTGAGATACCAGAGCATGGCACCTTCCAGAATTTGGAAAGACCTGAAGAGGGTAGCTTAAATGTTTTCTCCTGGTATGAGGTAGGAAACAACCCAATCTCCTCAAGTTTTGGTTTTTTTTAAAATTTGAAATAAATATATGTATGTGTTCTTTCATTCAGGCCCCTTGAAATATCTCTGCTGGCTTAGACATAATGCAGGATTTACTATCACATTTGAAAAGCTCAAGTTGAATGGATGAAAACTAATTCTTTAGGTCTTTACGACCATCATGATTTATGTCTATAATGGGCAGGCTCCATTACAGTCAAAAATCAAGGAATACCCCTAGTTCTCCAATCTGCAGGTCTGCAATTCTATATTTGTATGCAAAAGAAAACTACTTCCACTGGGAAAATAAACAGGCATTTTTCTTTTAATTTAAAAAGCGGCTGTTGTTTTTTGTCCAATCATATATGGACACCTATAGAGGAAACATGAAATGCATACCTGATAGTCATCCATTATATGGAATCCATTATATGGACATGCATCTTTGCTGGATGCAGTCTTGGTATCAGGGGTGAAATCCAGCAGGTTCTGACAGGTTCTGGAGAACCGGTTGCAGAAATTTTGAGCAGTTCGGAGAACCGGCAAATACCACCTCTGGCTGGCCCCAGAGTGGGGTGGGAATGGGGATTTTGCAATGTCCTTCCCCCAGGAGTGGGGAGGGAATGGAGATTTTGCAGTATCCTTCCTCTGCCACACCCACCAAGCCACACCCACGCCCACAGAACCAGTAGTAAAAACAATTTGGATTTCATCACTGTTTGGTGAAAGTTGCCTTATGTTGGCTCACTTTGTAATATCCTCTCTCTAGACTATTTGGGATCATGTCTAATCTCTTTAGGATTATACTGGCTAGGTCAACTGATCCCGTTTTCCTCTTGACTCCACACGATCTATTAAGCATGTTATGCAAACTGAACTACCAACTTGGTAGTACAGGGGTTTAAGGCACCCTGTTATTAAGCTGGTTATTAAGACCAGCTGCCTGCAATTACTGCAGGGTTCGAATCTCGCCAAGGCTCAAGGTTGACTCAGCCTTCCATCCTTTCTAAGGTAGGTGAAATGAGGACCCAGTTGTGGGGGCAATAAGCTGACTTTGTATAAATATACAAAAGGATGAAGGCTATTGCTGAGCACATTGTAAGCCGCCCTGAGTCTTCGGAGAAGGGCGGCATATAAATCAAATTTAAAAAAAAAAAAACTTAAATATTTGTCGGTTGGTTCAAAGAGTACACAATATTGTCCATCTAATAGGCCATATCTCTGGGTTTCTAGATTTCCCAGTCCTCCATGGCACTGACTGAACTTTCTGTATCTGTGTATCCTGTGACATTTAAGCAGCAAGGAATATTTGTTTGCCCAAACATCTTGGTTGACCCAGCTTTCAGAATTAAACCACCCCAGTTGAATAGAAATTTAATTTCTCCATAGTGCCTTTGAAATAAATGTGAAACGGGTAGAACCCTAGCCCTAACCCTTATCATAATGTCCTCTTTGCATTTAGGTAGAGAATCAGCTCATCAAGTATGTACATGATGGAAGTGAGTCCTTGACTGACAGATTCACAGTCATTGCCAATGTTTCTGAAGTTAATCAACAGAGTCGACCCAAGACCATCTCCATTAGCATCTCTCCAGTCAACGATGAGGCACCGGTGCTAAAGGTCAACACAGAACTGCAGGTATTTACTTCAAGAGTGTTGGACAGAATTTTGAGGTTACCCCAATGGGTTGTCCCCAGAAAACTTATTCTAATTATAGCTATTAAGTAGAAGCTTCAGATGGTCATGGAGAAACCTACAACTCTTGGCCTAACCAACAGGGATAGCCTAAAATATATATTTATTATGACTGTTTTTCACTTGTTGAGTTACCTCCAGTTCTTTGTGAACCAACAGGTATTATTTTTTCGAGACTGAATTCCTTCCAGTCTTGTAAGGTCCTTCTTACAGGTAGTCCTCAATGTACAACCACAGTTGGGACCAGAACATCCACCGCTAACCAAAGCAGTTGTTAAGTGAATCAACATCCCCTGGAAGGGAGTGCCCCAAAACCATTTCATTCTTTTTGCCATCTTTTGCCTGGCAGTGTAAGAAGTCGGTCGCAAGATGGCAGTAGAAATCTATGCAACAATTTCCAACTTGCAAGAGAAGTTATGGCCAAGCTGGATTTTTTTTTTTTTTAATATACAAGAGGAAAAAGGAAAACATTCACTCAAAGGCAGGCAAGTTTGGGTTTACTGGAGCTTTGCTTCTTGATCAGGGGTTCTGGCAATTATTATTTATTAAGAAGTCCGATCCCTAAAAGTTGGAAAACCCTGTTCTAGATTATGTCTGACAGAGGACCATCCAAGGTCTCTCAGGAAGCAGAATTCATGTTTTGCAGCCAGTTCAATCCTACCGTTAGGCAGTTCTCCCCTTCCAGTTTTAATCCTCTAGTTCTCGTCCTTCCTTCTGGGATTAATAAACAAACTGACTGCCTAGTGTTGTGATGACTTAGCAAGGAGCTTTGTGTTAATCCAAACAAAGAATAACGATGGCAAGCAAAGGCTGGCCAGCAGAGTCCCTAGATATTTATGACTGCCAAGTCCCTTCAGTCAGTTCTGCTCTAAACGGATTCCAAAATTAATCCCCCAAAGAATTTAAAAAATACCAAATCTGGGCTGTAAAAATTCCAGAGAACCATTGCCAGGAAAAATGGAGTTCTACTTATTCTCCAGGCAGATGAGGAGAAGTGGTGTCAAAGGCCATCTCCTGAAGAACATGTCCATTGGGTCAGCACAAAAGATGGAGCTTATGCCAGAGGAAGGAGGACAATTTCTACCTAGAGGGTTTTGTTTTTGTTTTTTTGTTTTTTGTTATTGTTGTTTAGTTTTATTTTGAGAGACAGGCTTGTTGTGGAGAACAAAATTGAGGGGGAAGATGTTATTAAAAAAGACTAAATCCAAAATGACCGAAGGCGATGTCCTCATTCGGTATGATCTCATTGTTGAACAGATGCTCAACAGGATCATTCGGGGGCCAGAATTTTTCTGGGATTCTTTTTTTTTTTTTAAATAATTGTTTTGCTTTCAAGGACTTGTAGCAACTCAGGATTTATTCCTGCTGCAATTCTTGCTTAATGCCAGCGACCAAAACAAATTGAAACAAACAAACGCTAAATGAGTTTTCAGGGTCAGAGGTGGAGATCTCTGAGTTCTTCTCAACTGAAGCATTTTTAATCTCAACCGTATCATATTCAGACTCAAAGTTGGGTTGGTGACTGACTCCAGTGTTTTCTCCATTTTTCCTGCCAGATTGAAGAAGGGGGCACTGCTGAGATTACTCCAGAGATTCTCCAAAGTGAAGATGAAGATACCCCTCTAGAAGAAGTCATCTATTCCATCAGGACCCCAGTCAATGGGAAGGTGGTGTTGAAATCATCACCTGACAGTCCAATCCAGCGGTTCACCCAGGCCCAGATAAACAGCCATCTTGTTCAGTTCATCCATGAAGGTCTGTACCAGAACAGAGGAGAGCAGGAGGTTTGGATGTAGAGATGACAAAGTAGACAAAACTCTGCCAAGTCAGATGGTTGGATTAAGTAGTTCAGTTTTGTCAGCTCTTCAAAGTTTCAGATATGAAACTCCCCAGTCTTCCCCCAAAATGCCAAGATTGTAGTTGAGACCTTTCTCCAGACCAAGACATGAGATGAAAAAAATATTTCTCAACTCCCTGTGATTTGAATTCATGAAAGGTATCTAAAAGCAGAGTCCCTACAACATCAAATGACTTCAGTTGAGTTCCTAGTAACATCAAAGAGGAATCAGAACATTGTTGGATTCTCATTGCCTTCTCCTAGAAGGTCTTCAAATTTCCAATCTAGCCTATGGTTAATCTCCCATCTCAGTCCTATCCAAGGTCAACCCTGCTTAGTCTCCAAGCCTACACAAGATTAGCCAGGTCTTTCCACCTGCTGAGACATACATTTAAATCCTTAATTTGCAGCCCAGACCAAGGCCACCATGTGGATGAATCTGTCCAAGGGAAGCTTGCAATCCAGAACATGCATTATGCTTACTTCCACAGTAAATGCAAGCAGGGATTGCCACTTTCCATGTGGTCAAGACAAGATATGAAATCCTAACTTTTGCAAGGCAGAGCAATAATTAAACAACAACAATACAACTGCAGATTAAACAACAGAATGTTTTAGTGAACAGATAGCCATAAAAAAGTGGTTGGTGAACATCGAATGAAAAAAAAAAGAAAATAAGTAACACATTGGAGTATCCCAACAGAAGGGCATAAACAGAATTAGCCTTACCAGAAGTAAAAAAAATGCACATCAACGTTTTTCTACAGGTCCCACCTGCAGTATCCAATATCCAAGAGTAGCAGAGGTCAAGAAGTGAGGGTATGAATGACCACACCGTGTGTCCTTGTGTTCTAACCTTCTTCTTGGTTGTTCATCTCCAGGACTTCTGGAGGGAGGGTTTTCCTTTGATCTATCTGATGGCGAGAACATGTCCCCAGGACACTTTTTTGCTGTGAAAGCCCAAAAGAAACTTGTCATCACTCTGGAAAATAAGCAAGATCTGATGGTGTGCCCAGGTAAGATATTTCAGATGGGACCTTGTAGGTCATCTAGTTTAGAAAATAGCTTGACCCCCTCCTCTCTGTGGCAGCCCCTCAAGTATTGGAAGACTGCTATCATGTCTCCCCTGGTCCTTCTTTTCCTTAGACCAGCCATGCCCAGTTCCTGCAACCGTTCATCATATGTTTTAGCCTTCAGTCCCCTAATCATCTTGGTTGCTCTTCTCTGCACTTTTTCTAGAGTCTCAATATCTTTTTAACAGTGTGGTAACCAAAACTGGATGCAGTACCCTAGGTGTGATCTTACTAAGGCTTTATAGAGTTGTATTAGTACCTCCCTTGATCTTGATTGTATCCCTCTGTTAATGCAATTTAGAATTGCATTGGCTTTTTTGGCTGCCGCTGGACACTGCTAGCTCATATTTAGCTGGTTGTCCACTAAGACTCCAAGATCCCTCTCACAGTCACTGCTATTAAGCCTAGTTTCACCCGGTCTATATGTGTACTTTTGCTTTTTCTTACCTAAGTGTTTCTACTGACGTCTTCTGTTCCAGAGACAACATTATACTTCGTGAAAGGCTAGTCTAATCTAAGTTCTGACTGATGATGTCATCAGCTTTGCTATAAAATCCTTCCTGGAGAACTTGTCTCCTCATGTCCCCTCCATTTATGTCCCCAGCTCTACCCTTAAACTAAATTTCCTCTCCTCTGCATTAAAGTCACTTATGCTTTCACCAGGAAACCCAGTGGGTTTCCAATATTCTTACCACTGGTTCACCACGTGCGTGCATCAGTGGTGGGTTTCAAAAATTTTTACTACTGGTTCTGTGGGTGCAGCTTGGTGGGCATGGTGTGACTTGGTGGGCGTGGCAGGGGAAGGATACTGTAAAATCTCCATTCCCTCCCCAAACCAGGGGAAGGTTACTGCAAAATCCCCATTTCCTCCCGATCAGCTGGGACTCGGGAGGCAGAGAATAGATGGGGGTGGGGCCAGTCAGAATTTTTACTACTGGTTCTCCAAACTACTCAAAATTACTGCTACCGGTTCTCCAGAACTGGTCAGAACCTGCTGAAACCCACCTCTGGCACGCATGTTGCTTTTCTCACGTGTACACCCTGCCCTTGAAAAAGTGGCTAAATAGGATGGCATTACACCAGGGAAGATGGTCAACTCCACTCGCAGTCGCCACTACCAGTTCGCCTGAACTGGTCTGAACCGGCTAAATACCACCTCTGGCTTTCACGTGTTGTCAATGCATGTAAGCACTGTGAGATGAACATGATACATATATGGAATGCATCAAGCATTTAGAACTTGGAGAAACCATTTCCAAAGGTTTCATAAATGAGCAGCCTTTCCATTGCGTGGCATCATCCTAAGGGGCGGTTCTCCCTGTCTTTTACTTTTCAAGGTTCTTCTGAGCCAATCAGAAGTCAGAACCTGAAAGCAGTGACCAATCAAGAAGAAGCTGAAAAGTCTTTATTTTACATCATACGACAACCTCCACAGTTCGGCAAGCTGTTGAATAGTCAGAAGAACAACGGAGAAGAGCTGAGAAATTTCACCCAAGCTGAGGTTAAAATATTTGGGACTTTTTTTGTGTGTGTGATGTAGGCCACCAATAAAAGATCTTAATAATGATCATAATTGATCATCAACTCTAGGGGGAGGGCTAAAAGTGATCAATTTTTGGGTGGGAGACACCATTTGCATCTCTTCCTGGTTTGAATGATGACCAGATGTGGTATGAAGCTGTTTCCTTTTAACCATGTGCAAACTGGGTCCTACAATATTCTTCCTGATACATTTTTTGAACAAGGACCAAAAAATAGGAGAAGAAAAGGAACATAACATTCATATACTTTTTCAGGGGGGCAAAGTCAGTTTACTATAACCTGAGTGCACCAAAATTAAGTTGTGCAAGACAAGCATCATAACGGGTCTGGTGTCCTCTCTCTCCATGGAAACACAACACCATCAGGACATGAAACAGCTTAACTGGTGGCTGTGGGACACCACCAGCGTTTCCATGGGGAAAATAGAATGAGAAAGGATACAGGAGAAGAGAATTTGGATGGAGTGAAGTAGGCAACCTACATATCAACTTTCTCCAACAAGATGTTCTCATGAACTTCATCATCTCCCATCAGCCCCCACCCAGAAAGACCCACCTTGGTTTTATAGGAGCTGATGTCCACCGTATCTAGAGAAACCCAACTGGGGAAGGTTCCTTTTGTGTGGACATAAGTAGACATGCCTAGAACCCAAAGGGCTAGAGAATAAGAGGTTCCAATCAAACTAAGGTTCTTGTTTCTTTTCACCTTAATGAATGTTTTGTCCTTCCTTTCTTGTCTTTTGCAAACAGGTGAATGCTGGGATGATTGCATACCATCATGATATGCCACCAGAACCTTTCTGGATCCGTGAGGATAATTTCCACTTCCAAATTTCTTCTCCGTTGGGGACCACAGACCTATTTGTTCTTGGCGTGACGATATCGTTCGAGGCCAGCTGTCCTCAGGGCTCCTCTCAGCTGTGGAGAAATAAAGGTAGGAAGCACAGACGTGGAGACATGCTCAGAAAGCAGATCTGTGGCTGCTAGGAAACTGGGAGATTTTTTTAAGGGAGTGGAGTTATTTTGCAATGGTTGGGCTGATCCATGAATCAGAGCACAATTATCCAACCAACTGTGTACTTCTCTTTTTTTTTTTTCGTTGTTTTTGTAACAGAGAGCCCCACTTCTGGGTGGGTACAAAGAATGAAGTGGGAAAGGCATGCATACAAAATTCAGAGATTAATCTGTGGGTGTAATCGTGAGCATTGGAGGAGAAAGATGTTCAAGGCTCACATGCAAATATTCATGCCTTTAAAAATGTAGAAACTGGGAAGCGGAGGTCGTGAAACAGGCCTGGACCAGAAAGAAACAGATTGATCCAATTCTAGCAGTGCTTCTCCTGAGAAATGAGAGCAGGTGGCAGGAACAGAAGCACTGGAGAAAGGGAAAAGAACGTTCTTATTCTTTGTTATTTGAAAAATTTGTTGTTATTTGAAAAAAATATGGGTTACAGAAGTCCTCGACTTATGACCATAATGGAGCCTGCCGAGTCACATGACCTCAAGAGGGGCCAGCCATTGGAACTTTGGAACAGGGTCAGTCATGTGCCTCCAGGGAGCTGTAGGATAGAATAGAACAGAGCTGGAAGGGGACTTTAAGGTCTTCTAGTCCAGCCCTCTGCTCAAGCAGGAGAACCAATGCTATTTCAGATAAGTCGAAGACAACCTGTTGAATTTTCTCATGGCCAGGTATGAAGAAAGGCAGATTAAGTACAGCTCAAGAAAGTAGTTTCAGAAGGTGGAACTCTGGAACCTTCTGATGCTACTTTCTTGAACTGTACTTAACCTGCCTTTCTTCATTCTCTACCCTTCTTCTATTTCTCCTTCCCTTGTCCATTCTCTCTTTCTTCCATAGCAGCTTCTACGTTGCCTCCTCGTTTTGAAGCAAGATGACCACCCCTTGTTTCTCCTTTTCTTCTCTCTTTCAGGCCTGACTGTCCCAGAAGCTCAAAGTGCAGCCATCGACCTTTCATTACTTGATGCTTCCAACCTTCTTACCAAGGAACTGGAACCAACGAGAAGCTCCTATGACGTGGTCTTTCTGGTTACCAAATTGCCCATGTATGGGGCCCTTTCTCTTCCAGATGGTCGAGTTAATAAGAAACACCCCTATTTTCTGCAATCTGACCTTGCTGCAGGTGGATTGGAATATTCTCACAACGGTCCTGGATTCCTAGATGATTATTTCAGATTTGATGCTTGGCTCCGGAACAACACAGTGAAATCTATTCAGCCCCCACAAAACGGAGAAGAAGTCGTTATTTCTGGGTTGTTCAATATCACAGTGAAAGACAATAATGAGATGCCACCAAAACTAGTCACCCAAGGAAAAGTCTTACAAGTTCTCCAAGGTTCCTCCCTGGTGATCTCCCAAGAACATTTGAATGTCATAGATCCAGACAGTTTCCCTGAAGAAATCCAATTCAACATTACTTCTGAATCTTCAACTGGATTTGTTGCTAAGGCCCATAATACATCCCTAGTTATAACCCAGTTCACACAAGCAGACATCAATGCAGGACACCTGATATTTGTTGCCAATAGAACAAGTTCTACTGGAACTTTGAAGCTGGTTGTATCAGATGGACTCCACAAGCCAATTTCCATTTCTCTGGAAATCATGGTTCTTCCAGCAACCACGTGGGCAACCAATCAGACCATCTTGGAAATACCCCAAGACTTGAACATGGCTTCACTGTCTCACAAACATCTTCTAGGGTCTTTAGACCAAGGAGAGCAAGATACCCTCTATGAACTCATCAGGGACCCAGAGTACGGGCAGGTGGAAGTCCATCAAAAGGCCGTGAGACGTTTTTCACAACAACAGGTGGACAATGGAGAAGTGATCTTTACTTTCACAGATTTGGCCTCCTCCTCCAAAGACGAATTTCAATTCCTTGCCACCTCAGGAGCCATCAATATCTCAGGGATTGTGAATGTAACAGTCAAGGCCTTAGTGAAAACCCAGAAGGAAATTCTCTGGCCAAGAGGAACCACTGTCCTGCTTAACACCAACGTCCTTGATGCACGTGATCTGGCCGACAGGACAAACAGCACCCCTGAGTTCAGAATTCTCCAAGCACCTCAAGGGAGCAACTTGGTGAAAGTCTCCAGGGACAACACGGATCGCCCTGTCTCCATCGACGCTTTCACCCAAGATGACCTCAAAGAAGGGTTAATTGGGTTAGAAATCTGGGAGGCAGAAGATTCAGGGCCAAATCTCCAAGAGGACCGCTTTCAGTTTGAATTGGTGGCAAAAGGTGTGCCCCCTGCCTTGGGCTGGATGGTGTACACCACTGAGACCTTCAACTCCTCAACCCCCTATAGGGCCACTTTGATCAATATGCCTGGTCCCCAGGAAAGCAGCCATAGCTCTACCCCACAGAGCATAACCTCCCCCTTCCAGACTTTTACAACCATGCCTTATGAATCCAAAGTGCCCCCCTCTAATTCCAACAAGTCCCATGTCCTTCCAACAACCAGATCAGGCCAAGGACCAACATCTCAGACAGAAAAGGGTTCTCTCCTAGGCTTCATTGAAGCCAACATGTTCAGCATCATCCTCCCCATTTGTCTCATTCTTCTGCTCCTGGCTTTGATCCTACCTCTGCTTTTCTATCTCCACAAACGGAACAAGACTGGCAAGCACAATGTCCAGGGGACGCCACCCAAATACAAGAATGGAACGGTGGTGGACCAAGAAACCTTCCGTAAGACTGATCCTACTCAAAGCATACCTCTGACCACCATCAATACCTTGGAGGCCAAAGAACCAGGATCCAACTCAAAGGGACCTGGGCCAGGAAGACAACAGGATCCAGAATTGCTCCAGTACTGTAGGACATCTAACCCAGCTTTGAAAAACAGCCAATATTGGGTTTAAGTACTGGAACCAAAGACTAAACAGCCCATCAGTCTCTCGGCAGGCTGCCACCATTTCTTGAAGTTTTATTTCACCTCATCCTGCCATCCTTTCTCCTCTATCTGCAGATATGTAGAAGAGATCAAAACCTTTTTAAGAGTATAAAGCTTTGGTGCCTTCAAAGATATTTATTCAGTGGGAATGATGCCTTTGGAGTAAGAGTGGGCAGCTATGGCCCAGTGGTGAAATCCAAATTTTTTTACTACAGGTTCTGTGGGTGTGGTTTGGTGTGGCTTGGTGGGTGTGGCTTGGTGAGCGTGGGAGGGGAAGGATATTGCAAAATCCCCATTCCCTCCCCACTCTGGGGCCAGCCAGAGGTAGTATTTGCCGGTTCTCCAAACTACTCAAAATTTCCGCTACAGGTTCTCCAGAACCTGTCAGAACCTGCTGGATTTCACCCCTGCTATGGCCCCTTTATGACCTGTGGACTTCAACTCTGAGAATTCCTGAGCCAGCAAATGGCTCAGGAATTCTGGGAGTTGAGGTCCTGGATCAGCCATGTCATTGTCATTGGCATCCTTCAGTCTCAAGAGACTATGGTATCAGCCATGATTGGCTCAGGAATTCTGGGAGTTGAAGTCCCAGGTTGTAAAGGATCTATAGTTGACCATCCATGCTCTGGAGGGTATCATAAACTACTGAAAGTCTTTAGAAGAACTAAAGCATTTTTAAAGATCTATTCTTCATAAGGACATAAGAATAGATGCAACAGAGTCCTCAGGGGTCTGCAGATGAAATTTGAGAACCCAAAAGGAAACCAGCCATGATATCCAGAAGCCGGTGGGAGAGATTTGGGGCAAGATTCATTGACTAGCAAAGGCCATCATGAACATATGGAAAAGTGGGACCATTGCAAAGTAAAAGATGCAAAATAGAATAGGGAACAAGCACCGCTAAAAGCACCATTTACCCTTGTGCAAAATTCCAGCTTTTGGAAGATCATGGAAGTGAAATGGGTTTTATGCAGAATTTTCAGTCTTCTTTATCCACATCCTGAATCTTAGGAATTAACAGGGTGATTCTTAAAGAGAGTTAAAACATGCAGATGGTTTAAAAGTTCCCAAAAGACTGTCAGGATATATTTTTTTTCTTTTCTTTTTGAGAACGTATGTTTTCGGTGTTTAGGTGATTAAATGTCAGTTGATCCCACAAGAGAACAAGCACACTTGAGTGTCTTGTTCCAACAAGCCAAACATGGCACAGTTCTAGATTACATTTGTGTCATCCTGAATCACTTGCTCCGGCTCCTGACAGGAATTTCCCACATGGAAAGTTTTTGAAAAGTTCTTTGTAGAAGTTAGTTAGAAATTCCAAAGTTGTTTCTCTCAGTATGAAGCCTAAAGAGCTTCCAACGCTGGTTTCAAAGAGAGAAATAGATTTCTCTAGTAGATCTAGAAAATCTAAGGAAAAGCCATGGTTGAAATCTGGAATTAGAAATAAGACTCTCCAAATAAGAAAAGAAAAAAAAAAAGCAAGGGGAAGGAAGGAAGGAAGGAAGGAAGGAAGGAAGGAAGGAAGGAAGGAAGGAAGGAAGGCTAGGTGGCTCATGGCTCAATGGCTAAGACACTGAGCTTGTTGATCAGAAAGATTGGCAGTTCGGTGGTTCGAATCCCTAGTATAGGTCTCCTGCATGATCAGGGGATTGGACTAGATTACCTCCAAGGTCCCTTCCAACACTGTTACCGTTAAAAAGGAAGGAAAAAAGACTATTTTTCTTCTAATTTTCAAGCTACAATAAAAGGGTCCTATCAAAATTCCAGCCATCTATACAACAAGTTTTCTTCTGCTTTTCCGTGAATCAACAATTGTGGGATAGCTAAATGCCCAGCCTTTATTTTGAAGGAGATGTGTATTTAATGCAATTTCATAAATTTGCAAATATTATGTCTGTGTTTATTTATAAATTGGTTATCCTATGATGATTCGCGGCTCTATTGTGACTTCCCCCAAGCCTAAAAAGAAGGAAAGAAATCCAGAACATATTTTTTTCCCTGATCTTTCCTGTGCTATCAACTTTCAGACAAGACTCTTCATAGGAGCAATAGATTACGATACCCAGCTTTGGAGAGGCCCTTGGTTTTAAATAGTCTGAGTGAAAAAAAGTGCATTTCTCATGCAGAAGACCCAAGTAGGGGAGCCAACGTCCATGAAGGTCATCGGAATATCTGAAGCAGATGACTTCTCTATAAAGCATAGGACTTGAATTGGTAGGTGGAAAAAATCAGAGAAACAGAGGTTGCATCCCCAACATAGTTAATGGAGACCCTTGAAGACCAAATGGCTTCAAACATGATAAGTTTGCTTTGTTCAAACCATAACTGTATGATTTGGGTGGTTGAGTATTTTAGGCAAACCCAACAGGTTGATAGGTACCCAACTTTGTGTCAATCCAGAACATGGGTTACCTCCCTTAACTGGATGAAGCACTCAAAGAAAGATAATAAGGAGAAACAAGGGTAATGTCAGCATTCCAGAAAAACCACCAACTCCAAGTAAAAACTCTGAAGCAAGCATTTTTCAAAGTTCTATTTACTAGAATAGGTATAATGGCACATCTGAGAAAACCCGAATCTGAGAGGTCCAGGTTTTCCCTCAGTAAATCAAAAACCCCCAAAACCATCCCCTCAGTCCTTAGTCGATCACATGCTCCAATCACCATCCATCCCATCTCAAGACATCACTCCGACCACTCCTTCTCCAGATGCAGGATTGCCCTGACCTTGATTGACAGGAAGAATGCTATTATGTCTAAAGACAACCCCTCTACTAATTCCCCCCTCCTACTTTTCCACAGATGAGAAGGTGGCAGCATGGAAGCTTCCGGCCTAATATGGCTTCCAAAGCTGACAGGTAAATGTTGTCCTACAGTGGCCCATTCCATCTTGAGAAGGTATAGTTTCTTTGACAGTAGGATTTGAGCAACATCTGGATAACCTTTGCCCACCAGTTATAGCTGACACCTATATGAAGGAGGGGGCTGGATTGGTGAGTGATTGGATCATGCTGTAACTAAGGTGGGCCCACTGGATTTTCTCTTTGTGGTCCACTCTTCAGCTCTAAGCATCCATTTCTCATCCTACAAACCAATCCCTTCATCCTTTTCTCCGCTCCCAAGAAATCCTCCAGAACATGACATCCTCTGTTTTGGTCTTCCATAAATCCTCAAGAAATGCTAGTGATATTTCAGAAGCACCAGGAGATACCAAAGTGTACCCCCAAAAGGAATGGTAAGCACAGATCTCCATGAGCTGGTTAAAAGAAATGCCCGAACATTTGGAAAAACAGCTCCGTTCCCATGTTGCTTCATGCTCATTGAGCAATTTGGCCAACTTTGTAAAGGATAAATAAAGCAGGTTATTTTTAAAAATTGTGGGTATGTGGAAAATTCTTGGGGGGGAGGGAGAAGATGCCTTTTAAAGCCAAACAAAGATATTTGTCTGACCTTCACATTTTACAACTGCAAACATCTGGAATCTGTCTTTGAATGCATGGATACAGCTTTGAACCCATAATATTTATTTCCATCCCCGTGTTTCTCAACTTTGGCTGCTTGAAGCTGGGTGGACTTCAACTCCCAGAATTCCCATGCTGGTTGGGGAATTCTGGGAATTGAAGTCCACCCAGCTTCAAGTTGCCAAGGTTGAGAAATCCTGATTCTAGCTTATTTCTATCAGACAAAGGAATACACAGGCTGGTTTATAATGCCTTTGAGTAACTCCTGAGTAACTCCAGGAAATATCCTGGAGAACTCTAATAACTCTTGGATCAACATATGCCATTTTCTTGGCATCAATCCAAAAGGTGACTTCTGACACAGCAGCGAGTCTGAAATATGGACCAGAGACAGACTGTGTGGCTATATAATTTCATCTACCACCGGTAGAACAGCAAATGATTGATCCCTTTGGTCCTAGGTGGTCTTCTCCTTCTTTAACTCCCCCTCCCAATGTGGTTGGGCTACACTAACCACCGGTAGGGAAGTGGCAACCTGATGCTTTTGAAAAGCCACCCAACTGGAAACTGTATGGAATGAAGTGGGGAAAAAATATTTCAGGCTTCAGTTTTCATGTGGCCCAAGCCGAATGGGAGAACTTCCATTTCCTAGTGAGCCTTCACCGGATGTAGAACATCCTGTTTTTCATCTCAAATTTTCTGGAACAAGTTCCAGGAAGAATCATTTTTCTCTTTCTGTTTTGCTTTCTTCCGATATGTAGAAATCCTGTTTTTTCCACCCTGACCCACACAGGGAGGTGGAGAGTAAAATAACCACATAAATAATATCCAGCACTCACCTAAGTAAATGTCAAATGGTCATCAACAAACAGCTGCAGTCCACTGGCCCTTTATGAGATTTCTACAGCAAAACCACATTCCTGATGCAGTTGTGAGCCAAGATCTGGGCTTTGTGAGACCAGCTTCAACCACACACACATATCATCCAGTTTTTTACAGCCAAGTGTCGAAATTCTCCCAGGAGAGTTAAAAAATTATTTTTCAATATGCAATCTCCAGACTTAAGGACGCAGCTTTCTGAAGTGACGTGGTTGTTGCATGAGGTGCATCCAATTTTACGAACTTTTTTGTCACAGTTGTTAAGTGAATCACCACAGTTGTTAAATTAGTAACATGGTTCTTAAATGAATCTGGTTCCCCCATGGACTTCGCTTATCAGGATCACATGACCCCCCCCCCCCAGGACACTGCAACAGTCATAAATACGAGTCAGTTGCCATATGTCTGGATTTTGTGTTCAGCGTGGCGATGCTACAATGGTCGTAAGTGTGAAAAAGAAGTCACTTTTTCAATGACGTTGTAACGTTGAACCGTCATTAAACAAATGGTTGTAAGCAGGGGTGAAATCCAGCAGGTTCTGACAGGTTCTGGAGAACTGGTAGAGGAAATTTTGAATAAGCCGGAGAACCAGCAAATACTACTTCTGGCTGGCCCCAGAGAGGGGTGGGAATGGAGATTTTGCAATATCCTTCCCCTGGAGTGGGGAGCGAATGGGGATTTTGCAGTATCCTTCCCCTGGAGTGGAGAGGGAATGGGGATTTTGTAGTATCCTTCCCCTGGAGTAGGGAGGGAATGGGGATTTTGCAGTATCCTTCCCCTGGAGTGGTGTGGGAATGGAGATTTTGCAATATCCTTCCCCTGCCATGCCCACCAAGCCACACCCAGCAAGCCACACCCACAGAACTGGTAGTAAAAAAAATTTGATTTCACCACTGGTTGTAAGTCAAAGACTACCTATATACCCCCACAGTTTTGAAAAGACAGTTGCTATGTCCTACTCTATTTATTCCCCCAAAATCTTGTCTTCTAGTTGTGTGATTTTAGACACGAAAATAATGTTTGCCGTTCCAGTTCAGAATGTACTCCGGTGAACTCTGCTTCAAATTAAATTCAGTCTCTTTTCTCTGACTGGGATAAAGGGAATGTAAATACATGTAACAAAAGGAGACAGACTAGCCCAGCCAGATTATCAATACTTTCAAAATCTTTCAGTTTGTAGAATTCAGCTCCAGGCGTACAAATTGTGAAACGGCTGCAGCCACAAGCTTTTTCATTATTTTCCACCACTCACTGCCTTTACAGCCGGGAAAAGAAAAATAAAGTTGGGCCCATTTTATAGATGCAGTGGCTGCAAATTCAACACAATACTAAACGTACAGCTAACAAGATCCAAAGGCTCAGGTTTTGGCAAGCCTACTTAAGCTACACATATGTTTGCAACAAGTGAATGTCGTTCTGTTTGATTTTGGATTCGGGGAGCTGAAGTCCATGCCTGTCTGGGGATTCTGGGAGTTGAAGTCTAGAGGTTGAGAACCACAGCTCTGGGGAAACAAGTTGTCCAAACAAGACCATTTCCGTTAAGCAAAGGTTATGTAAAATGGTGCTTGTTGGACAACAGATATCGCCTGGTTATCTCTTGGTTGTCCCAGAAATTACACAACCCTTCCTTTTTGTCAACTCTTTGAGATAATCAGGCCCAGAAATAGATTGTAGAGAGTCCAGGAATGAAAGGAGAAATATCTTGAGGTTTTGACAAATAGACTGTAAAGGCATGGTCCAAAGACTGGGTGAGAGAACCACACAAAGATTTGGAGGAGACAACCAGGAAATCAAACAATATTTGATGCTGGATATGACAAACACAGCTGCAGGTTCAATGATTCTCCATGCCTTTAATCATCTCCCCTATTGGTTGCGCTGAACAATTTAACATTTGGTGGAACCTGTTGCATCAGGTGACTGCCGGGCCCAAGGCTGTGCGTAGCCTTGTGGTGTTTGTGCAGTTTTGGCAAGACGTTCAGAAAAGCTGAAGTCTTACGAAGTGCAAAGGAGGACGTAGCCTTTACTGGAACAGCTATCCCCAGAAGAATAACGCCCTCTTTGTCCTTAAAGCTCTACAAACCTCATCTGATCCCCACACAATGACAGGTAGGAGAAGAAGCAGGAAGAGTCGAAGGCAGCAGGTGGTAGCTTTTGTGTTCCACAATAGGGGGTTATGTAAACTTGAATCGGAACAAGTCTTAAATAACTGGGAATTTCCTTCTCTCGATTGTCTCCTGGGAAAGAAATACCACCCGTTGGTAGCTAGGGCAGGAGGCGGTATCAAGTTTTAAGGTGCAGACTGTTCTCAAGAATGGAACGAGAGATTGCCTACTTTTACCGTTCAGTTTAACATTTTGAAGGTAGTTCATTTCCTCGTTTTGCAAACAGATGATATCATAAGCCTGGGCTAAGTTTAGCTGCTTATCTGCCACCCCATTAACCTTAGCTATATATCACTTCTGGACTTTGGGATTCAAACGATGCGCCATTAGCAATGGACAAAGAGTAATCTTGAGCAAACTATCAGCTCTATAGAGATACGCAATAGCTCAAATGGGTAACAGGAGACCCTGGAAATGTTTTAAGGTACAACCGAAATTTGTGAAGTTATTAGTCCTCATCATCCTTTGCTCCAAAGTTCTGGTGGAGAACTTTCAAGAAGATGTCTATTGTCATTTGACTGCTCGACATGCAAAGTATTGGTCATTGATTAACATTAGAGCATGCAAAACATACAATAACCTAACTGAGGTTCTCCAGAACTTGTGCATGTCATCCCTCACGCTAATTTGCAAAGAGAATAGAAGCTGCATCTGTATTATTTTGCATCTCTTAGTTAGAGCAACTGATTCTTCTCCAACCTGGTGCCCTCCAGAGATGAGAGTACTCATAGTGCCCAACCAACAGGTCTGGAGGATAATGGGTTTTAAAGTTCAATATCGTAGGAAGGCTCGAAGGAGAACTAGGGAGAAACTATAAAACACAAATCCTGTTTTGTAGCTTTGTTTTGATTTGGTTTTTTGTGAATTTAAGAGTTTCCATCTATTATCTAGAAGCTAAAGAACTAAGTGAGACCATAGTTGAGTTTTCTACTATGGACAAAAAAAAAAAAAAAAGGAGGGGGGCCTTTTTGCTTCCAGGAGACAAATGACCTCTGTTCAGACAAGTAGCTGTTTAAAATAAAAAATACTTTTGACTGTTATATGAAATGGAACTCAAGTAAAAAAAAAATATGGAAGATGAAATGGGAGATTGGAGAGAGAAAAGACAAGCTGCATAGTTCTGTAAATCCAGTTTTTTTTATTATTATTATTTTAAAAAGTGCACGGTTTCTTGTTTTTCTGTCTAGCTTCCTCTTCATTTCCACTATTAAGCATGTGGATTTTATTTTTGTAAAAATTCAGCTGGGAGGGAGTGAAGTCACATTCCTCAGATTCCAGAGAAGAAGAAGAAAACCTGACATTTTGTGTGTAAGCCACCCTATGCCGGAGTCCAAAATTGTGGAAGGGGTTTTACTGTGTATAAACTGGAGGAAGAGTTACTGCTTTGGACATCCATTGGAGCAATGGACAAGCATGATGGGGAATGGAGTTCCTTCCTTAAACTTCTACCCATGAAAGACTGAAGAAATAAAGTGATATCTCCATGAGATGGTGCCAACCTGCAGAAGAGCCAACTGGCTGGAGGGTGTTGAGTCACTTTTCAAACTGAATACAAACACACCCACACTCACACCCTCCACACATTTGTTGACTTCGACCCAAGAACCAGAAACATCAGACCGTGTTCAGCCTTTCTCTAATTCAGTTTCAAATTGAAGTTGGTCAACCCCGTCATTGGTGAAGAATATCAATTGCAGATCTGGAGGGACAGAGTCTTCTGCCTGCTTTAGTGTTATTAGATGGGTTTAGCAATCTAGAGTTTTGTAGTGTTTTGTTCCCTCTCAGCTCTTCCATACTCTATTTCTCTCTTCCATCGTCACTTTCCTGTGGTATTTTGGTGGACAGATGGATGGATTTTGGAACCGGTGAGGCCAAATGACTTCTAATTGCCCCTACAGTAGACTTTCTGCTCATTTCCAGGTGGGGGGGAGGGCTTCCAGTTCCATCTCTGATCATCCTTAAGAATGGAGCACCCAGAACTTCTGGAGGGAAGCCAATTCATTGATTAATTCTTCTCACTTGTCAGGAAATTCCTCCTTAGTTCTAAGTTGGTTCTCTCCTTGATTAGTTTCCATCCGTTGCTTCTAATTCTGCCTTCAGGTTTGTGTGTGTGAAAGTATTTAAACTATGAACATATAAACCTTTCCAACAAGATATTGTTTTCTTCTTTCTGTTGGTTACTTTCTTTTTTTTTTAATTGAAATATTTCCTTTTATTTGTTTAAGAAACACTATCATCTTGAGTTCTGAAGAATGTGTATTGAAAGAAAGAAAGAAAGGAAGGAAGGAAGGAAGGAAGGAAGGAAGGAGAAAGGAAGGAAGGAAGGAAGGAAGGAGAAGAAGGAAGGAAGGAAAGAAAAAGGAAGAAAACAACTTTTTTGCTTTACAAACAAAAAAAAAACAGGAGGAAGGGAAGAACAAGAAGAAGCTGAAGGAAGAAGAATTACGTTTTTTAAAAAATTAAACAACCAACAACATATGTACAGACTGAAAAAAACTTTGCTGAGCTAAGGAGGGAGAGAGAGAAAGAGAGAGAGAGAAAAAAATAAAACAGAAAAAGGAAGAAAAAAGTTTCAGCAGGGACGGGCTCGGAAGGAGAAATCAAACGGAAGATGTTTTAATGTGCAATTAAATTAAAAATGCAAACACCGAGAGAAGGAAAGTCCTATGTTGTACTCGGTGGCTATAGAAGCAATCTATACAAGAAAAATTCAGTTCAGGCCCTTTTTCTCCTGGGCCGGAGCGACAGTGTTGTGATACATTTTTAAAACAGAGCAAACATATTGCTTAACTTTTGAGATGTTTTGACTGTAAAAATATTAGTTGGTGGGAGCCAGGGATGGGAGGACAATGGAGCAATGGAAAGGGACAGTGACTTTCTTTTGCACTGAAAAAAAACATCCCTTCTGTTTATGTCCCTCTTATAATAAAATTTGCCTTGCAGCCTCGGAGCCTCAGCCAGAGTAGAGTTGAGGTTTGGAGCCAAACCAGCAAAATTCTGGACCCCTTTTGAAACCTGGCAGGCGTTTCGAGCCCTTGATACCCAGGAAAAGAAAATGAAAAGACATGTCAGCAAGTGTTTTAGTGATTATGCATTTTCCACTTGCGGTTCCTGGCGTGGCCTTGTTTCAGATTCCAGGTTGTTCTGAGTATCGGAATCTTCCCCAGAACAGCCTTAAGCTTTCTTTCGCACAAAGGGGAATAACCGATGTTACATTTCAAGAGAAGTCAGGGAATTCTGAAATTAACGCAAAATACCCCGTTTTTCGTGCACGGCCCAAAGCGATCCTGCAAACAACGGGCTTTCCTTTAATAGGCACTGAACTGCTCTGATTCTGCAAAACAGATGTTTTCCAAAAAGCCTCCTCTTACACAAATTGCAAAAAAAAAAAAACCCAACCCAAAAATTATTTTTTGGCATTAAGGAATGGACCGAGATAGGAGTCTGTTACCAGTTTTGGAGAAGACTTCATCTTTTAAAAATGAGAAGACCTGTTTCTAGATTTACTGACAACTTTAAGGATGGATTTAATCCCATATTGAGCAAATGGATATTTTCTTGACTTTTTCAATTAATTTTCCCCACCCACCCCCTTTTCTGTTATTTTAGTTTAAAATTTCATTTATTGGCTAATTTATAGACACTTTTACTGGATAGGGCTCGTAATAACCCCAGTCGAATTTCTGTCTCAATATTCACCAGTCCTCTTAAAGGTAAACACAGGGAGGATGATTTATGGGAAAAGAGGGTGGTTTTCTATTTTTCCAAAAATAGAGAGCAAACAAAACGTTCAGGTTCTGAATTTTGCAAACCGGAGGACATTGATTCACCTCCATTAATCAGGTATTTGCACAAGGAAGGATCCATTCAGAGACATCCGATGACTTCAAAACACATACGGGAAACTCATCTGCAGTTTTAGCCCACGAGCCAAAAAGAGAGAGAGCGCCGGAGACTCATCTGCCTCGACTCAAGAAAACTAGAAACACCCTGGATTATTCTGTGGCTCCCAGTGTTATTTTGCTTTTACCAAACCGCAGGCAAAAAAAAGAGAGAGGCTGGATCGAAAATAGCATTGGAAACCACTAAAATATTTCTTTTTTTAAAAAAAAATGGCTTTCCTGCATTAAATTAGCTCAATGTTTTTCCGTTACAGCCTGGCACAGTAACGTAGACATTAGAAGAATGGAAGGAGAAGGGAAAACACTTCTGGGGAAGGGCAGCTAGATGGTGATCAGAACCAGATACGAGTTCTTCTCGCCTGGAGAAGACAGTGGATGTTAGGAATTTAGGACTATTTTTACCTTACAGAGCATCTTGTGAAATTAGCCACCTACTGCTGTAGAGGGTGTTGAAATGCTGATTTGGGATCTGTTGGATGGAAAGCACTGGAAGATGCTGTAAATCTCTAGGGTGGAATTGGTTGCAGAATGAAGGATTTGGAGGCCTTCAGAAAACAGAAAGTTTATAAAAGATGAGGATGGATGTAGACATTATGGACATTCCTTCCTATTATTTTTGATGATGGATGGATGGATGGATAGATAGATGGACAGAGACCAAGCATTGGATTAGGGTTGGAGACACCCAGCTTCAAACTTAGCTTCAGCCATGAAGTTCGTAAGTTGCCTTTGGGAAAGTTTTTTCCAGCCTAACCTACCCCATGTGGACATCTTCATGTAAGACACCTTGGAACTCCTGAAGTAAAAGCAGGATATAAATCTAAGCAACAGGCATATAAAATCTCTATCCTGCCACAAAGTTCTCTGGGTAACATAGAGCTATCCAATAAACTGCTTGATATCACCCACCACCCTGGGTTCCTTACTAAAGTTGTATTAAACCATGAGTGGTTGGGCATTATAGTGCCATTAAGTCATTTTCAACTCCTAGTGACCACATACATAGGCCTTCTGCAGGAGGATCAGCTCCCAATTGGACCTTCACATCTTCCAAGGTTGCCTTCATCACCACCATGACTGAGTCCAACCCCGTGACTGTTGATTGTCTTCTTCTCTTCCTTTCCACTTTTCCCAACATTAAAGCTTTCTCCAGGGAGTTAGGTCTTGGCATAGTTAGAGCTTAGCACCCAACATGCTGAGCTGTGAGTACCAACCGTAGTAGTCTTTCTACTATGCATTAAATTAGACCAAGGAAACCATGTTACAAATTGGCATGTTATAGGAACTCACTCCTTTAGAATCTTTATGGATAGGGATACGATTGCTTAATCATGGTTTATTGAATAACCCTCTTTTGGCTGGGTTTGTGCATCAAACACACCTCATCCCATTTGCTCTCAAGATCTGTGGCTACCTGAGGCAACGATGGAAGCGGAACTTGCATCAACATGATTTCATCATCAACATGAAAAATGCAAGACAATAATGAACGAAATAATTCTGGCAATGGGCCCAGCTCAAGATCATTTTTCTTTCCTTCAAGGGTCTCGCTTTAGCAAATGTCAGGGTGTTAAAAGAAACCATCACCCCTACATTTCACCTTCTGTCGCAGTTAAGCTGAAATGCTCCTCACCACCTGGTATCCATTAAGAGTCCCATGGAGGCATCTTAAACACCAGCTGCAGCTCCTGTTGATGGTTTCCGGCATGAATCCCATTTAGAGAAGCAGACCTGCAGCCTGCCCATCTGCCTATATAAGTCCAGACCCATTTCTATTCTCCTTGGAGAATTTCTACTCGGCTTCAACTTCCCCTCCAGACATCTCGCTGGAGACAGCCGCTGAGAGAATAATTAATAAACTCAACATGAATATCTCTCTCTCCCCACCCCCCCCCCTCTCTCTCTCTCTCACTCACTCACACACACACACACCTCTTATGGGTATGGTGTCAGTTGCTATAGAGAAATTGAGGAAAATCTCCATGCTTCGGTTTTCTTCATCTTTCTATGGCTCAGTAGAGCCCTTTTCATTGTTGTCCTTGAGATCTAAAGTCTTGTAGCTTGAAGTGCCTCAAAGTTTGGACTGTCTTCATATAGACCAGGGTTTCTCAACCTTAGCAGCTTTCAGATGGGTGGACTACAAGTTGAGGTCCATACAGCTGACATCCACCTAAGTTCAAAGCTGCCAAGGTTGAGAAACACGGATGCGGACAAAGAATAGTAAGGGAAGCTGTGATGAAGCTACCTAACCTGGAGTGTTAGGAGGAGACCAAAACCTAGAGGTGAACTAGGATACCTGCAGAGCACCCTGTCTTGACTCTCCCAAAGGCATGTCAAAACTGGAGATTTTGCTTCTGCTAAACCACATTATGTTCTTATGACAGCAGCTGGTTGCCATAGAGATGGGATGAATAGCAAAAATATTGGAAAGAGACTCCGGCCACTGTTTTCTGAGCTTCCTACCGTATCATCCAGTGCAGTTGGAGGTCAGAGTCCATTTGGTGCCACGTCTTCTTTTTGGTGCTCTGCCTTGAAGGCCAACATTTATTTATTTAGTTTTGTTTCATTTCTCTCCTCATTTGTTGACCCTACTTGGGTCGAAGGTTTTCTTCCAAGTATAGGCCATCTCATTGCACATCATTTGGTTTGTGGCTCTCTTGGCAGCTGGGCAGTGGCCTGAATTTAGAAAAGGAAAACAACCCAATCAAACTATAACTTGGTTAATAGCCACTGGAGCTGACCAACCAAACACCCACTAAGTTTAGAGTTTCTTAATCTGGCCAATGAAATGCTACACTCAATTTTCTGGCTTCCAATTGATTTGTGTCATAAAGTCATAAAAAGGGATCACATGACCCCAGGGAACCTGCAGCCGTCATAAGTATGAGTCCGTTGTCAAGTATCTGAAGGTGGATCACATGACCATGGGGATACCACAACGGTCATAAGTGTGAAAAAGGGTCATAAGTCCCTTTTTCACTGCTTTTGAAACTTCGAACAGTCACCTAAGCGAACTGTTGTAAGTCAAGGACTACCTATGCATTTTAGGTCATCTTAATGTATTCTTTAATATATTTATTACAAGGGATAAATATGTACAAGGAATGTAAGCGACGGCTCAGTGGCTAAGACGCTGAGCTTGTCAATCGAAAGGTCGGCGGTTCAGCAGTTCGAATCCCTAGTGCTGAGTAACGGGGTGAGCTCCCGTGACTTGTCCCAGCTTCTGCCAACCTAGCAGTTCGAAAGCAGGTAAAAAATGCAAGTAGAAAAAATAGGGACCATCTTTGGTGGGAAGGGAACAGCGTTCCGTGCGCCTTTGGCATTGAGTCATGCCGGCCACATGACCATGGAGACATCTTCAAACAGTGCTGGCTCTTCGGCTTTGAAACGGTGACGAGCACCGCCCCCTAGAGTCGGGAACGACTAGCACACATGTGCCAGGGGAACCTTTACCTTAATGAATCCTTTAACCATCTATTTTTCATATCTGCATCCAGCTATCTTTCCTCCACTGCCCACATTCTGCCAATCAAATGACAAATTCTGGCTGAATGCCTCCAGCCCACAGCCCTGCTGGCCCCAGTCCGTCCTCCTCCTCCTCCGAAGATTGAACCCTCACCCCCGTTTGACAGCTGCCTCTTAAAACTCCAGAGTACGTGCCAATCAGTCTCGGCAGCCTCCATCCGCATGCAAAGAAAGAGGTTGTTTGTCTGAGGTTTCTGCAGACAACGTCTTTGTCAGAGGCAGAGCCCACGAGGACGCATGTACTGGCCTGTGAATGGCTTCCCGCTGGCCCACATACCTTATCTCTGAGCTCACCCTCTCTGCGGCAAGCTGGGCATGGAAAGGCACGCAGGGCGCAGATTCTTTTGCTTTTGCTGCTAATTGCAAAAAAACCCAAACGATGCCCAGGCTGTGCAGAAGTTCTGCAGCCTGGCTGTTTGTTCCTTGGAAAACCCCTGAAGGAAAGCAATAGCATTTAAGACTTATATACCACTTTGCAGTACTTTACAGGCCTCTCTAAGAGATTTACAGGGTCAGCCTATCCGCCTTCCCGCCCCAACAACGATCTAGGCAGTGGTAAAATCCAATTTTTTTTTACAACCGGTTCTGTGGGCGTGGCTTGGTGGGCGTGGCAGGGGAAGGATACTGCAAAATTCCCATTCCCACCCCACTCTGGGGCTGATATTTGCCGGTTGTCCGAACTACTCAAAATTTCCGCTACCGGTTCTCCAGAACCTGTCAGAACCTGCTGGATTTCATCCCTGAATCTGGGTCCTTCCAAAAATGGAAGGCTGAGTCAACCTTGAGCCAGTTAGGATCGAACTACTGACAGTGGGCAGAGTCAGCTTGCCCACTGTGGGAGCCCCAGCCCTGTGGAATGAACTGCCCCCGGAAATACGTAAGATCTCCGACCTCCGGGTGTTTCGCTACGCTCTGAAGACCCTGTTGTTCCGCCAGGCTGGGCTATTAACATAACGATTTTAAATTGGGGTATTTTAAATTTCTGGGATTTTAATTGGAGCCTAATTATTTAATGATTTTAAATTTTAATTGTTGTTTTGTTTTGTGTTTTTAAATAGGCTGTACACCGCCCTGAGTCCTTCAGGAGAAGGGCGGTATAGAAATAAAATTATTATTATTATTATTATTATTATTATTATTATTATTATTATTATTATTATTACTACTACTACATTCTAACCAGTGGTGGGTTGCCCCCAGTTCGGACCAGTTCGCAAGAACCGGTAGTAAAACCGGCAGGTGGCTCCACTCACTGCCCCGGATGTCGTCATCGGTGATCTGTGCATCCACAGAAGCTTCGCGTGATCCCATTGCAAACCGGTAGTAAAGGTAAGTAGGACCCACCCCTGATTCTAAGTATTGCACCTGGAAGGAAGGAAGGAAGGAAGGAAGGAAGGAAGGAAAGAATAGCACTTAGACTTATAAACCGCTTCACAGTGCTTTCCAGCCCTCTCTAAGCAGTTTACAGAGTCAGCCTCTTGCCCCCAACAATCTGGGTCCTCATTGTACCCACCTCGGAAGGATGGAAGGCTGAATCAACCCTTAGTCAGGATCGAACTCCAGACTGTGAGCAGACATTTGCCTGCCATGCTGCATTCTAACCACTGCGCCACCATAGCTCTTAGGTAGCCCTTGGCATATTCACCTCTCGTAAATTTCCACAACCCGCTTAACCCAGTTCCCCATTTCTGGGAAGCCTAGCTGAGGAATTCTGGGAGTTGAAGTCCACAAGTCGTAAAGTTGCCAACATTGGAGACCCCTGATATATGGACTTCCAACTCCTGGAATTGCCGGATGGAGCATTCTGGGAATTGAAGTCCACCCAGCTCTAAGGTGTCAAGATTAAAGAACCCAGCATTGCTATAATGTATAACTATGGCTTAGTTAGTTCAGGGTTTATAATTAGATCTCGGAGTCTGGATGTTTGTACTTCCTTTTCAGTGTGTGGAGCCAAAGTCCTGCTCTGAAGTCCCACCGGACTTGCAAAGTCGTCTTGAGAGGGTACAAGCGACGTGTTTTCGATAAACAGAGCCAGGAATCTGCTTCTCCCGGTCCAAAGTTCATTGAACTTCTGCAAAGCTGCTTGCCAAGGAATTCTTAGGCAGAACAGCACGCTCTAAAACCCTGAGCAAGGAATCCTCTCTTGCGGGGGGGGGGGGGAGAGGGGGGGAGGCGAAGGGGGTTTGTGGGTTGACAAGAAACAAGAGCCTCTGATGGGTGATGACAACCTCTCTCCAACTTGTTTCAGATTGGGGCAAATTTTCCAGTTCACCCAGGGTTTTTGCAGCGATCTTTGCAGGTAGCAGAAAACTACCTGCCTGTAGATCTGATGATGTTACCTAGTTGGGTCATGAAACATCTACAAGAAAACCACCAAGCTCAGAGGGCACCAATGACCACCAAGCAACTCTAGGTATTGGATTGTCAAGGATTCCTCATCAGTCGAAGTTTGGCACATTCATACATCCTCTTCTTCAGCTGAGAAGAATCTAATCCAGCTGCCTGGAATCTGCCCACCTCAACTTCTGGATTTCTTCCTTTATTTTTTATTTTATTTTATTTTTTTATTTATTTTTTTGCCTTTCTCAGTGGGGATCCTCCTTTCAACCTTTCAACACAATCTGGTCATCATTTTTGCAAAACCACCAAAAGAGAGAAATGAAACTTTTCACTGTGGTTTTCCACAAGCTAATTTTGCCTGGAAAAGGAGACCGACAAAATCGCTAGGTTTTTTTGGTTTACTAGAGCAGACGGGAGACTGCTCAGAAGAAAATATTTGAGATTTGGAGATGGAGGAGGGATTCTTTCACTCTCTTTTCCACACACATCCCCAAACAGTAGTGAAATCCAATTTTTTTTTATTACTGCTTCTGTGGGCATGGCTTGGTGGGCGTGGTGTGGCTTGGTGGGCATAGCAGAGGAAGGATATTGCAAAATCCCCATTCCCTCCCTACTCTGGGTCCAGCCAGAAGTGGTATTTGCTGATTCTCTGAACTGCTCAAAATGTCCGCTACCGATTCTCCAGAACCTGTCAGAACCTGCTGGATTTCACCTCTGCCCCCAAAGCACAGGTGTGTTTGGAAGCTCAGATGGAAGAGCCAAAAAAACCCCAACTTCCTTTGACTTCAAGAAACTTGAAGGAGTTGGAATTTGATTTTAAGCTCTTGTGGACCGGCAGAGGTAGAAGACCTGGCTCACATCCTATTTGACTGTTGCTTGTATAAGGGGGTGAGACACAGGTACCTTGGTCCATATACCAAACGAAGGACCCATTGGGATCCCCAAATCAAAACAACTTACGGTACTTTAAGGGCACCAGAACCTGAAAATAACACAATAATTTAACACAGCACAGTCCTTAAAACAAAATGGTTCGGTTGAGATCTGCCTACGGGGGACTGATTGGGGTAGATTGTAAGGGTGACACCGAAATATAATTGTATGTCATTTTACTCTATTTCATATATTTATGTATCAAATTAGATTGTATCTTAGCTTATAACTATTGTATTTTACCCTTTTATTTTAAATTGTTTAAATGAGTTGTTCTTGGTGATATGTTTTTGCACCTTTGTGCTTTGATATGGCCTATAGCAGGGGCCTCCAAACTTGGCACCTTTAAGCCTGGTGGACTTCAACTCCCAGAATTCCCCAGCCAGCAAAGCTCCAAAGTTCTCCAAACTTGGCACCTTTAAGCCTGCTGGCCAGGGAATTCTGGGAGTTGAAGTCCACCAGGCTTAAAGTTGCCAAGTTTGGAGACCCCTGGCCTACAGGCTAATCAATAAAGATTTTAAGCTCGCTGCTTATTTGAAACAAGATTATGACAGCCTGAAAGTTAGACCCACAATGTACCCAGGATGGGATGGCACAATTTGGAGACTCTTTTCACGTGACAAGTTGAATCCAGGTTCTCGAAGCTGCAATGGGCCGTCTCTCAATTTGCACAACCCCGAGGATTCCATGCAAAATCAGAAACAGTCTGGATCGGGCGTGAAATGGTTTCCTTGCTTGTTTCGGGGGCTCCTCCTATTTTCCCCAGGAAGCCAGGTTACGGCCTCCATCTGCCAGGGAGGTGCCAGGCTCCTGACACAACAATAAGCCCGTCTGTGGCTCGTCCCGGGGTCACAGGCGTGTTTTGTGTGTGTTTCCCGACAAGACTAATCGTTTCCTTCTTGCCCTGGGTGACATTTTGAGTTGGCTGGTTTCCTTTCCGCACTTTTGATTTATCTGCAAAATCTCCCTGGAGAAACAAAGCCTGATGCATCCAGCCAATTGACCCGTCCAGCGGCAGTGACGTTTGAAGGGTCTCCCACTCCAACCTCCACACCCTGGGAAGGAAGTGCCCTCAAAAGCTGCGAGTTCAGCTCCTTCCCTAGAATTCTTTGCCGCTGCGAGGAATTCAGGTACTCCTCGGCTTACGACTGGGTGCTCAGCAACCATTCAACATTGCAACGGATCCTCCAAAGACATCCAGATCCAGTGACATTTGTAGGTTACCCTGCCCTCATCCGCCCAGAGGTGAAATCCAGCAGGTTCTGGAGAACCGGTAGCGGAAATTTTGAGTAGTTCGGAGAACCGGCCAATACCACCTCTGGCTGGTCCCAGAGTGGGGAGGGAATGGGGATTTTGCAGTATCCTTCCCCTGCCATGCCCATCAAGCAGCACCCACCAAGCCACACCCACAGAACTGGTAATAAAAAAAATTGGATTTCACCACTGCATCCTCCACGCCTCGGGAAGGATTTGCCCTCAAACATTGTATGTGCCTAGTTCTTTCCCTAGAATTCTCTGCCACTGCAAGGAACACAGGTACAGTAAGTCCTCAACTTACAACACTTCGCTTAGGGACCGTTCGAAGTTTCAATGGCCCTTAGGACCATTTTTCACCCAACTGTTGCAGCATCCCCATAGTCATTCGGTTAAAATTCCTCTGCTTGGCCACTGACTCCTATTTATGACGGTTGTAGCGTCATTGGATCCCCTTTTGCAACCTTCTGACAAGCCAAGTCAATGGGGGAGCCAGATTCACTTAGCCACTGGGTTACTAGTTCGAGAACTGCAGGGATTCACTGAAACATCTAGAAACATCGTAAAGTGGGAACCGAAAGTCACTGAACAAATTTCTCACTTAGCAAACCTAAATTTTTTTTTGCTCCGTTGAGGTCTTAGCCGAGAACTTTCCCCCAGAGACAATGAAGACGAAGCTCTCTTTATCTCCCAGACCCCAGATTTTATTTGCCAAACATTTCAACCCCCCACCCCCACCCCAATTCTTTGGAGACCAAGAGAAGGAAAGAAGAAATGGATAACAGCAGGTCAGAGGAGAAACGACCCAGAGTCCAAGGAGCCACTTCTTGAATAAGGCCATGGACGACGTCCATCTCAGAGTCCCGTTTCCCATGGAGAAAACCTTTTTTTAAAACAAAAACAGGTATCAGCCAACTTGGACATCTGAACATCCGTCTTGCAGACAACAAATCAAAACACACAATGGCAGTTTCCACGGACTGCTCTGTTTTCAAAGACGTGGGGGGGAGTAACTCTGGATTTACTCAGGTCAGTGCAGAGGTGAGTGGCTTTAAAAATGCATGCTTATGACCTGTATGTCTAAAGACAAGTAGTCCTCGACTTACAACAGTTTGTTTAGTGACCGTTCAAAGTTGCGACGGCACTGGGAAAAAAAATGACTTATGACCGGTTTCACTCTAGCGACCGTTGCAGCGCCATGATCAAAATTCAGATGTTTGGCGACTGGTTCGTATCTATGACGGTTGCGGTGTCCTGGGGGGTGAGTGGGGGTTGGGACGTGATCCCCTTTGCGACTTCCTGATGAGCAAAGTCAATGGGGAAGCCAGGTTCATTTAGTGACCGTATTAACGAACTTAACTGCAGCGATTCGCTTCATAACTACGTCAAGAAAGATCATAACATGGGGGAGAAAACTCACTCAACCGTTTGGCTCGCTTAGCAACATAAATTCTGGGGCCACTTGTGGTCGTAAGTCGAGGACTACCTGTCACAGACCTCAGGAGTGAGATTGTGTTGCTTGTGCGACTTCCTCAAAAGAGTCACTTTGGTGGGCCAACCCTTTCACTCCTTCCACTTCACCTCCATTTTTGCTCTCTGTTCTCTTGCTTTTGCACAATCACCCTATCTAGAGAGAGAAAGAGAGAGAGAAAAAAATAAACAACAACAACTCTGAACTGAGTTCAACCTGATTTTGTTTCTTTTCTGGAGGGGAACAGGAAGTGCTGGTGTCAGAAAAGATCTGGATAAATTAAGAGTGCTTTTTTTTTTTTTCCCAGAAAAATCAAGCCTGAGAGGGGAAAAAAAGGAAGCTGGCTGGAGCAAAAAGCTACATTTCCTTTGGAAAGCAAATTCTTTTACTTCCTTTGTAAACAACAAGGCTAGAAGCTCGGCTCTTCTTGAGGAAAAGAATTCCGCTCGTCAAAATGTCTTTTGTGCAACGATTCTTGGCTGGGTCCTTGCGATTGGATCGGGATGGGTGGGGAAGACACCATCATCCCAAGCTTTGGTCACGACGGGGCTACAACCTCCCCTTTCAGCGCTCAAAAGTTTAGCATCGTGAAGATGGCGGAGAGCACAAGTCAACGGGGAGAACCTCCCAAGATCCACCACGAGGAGAAGACCTCCCTTTCCCAGAGGCAGAGAAGAAAACACGGTCGCTGCTGCTCATCCCAGCTGAGAGGCACAGTAGCGTTGAGGACCATCCTGAGCTCCAACATCTGGCTGCCTTACTAGAGGCTGTCGTATCTCCTCAGCGTCTCTTCCAGCTTCTGGCTGACTCTCTGGTAGAAGACAATCTGCTCCCTGATGTAAGACTGCATCATCTTTTTGAAGTCCAAGATGCGTCTCTCGTGGAAGTGATTCATTTCGGCCTGCAGGGCAAAACCAACCACTCGGCAACGCTTCCGGATCCCGTCTGCCTCCTCCTGGTCCATTTTCCCTTCGTCGCTCATCCGCTGGCTCTCCTTCACTTTGGCAAACGCACCTGAGGGAGGAAAGCAAAAAGACAGCTCACTGAGATTATAAAGCCCTCCGGAGATCGGACTGACCAATGTTGAGTTGGGCAAGCGAGAGGAAAGAATTTTCCAGAATGAAGAGAACTGTGTTAGTCAGAATAACAGAGTTGGGAGGGACCTTGGAGGTCTCCTATTCCAACCCCCTGCTCATGCAGGAGACCCTCTACCATTTCACACAAACGATTGTCCAATTTCTTCTTAAAAACCTCCAGGGATGGAGCAGCCACAACTTCTGGAGGCAAATTGTTTCACTGACTGGCTGTTCTAACATCAAGGAAGTCTACGACGGCCAAGAGTTAGAGAAGTTCTGTAAGCATCACTGGAGTTGTCTATTTGAGTCAAAGGCCTTGGATTTCCTGAACTCACTTCAAAAGCTAGGAATGAATTTTTGGTAATGAAGTGAGTTGTAGCTCACAAATTGGCTTGATGGAAAATGTGCAATGAGACTTCTGATTTGTGGTCTCTGCGGAAGACCTGAGTTTTATTCAGGAGCTGGAAGAGTATCTGTTTATAATTCATCATCACCTTCATCCACCTTATTTCATTCTATCACGCCAAAGAATTTGGGGAAATGGGCAAGATGTCCTGCTCCCCCATTTCTCCATGTCTGCCCACATGGCAATCATGATTGTCTAAGACAGAGGTCTTCAAACTTGGCAGCTTTAAGACTTGTGGACTTGAAGACTTGAAGTCCACAAGTCTTAAAGCTGCCAAGTTTGAAGACCTCTGGTTTAAGGAGATTCTCAGTCAACCAGGTCACAGTTGTCACAAAGGTGCTTTTCCAAAAGGCAATTGGTCTTTCTTGGTTGTTTTTTTTTTCCCCTTAAAAACATTTCGCTTTTCATCCAAGAAGTTTCTGAAACCCAAAGAAGCTTCTTGGATCAGAAGCAAACCATTTTCAAGGGGGAAAAAAACCCCAGTTGTCTTTTGAAAATCATCTTTGGGACATCCATGATTGTCTTTATTTTCGTCAACCCAAGTTTGCCATTTGAGTCCCTGGGTGAACCCATCCATGGTGTCATGTACAACATGCCAGCTACATCTCGATCCGGCCAATCGCGGATTGTTCCCTGAACTACGGCCTCTCCTGAGCTGCAACCCTTGTCTTGCTGATGTTCTCGCAAATTTAGGAGTTATGCAACGGGGCCTCCGTTGCTACCTCTGCTTGCATGCCTCAGGGCCTGCAAACATTTGCCTTCCCCCCCCCCCCCCCCAATGATTCAGACTTTTGGGAGAAAAAATACATCAGTCAGGGCCAACTTCACCTTGAATCGACAGGTGTGGCTTTGGCGTTGTGTATGAATCACCAGGGAGATAAACCACGCCAGCCAAACTACCTTGTCCCCAGATTCCCCTTATGGAATGTGCTGCTCAGGGACAGGTAGCAAATTCTGTCACACCTGTTGAAATTTCAAATCATTCTTCTGTCGTTCATAGATATTTAAGCCTCAGGGAGCATCGGCTGCACGCACAATAGTTTTTGATAGTTTACAATAGCTTTCTAATGCCTTGGTAAGGCCACACTTGGAATCCTGCATCCAGTTTTGGTCGCCACGATGTAAAAAAGATGTGGAGACTCTAGAAATAGTGCAGAGAAGAGCAACCAAGAGGATTAGGGAACTGGAGGCTCAAACATATGAAGAACGGTTGCAGGAACTGGGTATGTGTAGTTTGATGAAAAGAAGGACCAGGGGAGACATGAGAGCAGTCTTCCAATATCTCAAGGGCTGCCACAAAGAAGAGGGAGTCAAGCTATTCTCCAAAGCACCTGAAGGCAGGATAAGAAGCAACGGGTGGAAACTAATCAAGGGGAGAAGCAACTTGGAATTAAGGTGACCAAAACTGGATGCAGGATTCCCAGTGTGGCCTTACCAAGGCCTTATAAAGTGGTATTAACACTTCACGTGATCTTGATTCTCTCCCTCTGTTGATGCAGCCTAGAACTGTGTTGGCTTTTTTGGCAGCTGCTGCACACGGCTGGCTCCTATTTAAATGATCGTCCACTAGGACTCCAAGATCCCTCTCACAGTTACTACTATTGAGCGAGGTACCACCTATTCTGTACTTGTGCATTTTGTTTTTCTTGCCTAAATGTAGAACCTTGCTTTTTTCACTGTTGAATTTCATTTTGTTAGAAAGTGCCCAATGTTCAAGTCTGTCAAGATCCTTCTGGATCTTGAGCCTATCTTCTGGAGTGTTGGCTGTTCCTGCCAGCTTGGTGTCATCTGGAAATTTGATCAGTTCCCCCTCTATCCCCTCATCCAAGAGATTGATGAAGATGCAACTATAAAAGATTTCAGCATAAGTGCTGTATGGATGCTGTTAAGGAATTGTAACTTGGACACATGCATGAATGCTGCCTCTGTTAATATTAGTTTTCTGCTGATGTCCGGGCCTTGAGCCATTGAGATAAGACACTTGTGCGACATGGCACAGAAAAATGTGCAACTCTGCACAGTGGCCCTTTGTGTATTTTGAACTGGGAAGCCTTTTAAATATTAATCCTGGCCGTCCGAGCTTCTCTTGGCCACCCGGCTAAGGTCAAGACGGATGGTTGCCTATTACAGACATTAAATGAGGCACGCAGGGAAGTGTCTTGCAAAAACCTTGGGCCTGATCTACAAAGTTATAAGTCCCGATCAGTGGTGGGATTCAAGTAATTTAACAACCGGTTCTCTGCCCTATTGATTTCTTCCAACAATTAGTTTGCCAAACTGCTCAGAAAGTTAACAACCGGTTCTCCCAAAGTGGTGCGAACTGGCTGAATCCCACCACTGGTCCCGATCCAATCCCCAAATTTCTAACGAGCGAGCGTAAGGAGAGAGGAAGCAAGTTGTTTTCCACCTAGTAGAAAAATAAGAGAGGCATTTCCAACTGAATTACCCGCTGATCTGCATAACTATTGCAGACGCCTAGATGAGGAAGGAGCCTGAAAGATTTCTCTTGTTGCAATGGAAATGTAATTCAGATTTATTACAGTCCTATAGAAGAACGGAAGGAACGCAGTCTTTTAACACCCTTTTTTTTAAACTCCTGAATAATTCTGCAGAAATTAGGCTGGGATGGGGAAAAGGGGATAGGTCTTGTCTCTCCTACACCTGAGTTGTCAATACACACCTAATAAAACTGTCTGTTTAATGGAATCCTATTGAATGGACACCGGAAGCAGGAGGGCATGCTGGCTAGGGAATTCTGGGAGTTGAAGTCCGTCTGTCTTCCAAGTTGCTAAAGTTGAGAAACGCTGGTCTACCAAACTGGTAGTTCTCAACTTATGACCACCAACCGGGAGCAGAATTTCTATGGCTAAGCAAGGCAAGGGAGTCACGCCCAATTTTAATGACTCTTTCACTAGGATTGAGTTAAATCACTGCAGTTATTAAGCCAATCACGCAGTCATTAAGTGAATCGACTTTGCTCGTCAGAGGTCGGCGGGGAAGGTCACCCATGGGGGGTGGGAGGTGTCACATGACCTAGAGATGCTGCAACCATTGTAAATACATGCTGGTTGCCAAGCAGATTTTGACGTGGTCGTAGGGGTGCTGTAATGGTCGGAAGTGCGAGGACTAGTCATACATCTTTTTTTTTCCAGTGCCGCTGTAACTTTGAATGGTCACTAAACGAATGGCTATAAATCGAGGACTATTTGTATTCTGCAGTTCCGATGATATATCATGGTCTGTTTGCAAAGCCCTGTCTTAGCATTTGTAAGAACATAAATCCACAAATTATTAAGAATGCTCCTGAGCAGGTGCATATATATATGTGTGTGTGTGTGTGTGTGTGTATGTATATATGTGTGTGTACACACACACACACACACATATATACATATATATTAAGTGTTTTTTCTGTTGAAGCACTTGGTCTACCCCAATATGGGAGGGAGCCTCCTGCTTCCCTTTTGCCTTTCAGCTCCAATCCAGGAGCCCTCAGGCAGTTGCTATCATGACAATATCTCCTCTGGCTCAGTTGATAAAGGGAGGAGAACTTGTGACTCAGAAGTTAATACAACTGCCTAATATGCAGGCAGCTCAAGTTTGAATCCAAGTAAGGGTATGGCTAACTGATGAGAGCTAAATAGCTTGAAATAGATCTATACTAGTCTCCCTTTATTTCTTTATCAGTGAAATATAAATTTGATACATACATGTATGTATGTATGTATGTATGTATGTATGTATATACATATATACATATATATAAAGTGTTTTTCTATTGAAGCACCTGGTCTACCCCGATATGGGAAGGAGCCTCCTGCTTCCCTTTCGCCTTTCAGCTCCAATCCAGGAGCCCTCAAGCAGTTTCATTCACGATAAACCATTTTATACCAAATTTATATATATACATATACATATACATATACATATACATATACATATACATATACATATACATATACATATACATATACATATACATATACATATACATATACATATATATATATATATATATATATATATATATATATATATATATATATATATTCCTGTTCCAAGCCTTCTTTATCCTGGAGAAAACGATTTGCAAAAAAACTGGTGAGGATTGCTCCCTGTGGCTCTCCAAAGATCCAGGGTTTTTCCACTGGGAAGGAATTCACTCCATCCCTGCAACCTGCAAGGGTTTTTTTTTTTTTTTTTTTTGCAGCCAAGATAATCCTTCCGCTTCCCTCCGGGCTCCAAGTGTGAATTTAAGAAAGTGGACATCCCTGAAGCCACCCAATCAAAGCCGATCAGAGTTCTCCTACCTAGCCATTCCGAGATGTATTAAGAGCACAGCTCTATCTTTAGAGACAGCTTTAATCTCTGGAGCTTGTTCCTCTAACCTCCGTCTAAAGTCAGTGTTTGCCTTCAGCCGGTTCGACCTGCCCAGCCAGACAAGCTCTCCTACTTCCTGGTTGGAGAACTTCTGTCCAGGAAGCTTTCAGCCAAAGCTAAAAGACCTTTTCAGCTAAAAGTCCATGGGCAAAGCTAACCTTGTAAGTCATCCACGCAGGTGCCCAGCCTCAAAACTTGTGGGTTTTTTTCCAAAAGAGGACACGCCAGCTTCTTCTGCATTGCCATTCTGAGGTTCCTCCTGGCCTTCAGGTTGACAGGACTCTGCCGTTCTGCAGCGGCACTACAGAAGTACCCCCCTCCTCTCTCAGTGCAGATACCCCTAGGGAGATGGATCGGGGTGTCTGGGGACCCTCTGCCTCTCTTCTGCTCTCTCTTCAGGGAACGCCATCCTCTCCTGAAGAGGTTCCCTGGCAGAGATGTGGCCTCCTTTGAAGGCTGTTTGGCCTGAGCAGGACCTCGACTTCACCTCCCAGGTTGCTCAGTTTTCTGCTTCCAAAGGGATTCTGTCTTGCCTTATGGCTGAGTGGAGGAACTGTATAGACTGTCTGCCTGTCTATCATCTATCTACTATCATCTAACTGTCATCTATTTATCTCTCTATATCTATATCTATCATCTATCTAGTATCTATCTATTTATCCATCTCTATCTATTATTTATCATCTCATCTATCTATCTATCATCTATCCATCCATTCATCCATCCACCATCTATCCATCCATCCATCTATTGATCATGTCTGTCTGTCTATCTATCTATCTATCTATCTATCTATCTATCTATCTATCTATCTATCTAGTATCTATCTATCTATCTATCTAGTATCTATCATCTACTATCTATCATCTATTTATCTATATCTATATTTCTCCATCCATCCATCCATCCATCATCTATAATCTATCATCTATCTTCTAGCTATCTAGATATCTAGCTATCTATCATCTATCTATCCATCCATCCATCTATTGATCCTATCTATCTATCTATCTATCTATCTATCTATCTATCTATCTATCATCTATCCATCCATCCATCCATCCATCCATCCACCCAGCCACCTACCTACCTACTAGTATCTATCTAATCTCTATCTTTCTTCATGTGATCACTATTTGTGACTTCCCAACAGCTTCCAACAAGCAACATGAATGGGGGATGCTAGATTCGTTAAGGGTGACTCACTTAACAACTGCAGCAATTCACTTAATAACCATGGCAAAACAGATCATAAAGTCAGGCCTGGCTCACATATCAACCGCTTTGCTTAGCTAGCCAAGGAAATTCTACTCTCAACTGTGGTCGAAAGTCGATGGCTACCTCTCCTCCTATCTCCTCCTATTCAGCTGCTCACTGCTTACCCACAGGCCCATCTCTCTTACTTGCCCCTACTCGTCTTCCACAGTAGCTTCTTGAACACATGGGATCTCTCCTCCTCCTCCTCCTGTGGGAACCATTTGCTTCTCTTTCTCACAAACAGACCCACAGACACGCCAATTGCCCTCTGAGCCCTTGGAATGTGTTTGCAAATCTTCTGCGGCCTCCCAACAGGTGAGGCAAGACCAGCAACGCCCCCAGTTATCCAAAGACAAGGCGGCTGCATGCCATCGCATCCTTCAGAGGCCCCCAACGTTCTCTCTCCTGGTTTACCTGGATTGGTTTACCTTTGCAGCAGGCCCACTTCCTGCTTTAACTTTAAAAGGAAAACAGGTGGAGCACACCTGGGAGGTATTGCAGAGAAGTGGCGTGATCTCCTGGCAACCGGTTTGTGAGATCAGCGTCTCCTTTTCCTGCTTGGGCCACCCCTCCTTCCTTCCCCTCTCTTCCAACCAGGAAAAGCCAAGGTTTGTTTCCTAGAGATATTGTAATGATGGATTTCTTCAGGCCGTCTAGTGATGGCTGTGTAAACAGGGCGTCTTATCTCTGTCTGCTCTTTTCTTAATCATTGCTATATTGAGGAAGTTGGCCTCCCACTAATATAGGAATTAGATCAATCCAGTGGTCCCTAACTTTATTTGGGGGTGGGCCAGACTTGTGGACATAAAATTCCCAGAATTCCTCAGCCAGCAAAGCTTTGCTGGCTGAGGAATTCTGGGAGTTGAAGTCCACAAGTTTTAAAGTTGCCAAGGTTGGAGACCCCTGGACTAGAAGACCTCGAGGCCGCTTCCAACTCTGCTACTCTGACTTCAACTCCCAGAATTCCTCAGAGGCTGCTGTCCTAACCCTGAGCGCTATACATTTGCAATTGCAAAAGGCAGACACTCCGCCTGCTGCCATTTGCATCCCTTTCGCTCCTTGCCCTCTCCTGGGGGGCTGAAACATTTGCTCCGGCCTTTTGGGAAGCCTCAAAAGGACTTTCCATGGGATGAAAGGCGAAGAGGCTGCAAGATGAGCCGCCAACAATCCTGGCTCCAGCCTGCCTTCAAACCAGGAAAGAAGCCATCCAACCAACCTTTCTGCCTGCCTATCCCCAAGGGGCATCCCGCTTAAGACAAGTTCTGCCACATTGTTATCTCGGTCCTTTGGGGCCAAAAGAGAAGGATTTACCTTTCTGAAGATGGATGATGTCTGGGAAGTTGGAGAGGAGTCCCTGGTACAAGGAAAGGCTGTCCAACATGAGGAACAAGTCGTTCTTGGGCTGCTCGGCAAACATCTCCCCTACCATCTCGTAGGTCTTGCCCGTGTGGGAGATGGCGTTGTTGAGGGCATCAAAGCTGTAAGGTGGGTCCATCTGGAAGGCTTGGCTGACGGCTTGGAAAGCGTTGCCCAGTTTTTGGAACTCTTTACGGAAGCCCCCGGCGTGCTTCCTGGACAGCTCGGAAGCTACGCTGGTCAACTGCAGAACGCTGTCGTCCATCTTCTTGCTGAAGGCCTTGAAGGTGTCCACTCGGTCCTCCACATCCTGCAGGTCTTGGTGCTCGGTCGGGATCTGGAGGGTCAGGAGGAAGCTAGCCCCCACCATCTCGTCCTTCTCCGCCCGGCGTTTCCCCATCTTCCACTGCTTGTTGTCCCCGCAGTTGAGGAAGTGTTGGAAGCCCTCGTACTGGGAGAGCGCTGGGTGGCTGGTCATGTGGTCCATCCACAAGATCAGCCTCCGTTTGCGCTTCTCGATGAAGTCCTCCCCGAAGCGCCCCGTGGCTTGCTTCTCCGGCAGGTGGGGCACCGAGATGACGGTGAACTTGTGCAACAGGCGGTTGTATAGCCAGTCGAAGTGTTTGTAGCGCCGGTACACCGGCGAATTGCCGTTGCTGGGCGTCAGGCGGTAGGAGATGTAGCTCTTGATGCCTTTGAACTTGGTCTGTTTGGTGGGCTCTTCCACAGAGCAGAGGAAAGGGTGTGGGCTGGCTCTCCACTGTGGGCCTTTTGAGCCCATGTCTATGTAGTAGGCCTCTGAGATCTTGCCCATCATGGGCACGTCTCCCAAAACGAAGGCCTCCACTCCAGAGCGGACAAAGCTGGAGAAACGGTTGAGGTTCCGACTCACCACGCTACCTCTCTTGGAAGACCCGATGCTGTCCTGCCTCTCCAGAGACGGCTTGGCCCGACCGCCGACATTGTTGGGGTGAGGCGCGTAGGGCCTGGGGCAGGACAGGCTTGGCGAGGGGTGCCCGTTGGTCCCTGCCCCGCTCCTGGGTTCCTCCACCACCGTGCTTTCATCGTCCCAATCATCCCAGTCATCGTCATCATCTTCAAAGCTGCCCTGGTGGGGAATGCTGGGGACGGACGAGGGGACGTAGAAGGAGGAGCCGTTTCCAGGAGAACCAGCAGGACTGTTGGTATAAGTGGAGGAGGACCTGGAGCGAAGGATCTCCACGTAAGAGGCGGGGAACAGGCCCGTCTCACCTCGAGAGTTGGTGCCTTGCAGCCATCCATCCAGGGACTTCTCGTTGAAAAGCATCAACTCTTCATTCTCACGGATGCTGATTTCTTCCTTGTTCTCACTCTGGAAATCATAGAGCGCTCGAGCCCGGATTGCCATGGGGGTGTCTGGTGAGGCGGCCGGGTCTCTGCCCCCAACCCCCCCCAGGTGCTGTTGAAAAGGGGGCCGTCCCCAGGAAGCTAGCAAGGCCTGCAGCAGACTTGGCAACGGCTCGAAACAAAGAGCAGAAGAAGACTATGTCCAAAGAACAAAACCATCTGGTGTTTTTAGAGAAGGAGATTTAAGACGGGCAGTTGCTTGCTTTCCCAATCAGCGGAGGGAGGTTAAGAATGGGGCAAAGGAAAGAGCATTTTCCTCAGGGTCACAGACCTCAGGCAGGGACCAGGAAAAGCAGAAAAGCTCATTACTGTAGCCGTATCAAAGCAGCCCATAGGGTATCCGTCAATGTCGGGTCTCTCTTGGAAGACTGAAATTATAGGTCAGAATTAAGCATCTTGATACGAAGATATTCGGTCTGTGCGTTCTAAATCTGTTTGGTCTACAATTAAGAAAAACCAGGTTTTGTTTTTCTTTTTTAACAATAAAGAGAAATACAGGGCAATTCAGGATTCCTCAGCCTTTCAACCCAAGCCTCTCTGGAAGGGGAAAAACCAGGAAGAGAAGTCCCCGTTCTTATAAACCAGAAATGTTTTGCAAGGCTGAATAATAATCCCCGTTGGATCAGATTGGAAGCCCACCAGGCTCCCGAAGGGTGGAGGAAAAATGTGAAAAAGCTACAAATCAACTCCTCTCCATCCAGAGGTCACGCCTCAGTCCACACACACAACAAAGTCCACGTGAATTTGTTGCTGTCTCTTCCACCAAAAACAAACCCCTTGTTTTTTGGCCACCAAAAAAAAAAAAAGGAAGAGGGGGGGGAGGAGAAAAGAAAAACAGGCCCCTAAATAGAAAGTTTTACCTCTTTGCAGGATCTGAAACTTTGGGGGCAAGGAAGAAGCCGATCCTCCAAAGCAAGCAGAGAGTTCACCCACCAAGGTGTCCTCCTCCCAACCCACCGAAGCGCTTTCTGCAAACCGATTCAGATCCACCAGCCAAGCGTAAAATCCCTCGGGGCGCTCCGAAGATGTCTCTTTTGTTGCTCGCTCTCTCGCACTCGCTCCCTAGTCGATTTCCAGCGGTTCAGAAACCAGGACAGCGTTCAAAAACAGATCGCCAACAGGGTAGATTTAGAAGACAGAGAGAGAGAGAGAGAGAGAGAGAGAGAGAGAGAGAAATCAGAAATTCCGAGGAAGGACGCGGGTCGCTGCCCAGGAGACTGGATTTGCGTGCGCCTGTTTGACTTGGCAGCAAAGCCCCGGGAAAGCCGATTGCGCGAGGAAGAGGAGGAGGAAGAGGGTGGAAGCCCAGGAGAGGAAGAAGGGACACCCATCCACTGCAGAGCTTGGAGAAGTCAGGAAGAAAGTTTGCAGGACTGGCAGGGAGACAAAATGGGGGGAGGGAGAGGGCGGCGGAGACCCCTTTTTTTTTTGGAGAGGCGCGCGGGGCCGACGGGTGTCCGGACAGGCAGTCCAACCGGTTCCACCGCAGGCGCTTCCGGGAGGGACGAGAGCGACAGCCCCGGGGCCAAGGGACAGGCGCTGGCGGAGTCCCCTCCTCTGGTGGCGCCGGGCGGCCGAGGCACCTTACGCGATCCGGGTGCCCCTCGAGCGCAGCCAAACGGTTCTCCTGCAGAGGAACGCGCGGCCACCTCGCTGGGGCGCAATGCCCGTCCGCCTCTCCGCGGGGCTGGCAAGAGGGGGTGGTGGTTCCTCCGTGCGCCCCGCTGGCAGCGGCAGCAGCCGGGTCTCTCCGGGGGTGGGGGGCGCAGTTGGCCTCGTTGGGTACCCCCCGTCCTTCCGTAGGGTAGCGGGACCACAAGGCTCGGTTGCCTCCGCGCTCCTGGGCGCAGCTCACCCGCCGGGCTGTTCCATGACGCACGGGCGCAGCTGCTGCAGCCGCGAACTTTTGCCAAAGGCGCCGGGCGCAAAGCGACCCGCGGACGCAGCAGGCGGGCGGGCCAACCTGCGGCCGCCCTCTATTGGCAGCCGCCGCGGAGGGCGCCGCCTTGACGCTCCGGCTCGGCCCTGGCACGGGACTGGGGAGGCGGCGGCGCTTCCAGCCCTCGTTGGGTGGGTGGGGGGGTTTCTCTCCCTCTCTCTCTCTCTCTCTCTCTCTCTCTCTCTCTCTCCGCGGAGGAAGCTTCACCGGATTGTTTTGACTGCGCGCGCGGATGGCGGGGTGGGGGAGACGGTCAATAGGAAAACCACCGGCGCTGTTGCGAAGCCGAGGACGGCGGTTGAATTGCAACTCTTGGAAAACCTGGGGAGTGTTTGGTGCTCTCTGCACTTGGTGATTTGCTTGCAGACGTTTCATGAGCCCCCTAGTTCAGAGAGTATCAGGAGGACCCCCAGCCGTCCTCTTCCTCCCCTCTCCTTCCCTCTGCAAACCCCATTCCCTCTTAGCACTCTGATGATATTACCTGGTTGGGTCATGGAACGTCTGCAAGTAAATAAACAAGTTCAGAGGACACCACAATCCTCCTCCTCCATTCCCTAGTAGCATTGATGATGTTCCCTAGTTGGGTCACGAAACGCCTGCAAGCAAAGCTCAGAGGACACCACAGTTCTCCTCCTCTTCCTCCTCCTCCTCCTGCCCCCTAAACCCCAAGTTCAGAGGACACCACAGTTCTCCTCCTCTTCCTCTTCCTCCTCCTGCCCCCTAAACCCCATTCCCTAGTAGCATTGATGATGTTCCCTAGTTGGGTCACGAAACGCCTGCAAGCAAAGCTCAGAGGACACCACAGTTCTCCTCCTCTTCCTCCTCCTCCTCCTCCTGCCCCCTAAACCCCAAGTTCAGAGGACACCACAATCCTCCTCCTCCATTCCCTAGTAGCATTGATGATGTTCCCTAGTTGGGTCACGAAATGCCTGCAAGCAAATAACCAAGCTCAGAGGACCCCACAGTTCAACCCAGAGCCACACCGATGCTCTTCTGCCGGGTATGACATCATGACTTGCAAGCAAGGTGTTTTAGAGGGGCTCTTTGAGTTGGGGTGATCGAGAGAGGCTTCCTATTGGGTCACGAGATGCCTCCAAGCCAACCAGCCCCCTACACAAACTGCTTCTCTCTTTTGGGGAGCCTGGCACCAAGGGGGATAGCTTGGCCTCACAAGGTGGAGTCCGGCTCCATTGGAAAACCTCCAGGGTTGTGCAGTTGCCACCTGCCCTATCCTGGCCTGAGCCAGGTTGCTCAGCCTCGCAGGTGCCAGGATGCATCCCGCGGCTTGGGCATCCATCCCAATCTTTCCTCTCTGGGGATTGACGTTGGCCGTCCCAACCCGCTCAGTCTCCAATGAAGTTTGGACGGCGTGCAAAGGTTGCCTCTCCGAAAATGACCACCATGGCTGGAAAACCAAAGGTCCTTTATGGCTTCGCTGCATCAAAGCAGGCAATCGAAGCATCTACTTCGGGGTTGGTGCAACGTGGCTGCTTTAAGAGGGCTGGACTTCAACTCCCAGAATTCCTCAGCAAGCCAAGCCAAGCCAGGAAAGCAAAACCAAGCTGGCTAGGGAATTCTGGGAGTTGAAGTCCAGCCCTCTTAAAGCAGCCAAGTTGCACCAACACCAGTTTAAAAAAATGGAAAGTTTGGATTGCAAACCACATTTCAGGGTGGTTAGGCGCCGCCTCCCGCCCCCCCCCAACCTAGAGGGCGAAGATGCTGGATAGAAGGGGAGGGGCAAGCTCTAGTTTAGCCCCGCCTCTTGATCCGCGCATGCCTCCAAACGCGGCTTGCAGCGAAGCCAGCTGGCCGTTCCATTTAAAGCTGCGCGCATGCGCCGCTTGCACGTTCCAAGAGGAGGGAGGGAGGGAGGTAGAGAGAGAAGGCTAAGAGGAAGAGGCGGAGCGGCCCTTCCGAAGGCCCTTCCGGAAGACCCGCCCCTCGCACTGTGACGCAATCGCGGAAGGGGCGGGGCAAGGCGCGCTTCCGTTGGCCGCGCTCTCGGGAAGGCGAGTTCGCGGGTTCGAATCCCGCCTGGCGGCGAGCGAAGCTGGGTTGGGTAAGCGTTGAGAGGCGGAGACGACCTCCGGGCGGGGTCTTTTCTCCAGGCCATCAGTCCTTCTTTCCCTCCCTGGTCCTCGTCCCCGGATTGGGAGAGTGAAAGGGATGTTCATTAAAAAAAAAAAATCAGTCCCCTGGGCATGTGCAGAGTGCATTCAAGCCGACCTCTGAGGTGGGGGTGAGGGTGGGAAATCTCCTCTTCCCTCCCTCTTTGGATTCCTCTCTCTTCTTCCTACCCCTGCAAGGAAAGGTTGGACTACAGTTCCCATCCTGGCTGGGGATGATGGGTGTTGCAGCACCAGCCCTCTGGTGGGAGGTGGATCGAGCTGGCGGGGCCTACACCATCCCTCCAGGATGGGGTGGCTGGGCATCAAACCTGGGGCAAGAGCCTGATTTTATGACCTCTTTGGCCGTGGCTGTTGAGCGAAACTTTGCAGTCGTTAAGTGAATTACATGGTCATTAAATGAGTCTGACTCCCCCCTCCTTCCCCCCCTCCCCTGCCATTGACTTCTGCTGGTCGGAAGCTGGCTGGCTGGCTGACTCTGGGATGCTGCAAACCCTTGTAAATACATTCCGGTTGCCGAGCAACCCAAATTTTGATCACATGATCCTGGGGAACCTTATAATGACGGTTGTAAGTACGAGGAGCAAGTTTTTTTCAGGGTCACTTGTGGAACAGCCACTAAACAAATGGTGGTAAGTAGAGGACTATCCCGGATTGATGGGGTCTCCAACCTCGATAACGTTAAGGTTTCGTGGACTTCAATGCCCAGAATTCCCTAGAAAGCATGGCTGGCTGGGGAATTCTGGGAGTTGAAGTCCACAACTGTTAAAGTGGCCAAAGGTTGGAGACCCCGGACAAGGAGTCAACTCGGGAAGCAAAGCACATGTGGACGCTGAATGGCTCCTCCTTGGCTGGGGAATAAATAGAAGGAAAGGGGAGTGGTGGTCGTAGGAGACAACCATTTGTATTTCTGAAGATTTTGGCTCTGTGGGACTGCTTGCCAGAACTTAATTTGCAGCCTTTTGGGCTGGGAGTTCACGGCCTGACAATTATCGCAAGGAATTGATAAGGTCTGTTGCTGCATTTAACTCCTTGAAGGACTATTGCTTGGACTTTTCGGTGGGTGAATGCCATTAATTCACAAGAGGAAAATAAAAGGGTTTTTTTTCGTGGCCAGGAGTCTGTTTCTTGCTTCTGCTAAGGCTGGGCCAGAACAGGGTCAAGCTATTTTCCAAATCTCCCGAAGGCCAGAGAAGGAATAATGGATGGAAAGTGACCAAGAAGAGATTCAACCTAGAAATAAGGAGGAATTTCCTGACAGTGAGAGCAATCCACCCATGGAACAGAAGTTGCCTTCAGAAGTTGTGGGAGCTTCATCACTGGAGGCTTTCAAGAAGAGACTGGACTGCTGTCTGTCAGAAATGGTGGAGGGTCTCCTGCTTGGGTGGAGGGTTGGACTAGATGACCTACAAGGTCCCTTCCAACTCTGTTAATCTGTTATATTCCTTCCTCCATCCAGGCTGCTTCCTCCATCCAGGAAGAATGGAGGAGCTGAGCCAGGCTCTGGCCTGCAACTTTGTCGTCTCGCAGGACCTGAACAGCCCCGCAGCTCCACACCCGCGCCTGGCCCAGTACAAGCCCAAGTACAGCTCCCTGGAGCAGAGCGAGAGACGCCGGCGGCTGCTGGAGTTTCAGAAGACGTAAGAGAGGCCCCCACCCCCGGCATTAAAGCCAGCAAGTCTCTTGTCCTGCCCCACTGCGGGGTGAGGAGGGCCTTCGAACGGCTCCTCTGGAGAATCAGAGGGGGTTTTTTTCCTGCATGGTTTGGAGCAGAGAGCACCCCGCTTAGTTGCTATTTCTTTCCTTTTAAAAATGTAGTTATTTTTATTATATATTTATTATGGCTGCTCCAGAAAGTCTCAGAGGTACTAATAGTATCCAGGTAGCCGATTAAAAACAGTTTAAGCAAAAATTTATAAAGGGCAACTCAGACTAAAAGGAACCATAGCAATAAAAACATGATGTTTGAACTTCCTTCCTTCCTTCCTTCCTTCCTTCCTTCCTTCCTTCCTTCCTACCTACCTACCTACATACTATTCTCCCTCCCATTTTCCCCTTTCTCTCCTTCCTTCCTTCCTTCCTTCCTTCCTTCCTTCCTTCCTTCCTTCCTTCTTCTTACTATTCTCCCTCCCATTTTCCCTTTTCTCTCCTTCCTTCCTTCCTTCCTTTCATTCCTCCTTCTCACTATCCTCCCTCCATTTTCCTTTCCTCCTTGTTTTCTTCCTTCCTTCCTTCCTTCCTTCCTTCCTTCCTTCCTTCCTTCCTTCCTTCCTTCTCCCTCCCTCCCTCCCTCCCTCCCTCCATTTTCCTTCCCTCCCTGTTTTCCTCTTTCCCTCCTTCTCCCTTTCTGGAGATCCATCACAACGTCAAACAGTCTTTAAGCGATCCATCCTTAAGCAAAGACTTCCTACATTCAAGAAAATTAATCCCATTTTTTTCCCCTTTCTGACCCTTTGTGCAGAACTTCTAAATGTTGAGCTCACCTCATTACTGTCCCTTTGAGGTGTTTCTTCCCCTGTAGGGTTAAACTTGATTTTAGGTTGTTTTTTTTTTCCTCTCTCTCTCTCTCTCTCTCTGTCAAGTAAGCGGCTGGACTATATAAATCATGCCAGAAGGCTGGCGGAGGATGATTGGACTTATACAGAGGAGGAGGAGGAGGAGGAGGAGAAGAAGAAGAGAGAGACGGAGAAGGAGGGAGAGACAGCCAAGGCTGATGGAGATCATGAAGACATGGAACTAGACATGGTGAAGAAGCTACCCAGGCGATATGCCAACCAGGTAAGCAGGAGAAAACGGGGGTCAGTTCTTCTTATTTTTTTCATTACTGTCATTTTATTTGTTAGTGTTCCAGACCTCTGAAGAAGGATCTAAGTAACAGGTTGTTGCAAGAGATAGGTGTTTTCAATATTTCTCTCATTGATGGATTTTCATCAAAGTCATTGACGCCTCCAAAAAGTTCAGCTTCCCTAGAAAACTTAGGATATAGAAGTTGTGTTTTTACATCGGCATCATTTAGGAGCTGAAGGTGGAATAAGGAATCAGGCTGTCCTGATTTTATGGTGGGTTTTTAAAATTTGAAATTGGTTTTAAATTGAAATGTTTTAAATTATGGGCCAAACTTATTTAATTATTTTAAATCTATTTTAACTTTTCTGTACAAATGTTTTACTTTGGCTGTTCACCGCCCTGAGTCCGAAAGGAGAAGGGCGGTATAGAAATCTGATAAAATAAATAAATAAATAAATAAATCAAAATGGGCTCAAAATGTAAAGCTGACAGAGGTATGAAACAGCAGACAGGGTGGCCCAACTAAGAAAGTTTTAAAAAATTAACAAATTTATTTCTAGTTGTTACAGTTTTTTCCTCCCTTTAAAGTAACACATGCATTGAATCTTTTTTTAAAAAAAACAAAACTAAACAAAACAGCAAAAACAAAGAAACGGGAAAGGAGTACTTCTTCATGCATAAAATAAACTTTACCTTAGAGCAAAAGGTGGAAAGTCTTAATTTTTTGATGTAATCATATTTTCACATCCAGTTACTTTTTATCTTAGATTGATACAATAAAACGGTTATTTTTTTTTTTTAAGGGGAAACCGTCCATTATTTTCCATATGCCTTACAAGAATACTTTGGCAACTTTGTGTTACATTATTCTTCAAACTTTAAAATAATGATAAGATCCGGCAGGGAAAGAGAAACATTGGTGTTCAAACATTTTCTCTGTGTGTATAAATGCAGTCATGAAAATAAATAATACTCAACTTGTGAAAATCATGCAGTTTTTTCCCACTCTAAATTCCTTCCTGCCTAAAGATTCTTAAATGATTTTCAGATACTCTAAATTTTAAAAAACACACCAAGCTACCAGGGTTCCAGAATCCCCTTCTCAAAAATAGTTCATGGAAGAACAAAAGACCCAAAATTATTTATAATTTTCCTTCCTGTTTTTATTTCTATTGATCAGATGGGTAATCAAACATTTAAACAAAATTACTCCCCAGGAAAACAGACGGGATTCTCCTTAGCCACTTTCCACCTATCCTAAAAAGGACCTTCCATTTCAGAAAAAAATTCCTAGAGAGTTGATTTCCTGTTGTTAATTTTTTTTATACATATATGCATGTTTTTATTCAAAGTTTTAACAACAGTTGTAAGAAGTAAGACAAACTAAAGTAGAACAGGAAAGAAAGGGAGAAATAAAAGAAAAAGTTAAAGGTACAAAAAAGACAAAAAGGAAAGAAAAGTAGAAAAAGAAGAAAATATTAAAAAATATGTAAAGAACTGGCTTCTGAACATCTTCAGAACATTTTAACTGCTGTCTCTAAAGTTGCATCAAGACTCTCTTCTTTCTATAACCTATCCTGCCTTCTCATCAAAACTATAAAACTATCTTCTCATCGTTCCTATCACCCATCTCCTCCCACTTATGACTGTATGACTGTAACCTCATTGGTGGTATCCTTACGATTTATACTGACTGTTTCCTAGTATGATTTGATTGCTTATTTGTACCCCTATGACTATCATTAAGTGTTGTACCTTATGATTCTTGACAAATTTTCTTTTTATGTACACTGAGAGCTTATGCACCAAAGACAAATTCCTTGTGTGCGCAATCACACTTGGCCAATAAAGAATTCTAATCTAATATAATCTATAAATCGCAAATTCATTTTTTTTCTAACGGGCTTCCAGTCACTGATAAATGTAGATATTGTCATTTCTCTGATCAGTTTAGCCATTTTTGCAGGTCCCGTCACCTTCACTATGGTATTGTTAATTATTTTGATGGCTAAGTGGCTCAGCAAGGCCATCCTTATCAGTCCCCAGAAAATTATCTACCCAGGCAACCAAACCTCCTCATTAAACCCAAGGACTCTCTATTGCAAATGTGGCTTCCTTTTTTTTTTTTTATTTATTTATTTTTTACAGAGGCTGCCCAAGGCTGATTTTTTTTTCCTGCCTATTCATTTCATCTTCTTACTTCTTAATAACTCACTAAGCTTTATGTTTTGCAAGGTGAAAAACAAGATGAGAAAAAGGCATCTAAGAGTTACAAAGAAAACTGTGGAGATTCTCAGTCCTCCAGATCAGGGGTCTCCAACCTTGGCAACTTTAAGACTTGTGGCTTTGCTTTGCTGGCTGAGGAATTCTGGGAGTTGAAGTCTACAAGTCTGAAAGTTGCCAAGGTTGGAGACCCCTGCTCCAGATCATAATTGTCCCAAAGGTGCTTTTTCAAGAGGCAACTGAGCTTTCTTTGTTTTTCTTGGAAGACATTTCGCTTTTCATCCAAGAAGCTTCTTCAGTTCTGAAGAAGTTCTTCAGTTCTTCTGAACTTCAAGGAGCTTTGAACTTCCCAGCACAAGCCAGGGTGGGGTTTTAACTCACAGTAGGATCCGTTGAAAAATTAAACTTTGGCAGCCTATCTAATGTTAGGGAGGTGAAAGCTAGTTTGATCTTTGGGAGAAAAGAGGATATTCAACTCTATGCATCCTGAAGATGACAGTCCAAGAAGGAGTTTGAGGGAGGTCTACCTTCTGGGAGTCTCTTCAATAGCCAACTTCTGAGTTGATTCAAGTTGTTGGCCCAGGGATGTTAACTCAGGAGTTGGGTTGGCTGAATCCTGTGGTAGGCAGATGTCATGGGAAATGAGAATCTGTTGTATAATGCATCATTGGTTGGGGGGGGTTCAGATGTTGGAGACCTCAGGGGAGAACTGAAAATCTTGGGCATTCACAGCAAGCACTCAAAAAACTGACCTTCAACTTGGCGTTTCTTCATTGGGGTCAAATGGTTCCTTTTCTCGTTCTGGATCTTTGGTGGGTTTTCTCAAGGCGGTTGAACTGTCTGCTTCCTCCTCTCTGCAGCTGATGCTCTCTGAGTGGCTGATCGATGTCCCCCCAGATCTGGATCTGGAGTGGCTCTTCGTGGTGTGTCCAGTAGGGAAGAGAGCGCTTGTCGTGGCCTCCAGGGTAAGAAACCAGGTGGAGAGCCAACCTGGAGTTACGGTTGAGGGTTGGACGGTCAGTGGGAAACTCAGATTCATGTTCAGTGTTGGCCATGGAGGCTTTGTGGGTAGCTCTGGGCTGGTCCCTCTCAGCCTTAACCTACTTCTTCAGATTGTTATGGGGAAGAAGACGAGAGCAGTGGGTACATCAATTTGTGCTTCTATGTGAAGAAGCAGGAAGCCATCCTCCTCTTCCCCTTCTCCTCTTAGTCCTCCTCCTCCTCCCCTTCTTCCTTCTTTCTCCTCCTCCTTTTTTTCCCTTCTCCTTCTTTCTTCCTTTTCCTCCTATTCTCTTCCTCCTTCCTTTCCCCATCTTTCTTCCTTCTTCTTTCTTTTCTTCCCCTTTCTTCCTTTTCCTCATCTTCACCTCCCTCTTCCTTTCCCATTCTTCTTCCTTTCTTCTCCTCCTCCTTCTTTTCTCCTTCTTCCTTCCTTCCCCTCCTCATCATTTCTCCTCCTCCTCTTTTTCCCTTCTCCTTCCTTTTCCTCCTGTTCTCCTCCTCTTCCTCCTTCCTTTCCCTGTCTTTCTTCCTTCTTTCTCCTCCTTTCCCCTTTCTTCCTTTTCCTCTTCTCCTCCTTCTTCCTTTCCCTTTCTTCTTCCTTTCTCCTCCTCTTTTTTCCTTTCTCCTTTCTTCCTCCCTTCTCCTCCTCCTCCTCTTCGTCCTCCCAAACTTAAGACAAGATGCCCAGGTCAATTGAATGCTTTGCCCTGGAAAAAAACCCATATTCTCATTTCTTTCTCTTGCTTCGCACACTTCTAGGGCAATACGGCAGCGTACACCAAAAGCGGTTTCTGCGTCAATCGGTTCCCGTCTCTTTTGCCTGGTGGGAACCGGCTTAATTCAGCAACAGGGAAAGGTGAGTTTTCCAGTTCTTTTCTCCTCATGACCATCACTGTCGTTCTTGGCAAGGACGAAATCAAAACTTTTGCACAACCTCCCTGATTTACAACACAGCCAGAACTTAACACAAGGACTAATCCCGGTGGGTGTCACTTACAGAATACACCATCTTGGATTGCATCTACAACGAGGTCCAGCAGACGTACTACATCCTGGACGTGATGTGTTGGCGGGGACACCCTGTTTATGACTGCCAGGTAACTATGGTCGACCACTCACACCCCTAGGTCAACGAGAGATGCCTCGGAGGTTCCTCCTAAACCTGGTTACTGTTAGGCTTCATTTGGTAGTTTGTAGGTTAGGACGCTGGGGGGGCTCCTAGGATTCAATTGCTCGGGTGAACCGCAGAGAGAAGGTTAAACCTGTGTTGCTTGAACCTGTAATGCAGAGGTCTTCAAACTTGGCAGCTTTAAGACTTGTGGACTTCAACTCCCAGAATTCTCCAGCCAGCTATGCTTGATTTAAATAGTTCTCTCCTTCTTCCTCAACATTTTTTTTTTAAGCATGCTTGATGGGCTGGGTTGCAATTGCCATGTAAGCCTTAAACCATGGCTTATAAACCTGTGTGAGTTTGTGACAACATGCTTGGCCTAATAGAGAAGGCTCCAACCTTATCAACTTGCAGACTTCAACTCATGGCTGGCTGGGGAATTCTGGAAGTTGAAGTCCACAAGTCTTAAAAATGGCCGATGTTGGACATGCTGGCTGGGGAATTCTGGGAGTTGAAGTCCACAAGTCTTAAAGCTGCCAAGTTTGAAGACCTCTGCTGTAATGGGATGTGGAGATGACATTGGGGGAGGAAGGAAAGAGCCTTTCACACCTCCTGGTCACCTTTTCTTCCCTTCCTTCTCCAGACAGATTTCAGATTCTACTGGCTACATTCCAAAATGGAAGAGGAGGTGGACTTGTCGGAGAAAAGCCGACTTAACCCAGTGAGTCATTTTTTAAAAATTTTATTTTGACCAAATATTTTCCCAGCCCTCTTTTTGACTCGTGCAGTATACAGGTCCTCCATGGAAGGCAGGTTGGTAGCCATTGTTTTTTCCTGCAGTTCTAATGATCCTCTGAAGTCTGTGTCTGTCTTGTTGGGTTGCAGAGCCAAACCAGACAGTTATGGAGGTGCAGATGACAGACTCCATCATTCCTCTGTAGAACTGGATCAGCAGCTCCTTGGGCAGTTTGAGCTTTCTGAGTTGGTGCAGAAAGAACATTCTTTGTTGGGCTTTTTTGATGACGTTTTTGATGTTAGGTGTCCGTTTTACCACATTTTTTAAAATTTTGATTTAGCTTGGCTTGGTTTATGTAGTGTTGGCAGGGGAGTTCTGGGAGTTGAAGTGCCCCCCCCCATACACACTTTCAAGTTGCGGTGATTCAAGTGGCCTATCTCATACTCGCCAATTTGTTTGGAGGTAGACTGCCTCTAAGCCTGGAGGCTCCGTTTCCCACTCATCTATCAAACAAAGCAGAGGGTTTACATACGTGTGTGTGCTGACTTCTTCGGCCTCTTTCTCAGTATAGGTTTGTGGGCCTCAAGAGCTACTCCTGCAATTCAGCCAGCCTGTGTGAGGTTTTGGCAATGACGTTCCCCTTCGAGGTGAGTTGGCCTTGTTCACATGAACGCATCTCAGTTTTAACATCCTCCATTAAATGCTTTCACACCAGGCTGAGTCTGCAAGGGAGGGGTTCTCCTGCTGGGTTCCCCAACAAAGGGGTCCCCAAGGCAGCACCTTCCAGATATCAGTACCCTCATCACATACATAGAGACCAGGGGTGAAATGCTCCCGGTTCGGACCGGATCGCCCGATCCGGTAGCGATGGAGGCAGGTGGTTCAGAGAACCAGTAGCAAAAATCCCTGGGCCCACCCCCCTCCCTTTGCCCAGCTGAGCCGTGCAATCATCAGAAGCTTTTTTTTTAATTTTTAAAAGCATTTTTTCTACAACCTCTTTGGCCGAAAAAATGCTTTTAAAAGTAAAAAAAAAGCCTCTGATGATCACATGGCTCAGCTGGGATCATCAGAGGCTTTTAAAAGCATTTTTTTTACAACCTCTTCAGCCGAAGAGGTTGTAGAAAAAATGGTTTTAAAAGAAAAGAAAGAAAAAAAAGTTGGCCACCCCCACTCAGTCACGCCCACAGAACCGGTAGTCACAAATTTTACATTTCACCCCGATACAGACCCCGCACAAACAATTCACTCACTTAGGTGGATATTCAGTATTTGCCTCCAGAAGTTGTGGGTGCTCCATCCCTGGGGGGTTTTTAAAGAAGAGGCTGGACAGCCACTTGTCTGGAGTGGTTTAGGGTCTCGGGGTTGGACTAGAAGACCTCCAAGGTCCCTTCCAACTCTTCGTTATTTTGAATTCTGCTTAAGCAAAGTCACTCTGACCATATAGGCTTCTCAAAGCGTAGAGCTCCCCCTGCTGGGCTTTTGGTGCAAACACAGCTCCCCTGGTGGAGACAGCCAGCCACCCCCAAAACTACTAGAAGTTCCTCCTTTTGAGGCGAATGGTGATCCCAGGGCTCTGAGATGCTGCAACCGTCTTAAATGCGGTTGCCAAGCACCCGAATTCTGATCCCGTGGCTTTGGGGATTCTGCGATGGTCGTAAATGCGAGGACTGGTCATAAATTGCTTCTCTTTCCAGTCGTGTTCTTGCTCCGAACGGTCATAAATTGAGAACTATTTTGATGGGTTATCATCAACATTCTTAATCGGGAGCTTCCAATCACATCGTTTCGGTCGCCATCTTGACTTTTTTGCCCTCTTCCCCATGGACGCCCGCGCCTTATCCTGAACCCGACCCAGCTGTTTTCATCCCGTTTCTCCTTGCAGGTAGACGGGATCCTTTTCTATCACAAGCAAGCGCACTACAACCCCGGCAGCACGCCGTTAGTGGGTTGGCTGCGCCCTTACATGGTCTCCGACATCTTGGGCATCGTGGTGCCCAGCTGCCCACTCACCTCCAAGCCTGGCTACGCGGGGCAGCAGCTGCAGCAAATCATTGAGCACAAGAGGAATAAAAACCAGCAGCCGGGCGCAGCTGACGATCCCCCCTCGCAAGACGGGCGTTACGAACTGGAGCATTTGTCCACTCCTCCAGTGGAAGCATCTCAGCCCCTCTCACCCAGCGGGGAGTGCCAGATGGACAACTGACCGGAGATCAGAAAGAACTCCGGAACATAAGATTTTAAAATTTTAAAAGAATTAAAATTATATTTTACTAAGCTTAGTAAAATAAAATTTTAATTCTTTTAAAATCTTAAGTTCCGGAGTTCGCAGCAGGGTTTTGGGCTTTGGTCCCGCGTTAGAGAGGCTGCCGTTTGCTCACCTCATCCTTAAATGAGAGTCAAATCCATCCATGCCAACCTCTTGAGTTTCTGAACGAATTGGGAGATGAGCTGATTCGAACCCGGGTTCAAATTCTCACAGGTCACACACACACACACACACACACACACACCTTGGATTGCCGGGTGTTTTGTCACAAGCCATCAAGGCCATTGGGCTTCACCAGTACTGGATTCCAAGTTTGAAAGAGAGATGTGAAGTTTTTTAAAAAAACCACACACATAAAAAGACACGGATTGTGCCATGTGCACTGCAGGGAAGTTAGTTTTCAGTCTACTCAACCTTGGAAGCTTGAAGATGGATGGACTTCAACTCCCAGAATCCCCCAGCCAGCAGCGCTGGCTGGGGGATTCTGGGAGTTGAAGTCTACCCATCTTCAAGCTTCCAAGGTTGAGAAACACTGGTCTAGAATCAAATGGCGTGGGTGGTGGTGGCTGCCATCTTGACTTTTTTGACCTGCCTTGCGGTCATCGCTGCACAGATTGGACGTTAAGGGAGCTACACTAGGCGCTCCTCACATAAAAGGAAAGAAAACCCAGAATAGATAAAAGGACACCCCATTCACATGCTGAACCCTTTCGGCTTCCCTCTTAATTCTGCCACGTTTGCGGTGTTTGGGAATTTTGGTGTTTGGACTCTTGGGATTCACCAAATAAAGAACTTTTGAAAGATCTGAAACAACTTTGGAAAATAATTAATCCCCTTTTTCTCTCTCCCGCCCAATCCTTCTAATCGCCGTTGATTTCAGATGATTTCATGGACTAAGAGAATGGCTGACTCAAAGTCATTAAAATTCACTGTTAGTCCAACGCGTGAACCATTTTTCGTCGTTTCAAATATTTTCTGGTTGCTGATTTAAATAGTTCTTGATTCTCTCCTTCTTCCTCAACATTTTTGGTTCCCCCTGACTTCAGAATTACAGCCTTCCCTTGAGGTGGTTCCTCCTTTTTTCTTGCTACGGTTTGGAAAGCCCAGGAAAATCCATTGATTTTTATATATATTTATTTGTTTTTGAAGAAATGAGTTATGTAGGTGGCATTAAGGCCTGGTTTAAGCATGCTTGGATGAGCTGGGTTGCAATTGCCACTTAAGCCCTAAACCATGGCTTATAAACTTGAGTGAGTTTGTGACAACATGCTTGGCCTAATAGAGAAGGCTCTAGCTTTGTCAACGTGCAGACTTCAACTCATGGCTGGCTGGGGAATTCTGGGAGTTGAAGTCCACAAGGCTTAATGATGCCCCAACCCCAATGATGCCCTTGACGTGATGTCCCAGTGCCTGGAGGCCGTGTGGATCTGGATGGGGAGGAACAAGCTCAAACTCAACCCTTCCAAGACCGAGTGGCTGTGGTTTCCGGCGTGCCAGTATAGTCAACTGGGTCCATGGTTGACTATTGGGGGCAAGATCTTGGCCCCCACGGAGAGGGCTCGCAACTTGGGCGTCCTCCTGGATGCACAGCTGTCTTTAGAAGACCATGTGACGGCCGTGGCCAGGAGAGCTTTTTATCAGGTTCGCCTGATACACCAGTTGCGTCCCTTTCTGGGCCAGGATGCCCTGTGCACAGTCACTCATGCCCTCGTCACGTCACGTCTGGACTACTGCAACGCTCTACATGGGGCTCCCCTTGAAGAGCACTCGGAGGCTCCAGCTGGTCCAGAATGCGGGCGCGTGGATGGTTATGGGGGCAACTCGGCGCTCCCATGTAACACCCCTCCTGCGCGAGCTGCACTGGCTCCCGGTGGTCTTCCGGGTGCGATTCAAGGTGCTGGTTGCCATCTTTAAAGCGTTCCATGGATTAGGACCTGGGTACTTACAAGATCGTCTTCTGCCACCGATAGCCTCCCACCGGCCAGTACGCTCGCATAGAGAGGGCCTCCTTAGGGTGCCGTCGGCCAGACAATGTTGGCTGGCGACCCCCAGGGGGAGAGCCTTCTCTGCGGGGGCACCCGCCCTCTGGAATGAGCTCCCCTTAGAGCTTCGTCTTAGCCCCGACCTGCATACCTTTCGCCGCGCCCCAAAGACCCTTCTGTTCCAGCAAGCCGGATTGGCCTAATACGGATTTTATAAGGGGTGTATGTATGTCTTAATTTTTGAGCCAAATTTTATATATCTGATTTTAATTGGTTTTAAATTTTGTAAATCTATGTGTTTTAATATGGCTGTACACTGCCCTCAGTCCTTCGGGAGAAGTGCGGTATAGAAGTCTAAATAATAATAATAATAATAATAATAATAATAATAATAATAATAATAATAATAATAATAATAATAATAATAATAATGTAGCCAAGGCTGGACAGCCCTGGCCTAAGCCATGTTAGAGCTGGACTGCACCCTGTGGGACACCTTAATTTTTTATTTTTTATTTTTTTTTTTTTTGTTAAATAGGCTCTTTGGAGAACTGAAAATTCAGGCATCATTTTTTAAAAAAACTTCTTGAGTTTCTCGTGTTCTCACCGAGGGCTTTGGAGCGCTGAGAATTTAGGGTCCCTTGAGTGAGAAAGCTAGCAGTGTTTTGAGCCTGGGAAATTGGCTTTCCTCTCGGCATCCAGACAGGAAATGCTCTTCATTCTGGAAAAAAAAAAACAACAAAAACCCAGAGCATCGTCTTAGCAGAAGAAAGGGACTCCCCACTTGGAGCCTGGCCATTTTCATCCAAAGCCAACTCTCAAGCATAGCTTTTGGGAGCAAAAATATCTGCAAATCTATCCCTCCTCCTGCAAATTCCCCTCCTTGCCTCATTCATTCCTGGTCAACCCTCAGCAATAGATCCTCTCTGGCCTGCTGGGGCGATTATGTCCATTTCAGGTCCCCTGCAGGCGGAAGCATTTTGAGAGGACTTTAAAAAATCAATATTTGCAGTCGGCTCCTTCGTATTCTAAGCGAAGAGAGGCCAAATCTTGCAAATTTGGCTAAATCAGGCCTTCTCTCCAGTTTGGCCTTTTGTATCCTGCCAGAGAAGAGATATTAGTCACCTGGGATTCAGTAGTCGCCCCTTGTTGAGTTTTCCTGCCATAAGGACTAGAAACTTCCCAAATCCAGACAGCTGGCCACCTATTTTCGAGTAGACATCCCTTGTTACTTTTCCTGCCATTAAGGATTAGAAGCTTCTTTTTTTTCAAAGGAAGGAAATCGAGACCAACTCCGGCTACACTTTCCTTATTTCATTCAAAAAAAAAAAAAAATACCAGAACGCCAGCAAGCCTAAACTCTCCCCGGTTGCTCAGCAAAAAAATAAAAAAATGAAAAGCAAAAATAAAAAATAAAAATGTTGAATTTGCACACCCATTGGGAGATTAGAAGCCAGGTGCTCTCCTTCTCGAGAAATCCATGGTTCATGAAAGTTTGCGCAAAAAGAGGTGCCAGGAAACCAACCCAAGGCTTAGAAAGCTGCAACGAGGTGCAAGCTTTCTAACTATAAATACGGGCGTGCAGCCTGTCTCCAATTCTCTGAATAGCCCAAGGTGGTTTTCAAGAGAAATGACATCATGGTTAAGGGGCCGATGCGTTTCTCGATAAACTCAGAGTCGCTCTCCATCTCCAGACAGTGGGCCTTTTTAAAATCCACCCCGCCCTCCCTCCACCCGCCCCCTCCGGCCCTCTTTTCTCAGAAAGCCACGTTTTCCTTGCCAAGAATGTAAGCGGCTGGCAACTCACTGGTGGCTGTGCAGCCAAAGAGCAACCTGGCCCAGGATTTTTTTTTTCGGGGTGGGAGAGAGCACCCCTTTGCAAGCTAGAGATAATTCTGCACCCCTTTGCAAGCTAGAGAAAGCTGCAATCTTAACAAGATGATTAGGGGACCAGAGGCTAAAACTTAGGAAGAACGGTTGCAGGAACTGGGTATGTCTAGTTTAATGAAGAGAAGGACTAGGGGAGACATGATAGCAAGTCTTCCAATATCTCAGGGGCTGCCCCAAAGAAAAGGAGCAGGGTCCACCTATTCTCCAAAGCACCTGAAGGCAGAACAAGAAGCAACGGATGGAAACTCATCAAAGGAGAGAAGCAACCTGGAATTAAGGAGAAATCTTCCTAACAGAACAATTAATCAGTGGAACAGCTTGCCACTAGAAGTTGTGGGGGCTCCATCGTTGGAGGTTTTCAAGAAGAGACTGGACAACCATTTGTCTGAAATGTTATAGGGCTTTCTGTCTGAGCAAGGGGATGGACTAGAAGACCTCCAAGGTCCCTTCCAACTCCGTGATTCTATTGTGTTCTCTTCTGAAAACGTATATGAATGCAATCCGCGGACCCCTGTCTCGTAGCAAGGGGCTGCCCTGAAGGGGTCTTCTGGCTAGATGACCTCCAAGGTCCCTCCAACTCTGTTACTGGCTGAGCTTTGCAAAGACCAGACACCCCCCCACACACACACACACTTATTTATGAGGGGGCGGGATGATGAGATAGGATTCCAGAAAGGCTGACTTGATTCTATGGATGGAGAATATGGTGTCCATCTGAGCATGCAGTTCAGGGTGGGGTTTTACTTATTTATTTATTTATTAGTTTGATTTATATGCTGCCCTTCTCCGGAGACTCAGGGCAGCTTACAATGCGTTAAGCAATAGCCTTCATGCTTTTGTATATACCTGCTTAGTAGGACTTTCGGGGGCCCCCTAAGTGGTGTTCTTTTTTATACAAAGTCACCTTATTGCCCCCACAATCCGGGTCCTCATTTTACCTACCTCGGAAGGATGGAAGGCTGAGTCAACCTGGAGCCTGGTGAGAATTGAACTCGCAGTAATTGCAGGCAGCTGGCAGCTAAATACTACTTTAACAGTAGTTTAGTCCACTGTGCCACCAGGCTCTGCAAGGCCTTCAGAGGACTCTGCTCAGATGGGACCCCTGGCTGCACCATCCTGATAGCTTTGGGTTCCCCTCACCTCTCCACTAGCTGTGGGGAATTGCAGGATCAAAGCGACAGCCCTGCGAGGTAGAGCAGACCCAGGGACTTGAGAGATGGTGAAGACCAGCTTGGTTGAGTCTGGCTCTACTAAAGCTCAACTTTTGCAAGTTTAACCGTGCTTCCCCTTTCTAATACTTCTGGGAATTAGGTATTGGTGTCTGCTGAAGCCACTTCCAGATGTTGTCTGGTTGTTTTACACCTAAAAAAATATTTAGGCGATGGGTTTTGTGTATTTCCATCAAGGTCACATTTGTTATTCTGTTCACAAGGTGCCTTATCATCTTCACCAATACATTTTTACTCCCAGCTTCTATGGCTAACATTTTAGAATAGGTAAACCTTGAGTTATGGCCATTTCCCAACCGTTCAAAGTTATGACGGTATTGGGGGGAAAAATGACTTATGACCACTACAGTGTCCTTGCCATCCTGGGATCAAAATTTGGGCGCTTGGCAACTGGCCTAGACTTATGACAATTGCTGTGTCCTCTGGTCAACCTTAGCGACCAAACAAAGGATGTTGAACGTGCGGAGATAAATCTCTCTCAGCCCACCTCACAGGGCTGTTGTTGTAGGGAAAAAGAAGGAGGACTATTAGGTATCTTCACTGCCTTGAGTTATTGATTACAAAGACAATAAAGGTGGAATACAAATAAATACCGTAAAATAAAAATAGATAAATAAATGTGCTTGTAGCCCCTGGATGGTTTGATGCCTATTTGTCTTTCTCTTCATCCTTCCTTCATCCTCTCTGCTCTCTTCGTCCTCCTCCTCCTCCTCCTTCTTTTTCTTCTTCATCATCCTCTTCTTCCTTCTTTTTCCTCTTTCTCCTCTTCTTCCTCTTGGTGGCTCTCCTTTTTTTCATTTTTCCTTCCATTTCTTCATCTTCTTCTTCCTCCTCCTCCCCTCTTCTTTCTTCTTCCTTGGCACTTTCTGTCTGCATTCTTTCTTCCTCTTCCTCCTTTTTTCCTTCTCCCTCTTCCTTCCCCCTCCTCCCCTTCCCCCTCTTCCTTCCACTCCTTCCTCTTCTTCTCCCCCCCCCCACCCGTCTCCCTCTTCCCCTCCCCTCCTTCCTCTTCTCTCCGCACTTCCTCTCCGCATTCTTCCCTCCTCCTCCTCCGGCCCGCCTCCCAAACAGCATCCCCGCCCCGCGGGCCCGCGAATGGGATGGCGTTCCTCCAGGCTGGGGTGTCCGGGGGGGGGGGCTTGAGCAGCCCAGGCGCCGGGAAGGGCTGGCCTCCCTCCCTCCCCCTCCCCCTCCCTCTGCTTTTGAGGAATCAGCGCTGCGAGGAAGGCTGGGCAGCAGATCCACCCGCTTGGGCGGGGAAGAGGAGGAGGGGGTCGGTCAAGCCAGCGGGAGCGGATCCATCCATTTCCTAATCCTTCTCACCCAGCCCCCCCCCCCGTCTTCTCAACACACACACACACACACACACACACAGACTCCTCCTCCTCCTCCAGAAAGCAACAGTTCGAAGGAAAGTCTGCCTCCCCCCCCCCCCCCATTTCCTCCCACTCCGGGAAGGGAGCCCATCCGAATCGGGGCAGATTTTGCGCTTTGAGACAGCGGAGAAACTTCCTTCTGTCGCCCCCCTCCCCAATTTCGTTCTCTCTCCTTCTTTCTCTGTCTCTCTCCTTTTTTTGCAAGCGGACGGGATCTCCCCCTCCTCGTTTTTCCCTCGCCTCCTCCTCCTCTTCTGCCACCCCCACCCCCACCCCCAGGGTTATTTTTTCCCCCTCTCCCATAGCTTTAGCGTGCTCGGTGGGTGGAGAAGCAAAAGGCAGAGGCTTCCCGCAACAATTCGGGTTTTTTTGTTTGTTTGTTTTGCTTTTAATTGTTTTTAAAGCCAGAACTGTTGCAAAAGAAGGCAGAGAGAGAGAGAGAGAGAAGGGGGGGGGGGTTCTCCTCTTTCTTCCACTCCCCACTCCCACGCCCACCCGCAATGCACGGGAGGTCCGGGCTGACCCGGCCAAGCGAGCGAGCTTTTTCGGGCTGCTGCCTCTTCCTTCGCGGCTCCTGGGTTTGTCGGCTTCGGATCGCGCCGCTCCGACCGTCTTAATTCGGAGCCTGGGCTCTTGGTGGCCCTCCCCCTTTTGAGGGGAGCCCGCGGGACCCCTCCCCTTTCGACGCCCCCCCTTCCTCCTCCTCCTCCTCCTCCTCTTCTTTTCCCTGGCTCTTTTTTCAAGCGCTCCGTCCCCCAAAGCGAAGATGCCCGGCTTTGACTTAGCGCGGAGGGCAGCTCTTTGCCGCTGACCGCCCCCTCCCCACCTCCAATCCATCCAAGCCCCGTTGGCTTTCCCTACACCCCCCCCCCACTCATTCTCAAATAACAGGAGGGGGCCGGAGAAAGCTTGGGGGGGCGAGGCTGGCGACTTTGGCAAACTTGCGCCTTTTCTGCGGGCTGGCAGGAGCATGGCCGCGCAGCTGACTCCCGAGGAGGAGCAGGTAAGAGGGGGAGAGACCCCCCAACCCACCCACCCCAAAAATACCCATAAATGTTGGGGCTCAGGATCTGAAGGGGGGGGGGGACAGAAAGCTGAGCAGGGCCGGCTGGGGAGATCGTGGCTGCCTTTGGCCCTGACGTTGAATTGTGTTTTTTGGGTTTTTTTTTTTTTTTGCGATCCGAATTTGGGGGGGCTGAAAAAGGGAGGAGGAGGAAGGGGGCGCTGGGGAAGGGAGGAGGGGGTCCTGCCGGAGATGCAGAAGCCGAGCCCGTTCAGGCCTGGCCTTTCCTCTCTCTCGCCCCCCTCCCTCCCCTTCTAAAAGACCTCCCCCCTTCCCCCCATCCCTGGGTTTCTTGAACGAAAAGGTGATGAACGGAAGTCAAAAAAAAAAGAGCCAGCGAGCCTCCCCGGCTGGGCCCGGCTTTGGGGTTCCTTCGGAGGCAAAGCTGTGGGGAGGGGGACTGCCTGCTGTTTTCCTGGGAAGTAGATAGACCCCCCCCCGTTTTTTTCCCTCCCCCACTCCCACCTCCAAATGCCTCTTTACTTTGTAAGTCCTCTTCCCTTTGGGGGTGAATAAAGTCCAGAAATTTGGGGGCTCCTCTTCTTTGCTGGAAGGGGTGTGTGTGTGTATTTGGGGAGGGGGGCAATCGTGGCCCTGAGGAGTACAGCTACCCCCTCCAGCCTTTGATGGACACCCCACTTTCCGCCAGATCAGTGGAAGAGAGAGTGGGGGGCAGAGGTATTTCCTGGGTGATGTTTCCATGGAAGTCATGGAAGATTTGGGGGAAGAGGAGGGGGTTGGGGGGGCTGAGATGCAGGCAAATCAGGCCCAGAGAGGGGAAGTCTTTCCCTTGCAAAGGGGGGGGCAGTGGCAGCCCCCTCCCCATCGTGCTAGCATCCCATTTTGTACAGCCTACCTATGTATGACCCACCCACCCCAACCAGCAAGGATGAAGACCCCCTTCCAGGCTCCCTCCTCTCCCTCCACAAACCCAAGCAAATTTTTGACTGGGGGGACATTATAAAGGTAAACCCACCCCCCACCCCTTCTGCATAAAGAGAGCATGGGGCGGAAAGCAATGTCACTCTCCCATTGAAAGTTGGGGAGAAGTGATCAAGCTGTGCCCCCCCTTTTTCTTAAGCGAACCCCAACATTTTGGATTCTCCCCTCCTTCTCTGTCTCATTCCCCCTCCCCAAGGATTGGTATGTTGGGAGGGGGGGTGAGGAAGTGGATACTTGACTCCATTTTTTTCCCATGTTAAAAAAAAAGGATTAGGGAGAGGATGTGAAACACAAACATGTAATAACCCCCTGGCTTCACATCTTTTAATGTTTAAGGAAGTGAGGCGGGAGGGTGGAGAAGTTCAAAGCAACCCTAACCCTTCTGGGTGCCACTTCACTCTTTTAATGCCCCCTTTTTTTTCAAAAAAAAAAAAAACTTTTCCCAATCATGGAACTGGAGAGTGAGGAAGGGAGAAGAAAGAGAGAGAGAGAGAGAGAGAGAGAGAGAGAGAGAGAGAGAGAAAGAAAGAAAGAAAGAAAGAAAGAAAGAAAGAAAGAAAGAAGGAAAGAAAATACGTAATGGAAGGAAACTGGTTTTTCTAGAGAATCTCCCAGTGGGTGTTATAAGAAAAAAATATATATTTATGTAGCTTTAAGCATCCTTGCTTTCATTTTAGAGTCTGCTCATGGAGTAGCTTTGCTTCCTAAATTTTTACCAAATGCAATTCTTTGGTAGCCAAAAAGTGCAATTATTTTCCCCACCACCAAAAAAAATTGCAATTCTTACAGGGTCATAAAAAGGGAGGGGTTTTTTAGTTCTTTTTATGGGGTGGTGTTATTGTAGTAAGATGAGGGGTACTTGGTGCTCTCTGAGCTTGGATATTTTCTTGCAGACCTTTCCTCTAGGTAACATTCTCAGTGCAAAATATAATTTTTCTTCCCTTTTTAATCTCCTTTCTTTAACCTGGCCAATCAAATACATTTTTATTTAGCAGTAAGGCCTCACAATGCCCTCACAACTGAAAGAAAAATGATCCTTTACAGATGATGGCAGATTAAATTGGTGCCCCAAGTTTTTTTTTTTAATTGACCCAGGAAAGAGAACAAAAGGGAAATTAAGATAGTAATCCTCTATGTGTGTGTGTGTGTGTGTGTGTGATTCTAAGAAGGAGCTTAGAAGGTCATTGATCTCTCAATGGTTTGGACAGGGGTGCAAAACAGAAGCCAGATCAAATAAATTACCTAACTTTTTTTTAAAATGTACAGTATATCAGTCTTTCTCCACCTTGGCAATTGAAGATGGGTGGACTTCAATTCCCAGAATTCTTTGCTGGCTGGGGAATACTGGGAATTGGAGGCCACCCATCTTAAAAGTTGCCAAGGTGGAGAAAGACTGATATATACATGACATTCATTCCAACACTCTTGATGGCTCTTTGCCAATCCTTTTTAGCAGCATTAAGCTACCCTATCAGTGTTGGTCCTCCTAAAAACATTGCCCTGGCTAGGGAAACAGGAAGAAATATCTGAATTTCTCAGTGTTTTTTTTTCTCCCCCAGCTGTTTTGGAGAATGGTTACGCCTGGATGGCTGCGCCTCTTACATTCCTGCCTTTTCTAGTGCATGCATGTTTTTTCTTCCTGAATTCCCGTTGACTGTAAACGGGGAACGTGTGTGTTGGGTTGCGAAGTTTTCGGCTTGTGTAATTTTCCACTTCTGCATCTCCGAAGCTCTAAGGAAACCAGAAAAGGGGACCCCAAAACACCCGGAGTTCTCCTTGTGCAGAATGGAGAAAAGATTAATTTAGACTTTCCCCTCCTTAACACCCTCCCACCCACCCATCCGCCCCCAGGAAAATCTGATTCTTTGTGTTTGTCTTAACGTTGACTTTTCTGGGTGTGCCAAGCTTGGAGTGAAACCCTAATAGATCCAGGGCGATAATTGAGAAGCGAAGCTGATAATTGAGAATAATGAGAAGTCGAAAAGATACTGAATTCTGCAAACCCAGCGAGCTCAGCAGTCCTTCTGACCCTGGAGGATGAAACACAATGCTGAGTCAGTTGGGCCAGGCCGAGTTGCTTGGTGTCCTACAGTGAAGGTCTTTCCCTGCCACCCCAGATCTGAATTAAGACAGGCTCCTCAAATTATGCTTTTCTAGGTCAATACGGACCTCCCAAATATCTGGGACTTCATTCCAGGTCAGCCTTCGTATCGCTAGTAACTCTTAATGGGAAGTCCACCCTTACGCATCTCGTGTGGTGCAGCTACTCCTCAGGGACGTTCTGAGAATTCTCTCCACTCCAACTCATGTTGGACTTCCTTCCGGCGTCATCTGATTTGAAGCTGTGGCGTGATTCCCTATTTATGGAATTCCGAGAAGCTGTGGTACAACAGACGACTGGCTGATGGCCAAGATAGTCTTTCTGAGATCCACCATTCCTTGAAAGAGGGAAGGTCTCCTTCAGATCACACTCAGGGACTCCTAGACGTGTGTTTGCGAAGTTCGCTTTTCCAAGGATATTTCGGGCCAAATAAAAATATTCCCTGGTGCTCCCGTCCAAGCATTAACTCTTTCTTTGCTTGTTGAGATCAGCCATTTTAAGACCAGCAAGTTCATCAATGAATTTGAGGTCAGCCTCTTTTTTTTTTTTTTTTTTGAGAATAGCAAGTCATGAATGAGATCAGCCTCATTCATGACTTGACTCTGTTCACTCCGATTCTTGCAATAGGACAGCGATCTCTCTAATGAAGTGTTAAAAGGCAATTGGGACAGGGAATTGTGTTCGGAACACAAAAGCCGTGGCAGGCTCTTCCCCCCACGTGGCAATTCCATCTGTGGGTCCCAGGGAAAAGGGGCGTCCTATATATTATAACATGATTGTAGACTGGGGAAAGGAACGAATTCGAGTTTTTGTATGATTTTAAAACGGAATGTGATATTGGAGGAATATTGGGCTCGGTATCCCTTAACCGTCAGCAAATTTAAGACTCTTGAGTGGACTTTAATTCCCAGAATTCCCCAGCCAGCCAATCAGACGATGCCGGCAGTCCAACATGGCTTTGAATTCTGAGACGGAAGTCCATCCATCGTAAAGTTGCTGAGGTTTGAGAAACACTGACGTAATTGATCCTTAATCTACAAATAGCATCTGCTTTCTAGGGCAAAATAAATCAGGGACGACAGCTCGCTGACCCCCTGCTGTTCTGGCCTACAACCCCCATAATCCCTTGCCACTGAGTCACATTTCCCTTGGGAGTCCAGTCATTTACATGCAGATCTGGGAGAGAAATCTTGCAATACAGCAGATAACAAACCAGCAATTATTTTCAAGGGCTTCCTTAAAATCAAATTGGAATTCTTTTCAGTTGCAAAGGTGTCTATTTAGAGCCCGTAAATATTTTGCATAACATATTTGCATCTTCATTCAGGTGTCTCTTTTTCCTCTTTGGGGAGGGCCAAAATTCAAATACTCCAGGATGGAGAATTGTAAATGGGTGGCATTGCCCAATGGGACATGCTACTATTGGAGATAATAGCATCCTCAGAAGTCATTTATAGATAAAACAGTATTGGTATAAACTTTTATCACATGATAAGACAACTGTGGCCCATTGTGTCACAGCTTCAGAAATATTTCCTTGCCAGATACCTCAATACATTCAATAACAGTGCTGGAAAAGTTCTTAAAAATCCAGGGAGCTACAGATAGTTCTCGATTTACAACAGTTCAAAGTTGCCATTGAAAAATGTGACTTGTGGTCGTTTTTCACACTGACAACCGTTGCAGCACAATGGAATTTTTTTAAAAAGAAGAATCCCCATGGCAACCTTTCCTCCTTTTTTCTTTTTAAATTTCTCTCTCTGATCGTACTGAACTCTGCTGCCCGGATAGAAACATCTCCGTCGAATTAGAAAGTTGATAAAATCCAATTCCGTCCTGGCTGCCTTGGGAAAAATCCTTTTTATTTTTGAAACCGTTTCCTGTTGTCCCAGATGAGTGACGTCATTCTGTTATTTATTTTTTTTCTTCCCTCCTTTTGTTGGGGAGTCAACAAAAGGGAAGTTGAGTAAGGATGGGAAGAACGTAGCAGCTTTTCACCCTGAAAAAAGGAGATTACCATACCAGCCAGGGAGTGCCTGGGCTGCATTTTGGAAAAGAAAAAAAAACATGGAAAAGTTCAGGAAGGGGTGATGAAACAGCCTTTTCCTGGGTCCTTTTCAACAATTGATGTGATCCTGTGTGACATTTCCTTGTCTCTTCGTTTCATGGAAAATAAATCACTAGTTAATCATTGCTCAAAACCCGAAGGCACCTTTTCTTCCGGCTGTTCCCATTTTTCCCCCTCCCCCTGTTTCTCAGTACTGAATAGACCTCGACTTACGACCACATTTTGGTGGTTTAAGCAAAACATTTGTTCAGTGAGTTTTGCTCCGTTTGAACGAACTTTCTCGCCAAGGTTATCAAATGAATCAAAGCAGTTGCTAAGTTAGGAACACGGTTGTTAAGTGAATCTGGCTTTCTTCCCCCCTCCCCCCCTTGACTTTGCTCATCAGAAGGTCGCAAAAGGGAATCAGGTGACCTCGGGGACACTGCAACCGTCATAAGTATGAGTCAGTGGCCAAGCGTCCAAATTTTGGTCACATGACCCTCGGGGAGGCTGCAACGGTCGTAAGTTTGAAAAGTGGTCATAAATCCGTTCTTTTAATGCTGTTGTAACTTTGAACAGTCACTAAATGAGCTGTTGTAAGTCGAGGACTACCTGCAGAGAGGAGCAACAGAAGCACCGGAGGTATCTTGCCAAAATTGCATGCTTGACTTTCAAGTTAGCTTGTGCCATGGTAAGGCACAGGTTGTGTTAAATACAGATAGTCCTCGACTTACGACAGTTCATTTAGTGACCGAAGTGACAACGACACTGAAAAAAAAGAAACTTACCGCTATTTTTACAACCGTTGCAACTTCCCCATGCTCACATGATCCAAATTCAGACGCTTGGCCCCTGACTCGTATTTACGATGGTTTGCCGTGTCCTGGGGCCACGGGATCCCCTTTTGCGACCTTCCGACAAGCATAGTCAACGGGGAAGCCCGATTCCCTTAACAACTGGGTTACTAATTTAACTGGAGTGACTCCCTTAACAACGGTGTCAAGGAAAGTCGTAAAATGGGGCGAAACTTGCTTAACCACTATCTCACAACTTAGCAAGAGAAATTCTGGGCTCAGTTGTGGTTGTAAGTCAAGGACTGCCTGTAATGCACCACAACCACACAGCACAGCTCTCTTGAGTAGGTCCTAGCCCGTTTTGGGGGCTGCCCGCTGTGCCAAGGCTCGGGTGGGCAGCGTCTTCCTCGAGGGCCGGGTGGCAAAAATACTTGGGGTTTTCTAGGAAAGAAAAGCGCTCCAACGTCCTTGCACGAACCTTCGTGTCAACGTGGGAGGAGAGGCCAAAGCAGGATCACCAGGAGATAAGGATCCTTTCAATGTCACGCTGCTCTTCTCCCGGATCTGTTTGGCTGTTTGACTTTAACCTTGTCCTCGTGCGTCCCAACGGGAGTTTAATGTTTGTAGTAGGGCATGTGGATCTCGCTTGCCAGCCGGCCAAGCAGACAAGCAGGTAGGGCTCAACTGGGGCTTGAAGCTTTCAGAAAGAAGAGACGGCTCAGAAACGGAATTCTTCATGGAAGCAGGAACGGGAGGAGAATTGGGTCAACTGAAGGGGGTGGGTGGGAAGCTGAAATAAATGTTTCTTTTCCCTGTCTTGAGTTCGAGAAGCTTTTGAAAGCTAAGCCCAGTTTAAGCCTTGTTCCAAAGGGAACAAACTCCTTTCTTTCTTTCTTTTTAATTTTTTTTTTATATAAAAGTTTTTTTAAAAAACAAACAAACACATAAATACATCAATCCTTCCGTGTGTCTTCTCGGTGTTTCTTCCATGACTACTTCTTCTTTTTATGACTCCTCCTATCTTCATTTCTCCTTGATAGTTTCCATTTCTCTGTTGCGATATTTCCCCCAAATTACAATACATTTAATATAACATTCTCCTTATTTAATTATCACAATCTTTATCTATTATCTGCTTTTTAACCAATCATAAAATTTCCCCCTTATCTTATATGGGAACAAACTCCTTTTTCAGTGTTAGCTGAAAGTAACGGAACACGGCACATATTTAGAGGAAGGATGGATAGATAGATAATAGAAGATACATAGATAGATAATAGATGAGAGAGAGAGAGATGTAACTAATAGATTAGAGAGAGGGATAATAGATAGATAGATAGATGATAGATAGATAGATAGATAGATAGATACAGATGGATGGATGGATAGATAGATAGATAGATAGATACAGATGGATAGATGGATGGATAGATAGATACAGATGGATAGATGGATGGATCGATAGATACAGATGGATGGATAGATAGATACAGATGGATGGATGGATGGATAGATAGATACAGATGGATAGATGGATGGATAGATAGATACAGATGGATGGATGGATAGATAGATACAGATGGATAGATGGATGGATAGATAAATACAGATGGATAGATGGATGGATGGATAGATAGATACAGATGGATAGATGGATGGATAGATAAATACAGATGGATAGATGGATGGATGGATAGATAGATACAGATGGATAGATGAATGGATAGATAGATAGATACAGATGGATGGATGGATGGACGGACAGATCCTAGATACATACATAGATTATATATACACACATACACAAACACACTCAGTGACTAGAGATAGACAGACGCTAACAGATATCTTTATTAATTATTTAATTTCTATAGGCACTCAACTACTAAGTGGATAGATAGATAGGTAGATAGACAGATGCTAATGATAGATAAACAGATATCTTTATTAATATTTATTTCTAGAGGTACTCGACACAGTAGATAGATGGAGAGAAAGAAAAGGGGAGGGAAGGATAGATAGATACATAAATACAGAGGTGGCATTCAGCCGGTTTGGAAATCGCGATGGGGCTCGCTCATCTGCCCCGGCTCTACGCTGTCCTATTCAGGCTCGTTTTTGAGGCTGGGCGCATATGCAGATTTCCAGCTCTGTCTCCCTAACCCTAACCAGAGGAAATGGTGGGGACCAGCTGCGCATACATTTAGTTTTTTTTGGGGGGGGGGCTTATTTTAGCACATGTACTCAAAAGCCCAACTGGGCTTATTATTATCAGGGGATGTTTTATTTTCAGGGGGAAAGGGTATGTGTGTGTATATATATATATATATATATAATTTTATATTTGCTGATAAAGAAATAAAGGGAGATTAGTATAGATCTATTTCAAACTATTTAGCTCTCATCGGTTGGCCATACCCTCACTTGGGTTCGAACCCAAGTAAGGGTATGGCTAGCTGATGAGAGCTAAATAGCTTGAAATAGATCTATACTAATCTCCCTTTATTTCAGCAAATATAAAATTTGGTATAAAATGGTTTGTCGTGAATGCGACTGCTTGAGGGCTCCTGGATTGGAGCTGAAAGGCGAAAGGGAAGCAGGAGGCTCCCTCCCATATTGGGGTAGACCAGGTACTTCGATAGAAAAACTTTCTCTCTCTCTCTCTCTATCTATCTATCTATCTATAGGGAGAGAGAGAGAGGTATTGATACAGATTTCTATAGAGAGGCTGAATTCTTTGCAGTTTGCTGGATGCTGATAAATGCAGCGTTTGGCCAAGGTAGCCCAGTAGCCCCAGGCTCGCTACTCCTGGTATCTCTAAAGCCCTAACTGGAGCCTTCTCCAAAACCTTTGGAGCCGAAGCAGCCTTGGGAGTCCCTGCCAGGGCGAAGCCGGTTGATGCAAGGGGAACTCAGTCCTGCTCTTTTCCATGAGTCACTTCTCCGAGATGTTTGTCCTTCCAACGGGAGGAGGAGAAGCGCAGGAACTGTTTAAAAATGAATGGCTGCACAGTTCTCCCCAAGGCCTGGAGCGAGGAACTGACTGGACGTTTCCGTTCCAGAAATGAGCCCACGGGGATGCCTCAGCGGCCTTGGAGGAGCCGCGGATCGAAGCCCAGGCAGGATGGAGCCACTTAGCCAGTTTTTGGGGCCACGTGGATTTCAGCTGATCAATTGGCCCTTTGATCGATGATATCAGGAAGAGAGTAAAAAGTCCTCCTCGGCTAACGACCACAATTGAGCCCAACATTTCTGTCACTGAGTGAGACGGCATGGCCGGCTGGCGAATTCTGAGAGTTGGAGTTCCACACGTCTTAAAGTTGTCAAGTTTGGAGAGCCCCAATTTAGATCATAGTTTGTTGTTTCTTCAGTGCGGGTCTCCAAAGCTGCCTTTGGGAAGTGAGCCAGCAGTAGCAGGCAACCCTCCTGCTGAAGCTTCGTCCGCCCCTGATCGTGCAACCCCAGAACTGTAGATTTGGAGGGGTTCCCCAAAGGTCATCTAATACAGACCTTCTGGTTTTGGGAATCCCTGCTTTCTTTCCTTTCCCTCTCCCCCCCACCCCCCTTTATAGCATCCTTTCTCTCTTTCCTCCCTTCGCATCTCGCAAGCAGCTCCTTCTCCGTGACTCATCTCATCCGACGTTTTCATCTGCCCTTTGCTGCTGGCATTTTTATTATTATTTTTTTACAGTAAAAGGCGTAACGGCTCGAAAATTGGGCACGAGGAACGGCTGATGTTTTTCCTAGGAATGTCTAAACTAGGATTGCATCTAAGGGGGGGAAGGGAAGGTGGCCAGAAGCGGTTCTGAGACCTTAGCCCCCCAACCTTTCGCAGCCCCAGTAAGGACCGAGAGTCCTTGACTTTCAACTTTTTGTTTAGAGACTGTTCAAAGTTACGAGCGCCCTGGGAAAAGTGACTTATGACCATTTATTCACTCTTACGACAGCATCCCCGTGGTCATGTGATCAAAATTTGGGCGCTTGACAACTGGCATGTACTTTTTTAAAATAGAATAGAATAGAATAGAATTTTTTATTGGCCAAGTGTGATTGGACACACAAGGAATTTGTCTTTGGTGCATATGCTCTCAGTGTACATAAAAGAAAAGATACGCTCATCAAGAATCATAAGGTACAACACTTAATGATAGTCATAGTCTCGTGAGCCTGAAATCCGTAGTGAGTCACAGAGAATAATAAAAAATAAAGAAATCATTAGAGAGTAGTGCCATCTTGGATCAATACTTATGACAGTTGCAGCATCCTGGTGTCGTATGATTGACATTTTTGTGATCTTCCCAACCGGGAACTTTCCCAGCCTTCTGACAAGCAAAATCCATGGGAAAGCCGGCAGGGAAGTTCGCAACTCACAATCCCATGAGGTCTCGCTTAATGACTAGGGAGATGCCCTTAACACCCATAGCAAAAAAAAAAAAAATATATCTCGTTAAATCGGGAGCGGTTATGCCACGCCTCGCTTCCCGATTGCCCCGCTCAATGACCACTTGTCCACTTGTCTAATCGTGGCCGTAAGTTGAAGAGCGCCGGTATTTTCCAAATTGTTGAATTGCTCCTTGATGGTAAGGAATTCTGTTGCTGAGTTTGCATCTCGTGTAGCCTCCAAGCTCAGGCAGAGTTTGAGGCCGTTGCAACCCGCAGCTCTTTACACATCGTTCTGGAATCTGTAACAAAAACCCAAAGATTAACCGTTTTGTTTTCTTTCTTTCTTCCTCTCTCCTGCTCTGCTCCGTCGGGGTGAAGGCCACCAAGCAGTTCCTGGAAGAGATCAACAAATGGACCATTCAGTACAATGTCTCCCCTCTTTCCTGGAACATGGCCGTCAAGTTCCTCATGGCCAGGAAATTCGACGTCCTCCGAGCGATTGAACTCTTCCACTCCTACAGGGTTAGTGCTTCCGCAATGCAGGGGTTTCTCTGGGTGGGTGGGTGGGTGGGCTCGGTGACTTCCATGGGTGGATTAGACCCATGAATGGCCTCTTTCCAAGATGGCTTAAACCCCTTTGCGGAGCTGTAACCGTTTCCCAGAATGGTTGCTGGAATTGGGTATGTCTAGTTTAAGGACATGATAGCAGTGTTACCCTATTTGAGGGGCTGCCATAAAGAAGAGGGTGGAGGGGTTGCCCACCTATTCTCCAAAGCACCTGAAAGCAGGACAAGAAACAATGGATGGAAATTAATCCAGGAGAGAAGCAACCTAGAATTTAAGGTTGTTGTTAGTTGCAAAGTCATGTCTGACCCATTGTGACCCCATGGACAATGTTCCTCCAAGCCTTCCTGTCCTCTACCATCCTCTGGAGTCCTTTTAAGCTCACGCCGACTGCTTCAGAGACTCCATCCAGCCACCTCGTTCTCTACCGTCCCCTTCTTCTTTTGCCCTCCATCGTTCCCAGCATTCGGCTCTTCTCCAGTGAGTCCTTCCTTCCTTCTCATTAGGTGGCCAAAGTATTTGAGTTTCTTCTTCAGGATCTGGCCTTCTAAAGAGCAGTCAGGGTTGATCTCCTTTAGGGCTGACCGATTTGATTGCCTTGCAGTCCAAGGGACTTGCAGGAGTCTTCTCCAGCACCAGAGTTCAAAGGCCTCCATTCTTTGGCGCTCAGCCTTCCTTTGTTGCTGTTGTTAGTTGTGAAGTTGTGTCTGACCCATTGTGACCCCATAGACAATGTTCCTCCAGGCCTTCCTGTCTTCTACCATCTTCTGGAGTCCATTTAAGCTCACGCCGACTTCTTCAGTGACTCCATCCAGCCACCTCGTTCTCTGCCGTCCCCTTCTTCTTATGCCCTCAATCATTCCCAGCATTAGGCTCTTCTCCAGGGAGTCCTTCCTTCTCATTAGGTGGCCAAAGTATTTGAGTTTCCTCTTCAGGATCTGGCCTTCTAAAGAGCAGTCAGGGTTGATCTCCTCTAGGACTGACCGGTTGGATTGCCTTGCAGTCCAAGGGACTCGCAGGAGTCTTCTCCAGCACCAGAGTTCAAAGGTCTCCATTCTTTGGCACTCAGCCTTCCTTACGGTCCAACTTTCATTAAGGAGAAACTTCTTAACAGAGAGGACAATAAACCAGTGGAACAGCTTGCCACCAGAAGGTACGGGTGCTTCCATCACTGGATGTTTTTAAAAAGAAATTGGACAGCCACTTGTCTGAAATGAACTAGTTTGAGTAGGGGGTTAGACTAGAAGACCTCCAAGGTCCCCCCCCGCTCTATTCTGATTGATTGATTGATCTTCTTCCCACCCCTTTAGGAAACGAGGTTCAAGGAAGGAATCGTGAAGCTCAAACCTCACGAGGAGCCGTTGAGGTCAGAACTCCTGAGTGGAAAATTCACCATCCTGGTAAGTTTTGCTTCCGGGGAATTCTCAAGGGGTGAAGCCAGAACGCCGGAAAAAAATTGCAGAAAAAATTGAGGGGGTGGGAGAAATACCCCTCAAAGCCTTGATAGGGGCGTTCAAATAAGGATGGCGATGGTCTGAGCGAGCTATGGGTAATCTTCAGTTTACGACCGTCGTTGGGATGTGGTTTTTAAGCAAGTCATCGTTTGAACCGCCCTTGATTTTATGAGCATTGTTGACCATGGTTGTTAAGCGACTCGTTGGCTGGGAAAGTTGCAAAAGGCGATTCCCCTCTCCACCCCACCCCACCCCACCCCCGTGACCCCAGGACGCTGCAACCATCATAAATGCGAGACTGGTTGCCAAACGTCTGAATTTTGATCGCGTTTGTAAGTGCGACAACTTGGTCACGAGTCACTTTTTTTTTCCTTTTGGTTTTTATATTTTGAATTTTATGTCTTAGAGGAGTGTATCTTATTTTAATTTGCGATGCTTTTGGTACGAATATGCGCTTTGGGGGAAGATAACAAAAATTGGCCTGAAGATGCTGCTGCATTTCGGTAAATGATTAACAACATTCTCCTCCTCGTCCTTTTAGTACTGGTGTGTGTGTGTGTGTGTCATTTAGGGAGGGAGGGGCTCACAAAGGTCATAATGCAGCCTTCCCTACAGTCACTTCATGAGAAATGTCTGGCAAGTTAACAAGCGAGGAATTATGGAAGGAAATAACTCACCCTGACAATGCATTCCTGGCCATTAGTATTCAGAGGCGGACTGCCCCTGCAGCTGGAGGCTCCATTGCGGGAGTCAGAGTCAATGACACTCCTCCTCCTCCTCCTCCTCCAGGAATTGCTATTCTCTTCTAAAAGCATCTAAACCAACTTCCTTCGGCATATCTTGGCAACTGTGTGTGATGTACAATCCATGCATTCTCTCCCTCTCTCCCGAATTTATTCACAATTGGAGACCCCAAATTCTAGGCCTACAGCTTCCAAATCAGAGCCAACCTGACTAATTTCGTTTCCAGCCTGGCGAATGCAATATGTCATTTTATTATTTCCCTATCAGGTTTCTATACCTGATAAAATAACTTGTGTGCCCCTGGGTGGCTTACAAATAAATCAATAAAATTGTAGGGAATACGTTGCTAAAAGCAAAGTGGGAAAAAAACAACAACCCAGAATTAAAACAGAATTAAACAGAATAGGCCCGATCCTTTATCTTCCCCTCTAATCCTTTCACGACAATCCTGTAAGGTCGCCCATCAGCAGAGAAGGACCCAAAGCCCATGATTTCCCCATAAGAGCGCTACGGGTAAGAAGAATTTCATCCTGAACTTTTCTTGTTCCTTTACTTATTCTAGGACAGGGGTTTCCAACCTTGGCAACTTTAAGACTTGTGGACTTCAATTCCCAGAGTCCACAAGTCTTAAAGTTGCCAAGGTTGAGACCCCTGATCTAGGATACAGGTGGGAATCAAAGCCCACAGCTCTTAACAGCCATGAACGTTTCCAAAAGATATATGCCGCTGAATCACCCGGTCTCTACTGCCCTTTGCCACGGACAAACCCCAGTTTCTTGACTGCTTGCCAATGATCACCATTCTCTGTGGTTTAGCAGAGGTTCATTTAAACCCTGTTTGCCCCCTCAACTGCTGATATTCTTCTACCTGCTTTCTTCGCAGAGTGTGAGGGATCCGTCCGGAGCCTCCATTGCTCTCTTCACCGCTAAATTGCACCATCCCAATAAAAGTGTCCAACATGTGGTACTCCAGGCCCTCTTCTACCTCCTGGACAGGGCAGTGGAAAGGTAAGGAGACCTATTTGTAGTCTAACAGGGCACCTGGTTTTGGCTTCGAGAGCCTGGAGAGATGGATAGCAATAGCTTAGTTACCGCTTCACAGTGCTTTTATAGCCCCTCTCTATGCGGTTTACAGAGCCAGCCTCTTGCCCCCAACAATCTGGGTCCTCATTTTATCGACCTCGGAAGGATGGAAGGATGAGTCAACCTTGAGCCGGTCAGGATCGAACTCCTGGCTGTGGGCAGAGTTAGCCTGCAATACTGCATTCTAACCACAAGGGAAGGGAAGGGAAGGGAAGGGAAGGGAAGGGAAGGGAAGGGAAGGGAAGGGAAGGGAAGGGAAGGGAGGAAGGAAGGAAGGAAGGAAGGAAGGAAGGAAGGAAGGAAGGAAGGAAGGAAAGAAAGAAAGAAAATAGCAATAGCACTTAGACTTATATACCACTTTATAGTGCTTTTACAGCCCTCTGTAAATGGTTTACAGTGCCCGCCTCTTGCCCCCAACAATCTGGGTCCTCATTTTACCCACCTCGGAGGGAGGGAAGGCTGAGTCAACCTGAATGATGCTACGTTAAGCTCTGGTACACGTTTATATTTTTAGACAGCCATGAGTTTTTCTCCAAAAACCCTCCCTTCGCCATTCGGTTAATTTTTACACAATGTTTTTACCATCCTTGCCTCTTTTGTTTAAATTTTTAACTATTTTAACTAAGTGCTATTGCTATCGTCCATGTCTCCAAACTTGTATTTATGAATCTCAAATCCTGCAATTTAATTTAATTTAATTTATGAAATTTATACTGCTGCCTATTTGCACATGGCGACTCAAGGCGGCTTACAGAAATACATGGAACAGATTTGGAGGATCACGGTTTAGTTTAGCCAAGCCTTCGAATTAGGCTGGGTTTTTGGGTACGAGCCTCAGCTCCCTGTCTGAATCCTGGTGGAAGTGAGAAGTGTGACCCCTGCAACTTTGCGTGTGGCTGTAAATCGTGATTTTCCTTCCAATCACCAGCTTTGAAACGCAGCGGAATGGCCTGGTGTTTATCTACGACATGGCGGACTCCCACTATTCCAACTTTGAGCTGGATCTCAGCAAGAAGATCTTAAACTTGTTGAAGGTAATGAGAAAGTCGCCGTTACCCAAACTGACCTCACTTAGACTCCCCTGGGACCGCAATTCCCAAACTGAAGTTCTGTTAAGAAAACTTCAGATGTTTGGCTTCTCTTCTCAGGCATTGTCCAACTTCATCAAGGTCACCAGCTCGGTTGCTTTGATCTTTCTTGGGTTTTTTTTTTAACTGGTGTTCCAGAGGATTGAGGATAGAAGCCTGTTAAGTGGTTCCATCTGCTTTTTATAAAGGGCAAACGATCCCTGTCCCAACAGATACTTCCCCAAAAAATGTTTCCCCAGATGGAAATGTTTGGTAGCCCATGGAAACTGTGTTGGATCATATCTAGGAATTCGATTAGAAGCATGATGTGGTAGCCCTGATGGGCGTTGAATCCTTTGCAGTTCTTTTATGTGTTTATGGAGAGCAACCATGAAGGTTCTTGAAGGCCTTCTCAAAAAAGGTCTTGGTAAAGGGGAATATTAGTAGTTCAGGGTTTAAATGAGAAGCCCTTGGTGCTTTCCTTGCGGACCCAAACTAGATAACTTCATCATTGCTAAGGCATCATCAGATTTGCAGTGTTGTTACCTAGTTTGGGTCTTGAAACATCTGCAAGAAAAGCACCAAGCTCAGAGAGCACCAAGGACCCACCATCTTAAGTCTAGAAGGAAGTCACTAACGGTTGCCCCGTTGTCTTCTTCTTGAAGACCTTCCAACAAGGAGAAGATAAACACTCCTTTGGAACTCCTTGAGAACTTTTTTTCTCACTGTCAAGAAGCTGGATGCTTTAACTCTCAACATTTGACCCATATTCACCCACCTGTAATTTCATCCTGTTTACTTCTACTCAACGGATATTCTTTAGGCTTCAATCCAACAACCACTTTTGAAGGTATCTGCCCACGTTCTGTTGTCACCTTGGAAGTATAGTCCATCTTCTCATATTTCTAAAGCAAAGTCGTATACATGGAAAACAGCAGATTGTGCGATTTCAAAGTTCACCGGCTCCACTTATTTGCCATTGTCGTTTAGGTCAGGCAGGTAGTCCTCAAGTTAAGACCACTCATTCGACACTGCCTCGAAGTTATGACGGTGCTGAAAAAAGGGACTTACCTTTTGTCCTCGAAGTTATGACCATTGGACCAAACCCGCAGTCGCGTGATCGCGATTCCAGTGCTTGGTAGCCAACTCATGTTGACGACGGTCGTGGCATCCCGTGGTCCCAATTGGTGGCCTTCCCGCCAGCTTCCCAAGAAGCGGAGTCAGCAGGGAGGGCCTCAAATCGAGCAATTGTGTGATGTCTCACTTAACAAACCAAACCAGCAGCAAAAGTGTCATAAAATCCGGCAGGGTCACGTGATGTCTCACTTAGTGACAAATGTTCTGGTCCCAGATGTGGTCGTAAGTCGAGGACTACCTGAGCTTTGAAGATGGTAATGGCCTGGGTGTTCACCAGGCTAAAGGGGATGTTTTTGGCTTTCTACCCACTCAAAACATCTCTACCCCGAGATGTCGCCCAAGCCTTTGGTGGCCCTCCCTGACCCCAGGCCTTCCATGGAAGCCAGATTTTTATTTTCAGCCAGTTTATCCGGCGTAATGAAAACCTTTTAATTGCCCAACGCAAGGCTGTTTCATTAATGAATCAAATATAAACCACGGAGCCTTTTAATCCATCCGGCTCTGACTTCTGACGTGTTGAACGCTGGAGAACGTCTCCTGTTCATCATCAGCCTGTGGTCTCCTGAAGCCATGGATGAAGCATTCAGGGTCATTTCCCAGAAAAAAGTTAGAAACAGCCCTCTTCCTGTATTAAAGTGCCCCTTTTTGGAGGAAAAAAATGTCAGCCAAGCGCAAATATTTGAGATCCTCAAATGTGGTCATCTGGTTAAAGTCCTCAGCCTGTCAGTTGGCCCAGAGCATGGAGAACTTCTCGTGAAGGGCCATCACGAGGGAACGGACTCTCCTAACTTGAGGTTAGAAGCATGAGATCTGGGATTCCTCTGGCCCCAGCGAATCTCAATCGTGTTTATCTGTGGGGTTAGCCTAGAGCCATGATGGCGAACCTATGGCACGCGTGCCACAGGTGGCACGTGGAGCCATATCTGTGGCACGCGAGCATTGCCCTAGCTTAGCTCCAGCGCGCATGTGCACACCAGCCAGCTGATTTTCAGGCCTTCCGGGTCCACCGGAAGTCGGGAAACGGGCTGTTTCCGGCCTCCAGACGGTCTCGGGCAGGTGGGGAAGGCTGTTTTAATCCTCCCCAGGCTCCAAGAAAGCCTCTGGAGCCTCGGGAGGGTGAAAAACGGTCCTACTGGGCCCACTGTGCCATCGTGTGCCAAAAGCGGGAGGGAGTACAGGAGGGGGGATTCGTGCGTGTATGCACGGGGGGGCGGGCACGTTGAATTATGGGGGTGGGCACACACACGCGTGATTCCCCCCGCTTTTGGCACGCGATGGCAAAAAGTCATTAGTCTAGAGTCTTCCCCTGGGCCAGAATTATTCGTGAGCTCCAACTCTTTCTTCTTTTTAATTTCATTTAAAGCAACAGTATGTTTCCAAAAAAAAAAAAAGATAATACCTACAAATGGCAGGTACTTATTAAAGTTATACCATTAATGCTTGGTATAACCTTAGTAGGAGAGTCGTAGTATAATACAAAAAAGAAATATTTCTTTAGCGTATGGCACATCCCATTTGGGTAAAAATGCAAGAGATAACAAATACAAAATACGAAATATCGCATCTGAAATATTATAACCGTATGTCTAGATTACAGACATAAGTGTTTGCTTTATTTTCTCACAGTCAGAAAATCAGCAAAGTCTCCATTATAGGCTCTTATTTTGGCACGCTGTTCACTCTAGGGTGTTTTTCAGCCCCACCGTCACAATTCGGTGATGATTATTTTGTCCCGCTTAGAGAAATAAAAGAAATATACATTTCCCGATATTAAAAAAAAAAAAAGGAATTATACATTTTGAACTGGATGCCAAGAACTCCACAATGATGTCATTTGTGGCCATGAAACGCAACTAGCTACTCTTCCGTAGTTCGGACCTAACGGCGTTTATTCCCCTGTATTCCAAGTAGAATTTTTTTTTCAGCTTAATGCCAAAATTCCCACTATGTTATTATTTGGGGCCATGAAAAGTAACCTCTCCTATGCCCCTCTTAGCCAGAATTTACTTAGAGCTGCATTTTGAAACCAGATGGACCGTTACAGATAAACATTTTACTTCCTGTAGTCTTGTGGTTCTCAGTTCTTTTTTTCTTAATCCTTACAAGGGACTGCTAGAGTTGGGAAAAGGATTAGATTTCCATGGGAGGAAAAAAAAAGGCCTAGATTTCCCAAAGCACATCCCATTGAAAGCTATGAGAGTAGCAATGAAAAACGTTAGTTTGGTGTAGTGGTTAAGGCAGAGGTCTTCAAACTTGGCAGCTTAAAGACTTGTGGACTTCAACTATCAGAATTCTCCAGCCAGCTATGGTAGGTAAGTAGATAGATAGATAGATAGATAGATAGATAGATAGATAGATAGATAAAAAGAGAGGGGAAAGAGAAAAAGAAAGAAAGACAAAGAAAGGAAGGAAGGAAGAAAGGAAAGAAAGAAAGAAAGAAAGAAAGAAAGAAAGAAAGAAAGAAAGAAAGATTGATTCATGGATGGTTGATTGATTGATAGCACAAAATAATCCAATTTGATTTGCGGCACAAAATAATGCAATGTAATTGGATACTTTGCTTATATTCATGTACCGTCATAACATGGCTTGAAATTATTAGGACATCAAGATCTTTCATCGCAGGTTTTTTTTATTATTATTATTATTATTATTAACTGGTCGTTTTTGAAGACAGCCAATGACATCTGCTGTGCTCCTCAGTAGGATCTGCAGCCATTCTTGGTCTCCCACCCAAACTTCCTCTAACATCCCTGATCCTACAGAAACATGGATGTATGTTCCATGAGCCCAAAGACCGCCAAGGGCTGAGCTGGTCTCTTTGATGGGGCAGCTTTCATCAACAAAACTTCAGGTTGTGGGAAAAATTAGGGGATGCCCCAGCGCTGGCTGGGGGATTCTGGGAGTTGAAGTCCACCCATCTTCAAGCTTCCAAGGTTGAGAAACACTGTTCTAAATTTACTTTCTGAATTTCTGCTCTTTTCAATGTACTTGGGTCTCCCCCTACTGGCCAGAGGGAGGAAATACAGGCAAAAATCCCCTTTTAAACTCAGTTCCCACAAGTCTGGGATCTCCTGGTGGCCTCTTATCCTCTCGCCCAACCCTGTTTAGCCAGGTGCTCCTTACCCGCTCAGGTAAATAATTGTGGTACTATTGAGGGTGTCGTTGCTCGGCTGTGTTGAGTGGGGATGATGAGGGCTGTAGTTGTGTAATTCAGCACAGACCATAGTTGTGAATGACACACAGTAACAGAGTTGGAAGGGATCTTGGAGGTCATTTAGTCCAACCCCCTGCTCACGCAGGAGACCTGTACTAGGGATTCGAACCGCCGAACTGCCAACCTTTCTGATCGACAAGCTCAGTGTCTGAGCCACCTAGTCACATACACGATACAAGAACAGTTAAAGGAGGGAAGAAAGAGAAGAAAAATGCAAGGAATATCAAAAGGAAGTTCCTTCTCCCCTAATAATTGATCTTCGACCCATTGATTAATACAGATTTCCAATAAGTACCAAATCTCCCTTATTCCACATTCAAAATTTGGGTTTCTCTTGACAACAGTTTTTAATAGTCTAATCTTCAATTATCCATTTGATGAGGATTGATGTTTCCCCCTGCAGTTCTGCTTCTCATCCTACGATTTATCCTGCGCTGATTATTGCTTTGCCCTCTTGCCTGAATGTCAATAATCTGTAGTTTTTAAAACAATATAATACTTCTATAGCAATGATAAATATAAAATGTGTTACCGTACCTAATCCTACGAGGCTTGAAAAATTCCCTGCGTTTTATTTTTCTGGCCTTGCTTCCTTGTCTGTTTTCCTTTTTTTCAAAAATGCTGAATTTAAAAACAAAATAGAATATTTTTTTAAATATCTCCTTGGCTTACAGGGAGCCTTTCCAGCGCGCCTGAAAAAGGTCTTCATCGTAGGAGCCCCGATGTGGTTCCGAGTTCCTTATTCCATCATCAGCTTGTTGCTTAAAGAGAAATTACGAGAAAGGGTGAGTTGCACCAGAAGAGATCTCAGGAGGCTTCAGCATGCTAAAAGGGTCAACCAGCCACTTTCACATGCCCAGTTGAGAAATTTAGGCTGAGTGCAGTGAAAACAGAGAATGTGCTATGCTAGGAGTTGGGGAAATTGGTTCTAAAATGCCAGATGAGAGCCAGATTGGTATAGTGATTCAGGTGCTGGCTTAGAAATAGGAGGCTGCGAGTTTCCTGCTTTAGGCATTGAAGCCGGCTGGGTGACTTTGGGCCAATCACCAGGAGACGGTGAGTTCTAGTCCTGCTTTAGGCATCGAAGTCTGCTGGGTGACTTTGGGCCAATCACCAGGAGATGGAGAGTTCTAGTTCTGCCTTAAGCATGAAAGCCAGCTGGGTGATTTTGGGCCAATCACCAGGAGACAGTGAGTTCTAGTCCCGCTTTAGACATGGAAGCCTGCTGGGTGACTTTGGGCTAGTCCCTCTCTCTCAGCCCAACCCACCTCACAGGATGGTTATAATGGGGGGAAATAGTAATAGTATGGAATCTTCACTACCTTGAATTATTTATAAAGTAATAAAAGCAGGATTTTTAAAAAATCTAATAAATCAGGAATTCAGTGCAAGCCAACCTAGATGGATGCACTTTCAATACGGGGAACCTTCATTCCTTAAAAAAAAAGCCGTGCATAAAAGTTTGTGAGGCTATTTTGCCCCTCCCTCTTTTTTTAGGTCCAGATGGTGAAAATGTCGGAGCTCAGGCAGCACCTGCCCCACGAGTGCCTCCCCGAGTACTTGGGAGGGTCTCTCAAGCTGGACCCCCTCAGCTGGAACTGCAGGTTCCTCCCGCAGCAAAACGGGCACCCGGATCCCCTGGACGAGCTGATCCTGGTCCCTCTGGCTCCCCCGCGGGACAACGGTTCCGTGCATGTCCCTGGGCCCAAGTCCATGACCCTGCCGGAACTCCTGGAGCACGTCAACCAGAAGCAGAAGCGAGGAATTTATGAGGAATACGAAGGCATTCGGCACCGAAGCCCTACGGGCACTTTTGGCTGTTCTCTGTAAGCATCCGGATGGCGGGAGGGTCCGAGGTTGGAGAATCACAAGAGTTGGGAGGGACCTTGGAGGTCTTCTAGTCCAACCCCATGCGCAAGCAAGAGACCCTGTAGCATTTCAGACAAATGGTTGCCTAGCCTCTCCTTAAAAGCCTCCAGTGATGGAGCACCTAGAGTTCTCGACCTACAACCATTTGGTCGGTGACCAGTTATGGCGCTGAGCCAATGGCGGTAAGGCTAGTCTCTGAAATTGCAACCCTCCCAACACCCCAAAGGTCACATTATCATGGTCTAAGTCAACGTTGTTGAACCTTTTCGGCACCGAGTACTGAAATGAGTGTGCACATGCAGGGGAGCACCAGAAACCGGAAGAGCAGCTCCCTGGTGCGCATGTGCGCGCCGGGAAGCTGAGCTTCCAATTTCTGGTGGGTGCATGTGTGCTGATCACCTGGTCCTCCGGTTTCCGGCACTCCTGCGCTTGCGAAGACCAGCTGCATGCTGGAACCCAGAAGAGCAATGGTCGATGGCTGGCATGTCCAGAGAGATGGCTCTGTGTCCCACTTCCAGCACGGGTGCCATAGGTTTGCCATCACGGACCTATAACTTCTGGAGGCAAATCCTTCCACTGATTCATTGTTCCAACTGTCAGGAATTTCCTCCTTAGTTCTAGGTTGCTTCTCTCCTTGATGAGTTTCCATCCTTTGCTTCTTGTCCTGCCTTCAGGTGCTTTGGAGAATAGCTTGACTCCCTCTTCTTTGGGGCAGCCCCTGAGATATTGGAAGACTTGCTATCATGTCACCCTAGCCCTCCTCTTTATTAGCCTTGACATCAGGGGTGAAATGCTACCGGTTCGCACAGGTTCGGGAGAACCGGTAGTAATAAAAGCTACCAGTTCGGGCAAACCAGGAGTAAAAAAAATGCTACCGGTTATTCCGAACCGGTATTTCCAATGATCAGCTATGCTGCACGATTTATATTCACTAAAAAGCAGGAAATCCTGCTTTCTAGCGAATCTAAATCGCACGGCCCAGCTGTTTCCCTCCCCCCCCCGTTGTTCTACTTAAGCCTCCTTTTTCCACATGCAGCCTGCATTTGGTGCACGTTGCGTAAGCACAATGCACATTTGGCACACAGCACACGTGTGGCATGCACTGCCCATGTGCGCGCAGCAAACTGGTGGCAAACCTTGGAGGATTTCATCCCTGCTTGACATACCCAATTCCTGCAACCGTTCTGGTGGGCAGGAGGGACCCCATCGGAAGCCCCATCTAAGAACCAAACTTTATCACTGCGTTGGTCAATCTTGGCGACTTGAAGATGGATGGACTTCATTATCTTGCACACGATAGGAGTCCGGTTCTTGTTGCCCTTTTTAAAAGAAATGGAAAGAACGGTTTGCTTCTTTGCTAGCGGCCTCCCGTTGCTTGCTGGGAGACATTCCTGGTGCTTTCCTTGTTTCATGTTTCTGCCTTTCTCCTTCGCAGGGCTCCTTTGAACCAGGAGAAAAACCGATATGGGGACGTTCCCTGCCTTGATCAAACCAGGGTGAAGTTGTCCAAACAGTTCAACTATCAGGAGGTAAGTGAAGCCGATAGCATTTCAGGGAATCGGACCCCTCAAATCACAGCAAAGAATTCAATCTCTAGCTGCAGAATTGAAGCAGGTTTGAAACAGACCTTCATGGTGGTCGTACGAACTGCCAGGGGTGTTGTGGGGGGAGGGGAGAAATTGGAGGAGGGGGCATTCATACACTGCCTAGGGGAAAGGTGGGCTATACTTCAACTGTATACCCTGTTTCCTTGAAAATAAGACCCTGTCTTATATTTTTTGAACCCTGAAATAAGCGCTTGGCCTTATTTTCAGGGAGGGCTTATTATTTTGGGGTGCATGGAGCAAGATGGGGATCCTCATGCCGTCTTATCTGATTTCCAACTCTGTCTCCCTAACCCTAACAGATTTCTCTCTTAGTGACCTGCCCGGAAAGCGTCGCAAGGAAGGTTAAAGTTGCAAGCAAGGATTTCTCCTGCTTGGGCAGGGGGTTGGTCTAGATGACTTACAAGGTCCCTTCCAAGTCAGTTAATCTGTTAAACCCTAACCAGAGGAAATGGCAGGGACCAGCTGCGTATGCATTCAAATATTTTCAGGGAGGGCTTATTTTCGGGGAGGTCTTATTATCCAGGGAGGGCTTATTTTCAGGGAAACATAGTACAATTTGTAATTGAAAGGTGTTTGGGACAAAGGGAAATCCCTTAGGTTCAATTAAGACTATACCATATTAGCAGATTTAAAACTTCCAGTTATGACAGAGGATCAAAAGCTCTCTCTCTCTCTCTCTCCATATTTTTTGCTCCACTGTTCTCACCCCTATGCTAAAGGAGACATCAACTTTAAGCACACAAGAAAGTTGCCAAATATTACATATATTGTTCTGCGCAAGTAATTTAGTGGAATGGGGGTACGCTCTTCATATTTTAAAGTTCAATTACAGAACATCATGGGGTTGTGCAGATAAAATGTAAAATTCTGTTCCAAAGTTTTCCTGCCTGGAGAAAACAACTTTTTGGATCTTGTTTTACGTTAAAAAATAGGAAAACAAGAGGTTGTGGAAACAGTTAAGTTCTCTTTTTGCCCGAGAACATAGGAAAAATACTGTTGGTTGCAAGAGAGAATATCAGATTGATGAAGAAAGTTATGAGTACAAAGCTCTGGTTTCATGGACCTTTTGTTTAGGATGATATTTTTTAATATTGGAAAGCAATACTAAAAATACTTCCACACACTTATCTTTGCCCAACACCAAATGTAGCTTCTGTAGCTGCTCTGTAGGGTTGACAAACACAATTGTGTCTCCATAGATGACCGACTACATCAATGCGAGTTTCATGGACGGGTACAAGCAAAGGAATGCTTATATCGGCACTCAAGGTATTTATGGTCCCCAATCTTGAAAAGCATCACCTGGTTCTTTAGAGACCATTGAGAAGAGGCAACATCTGCATTTAGAATCTGGAGTCTGTCAAATCCCAGCTTCCTCTTCTGGCTTTGCTCAACAGATGTGCCTGAAGCATATCTGGAGCTTCAGAAAAACCCAGTGTCTTTTTATCAGGTTAGACTGATAAAGTCCATCATCCTGTTTTCCAACTAGAAGCAACCAGATTGAGTTGCTAAATTTTAGTCCTGTCCAGTATAGGTAGTCCTTGACATATGATTGTAATGGAACCTGTGTCAGGGTTCCAAGTAACACCCCCAACGAAAGAAGACTCCGAGGCTTGAAGTTCCTCAAAGTTCCATTTTATTAGGGATGTCATATTGGCACATCTGGGAAAACCTGAATCTGAAAGCTTCCAGGTTTTCCTCACCCAAAGGAAAGTTCAAATCCCTGCCCAGCACACACATGTCCATCCCATGGTCTAATCAAAGCACAATCCCAACTGGAGATGCCTCCCAGTCACATCCATCCAGGTGCAGGGCAAGATGTCCTTGACTCTCTGAGAAAGGAATGTTGTTATGACTATATATCACCCTGGCTCCACACAATTCCTCCCTCCCAGATTACCGTAGAAGTAAATGTGGCAGGCCTGAAGATCCAATGAAAAATATGGCTTCCAGGCCTGACAACCTGCCCATTATGTTGTCTCCCATAATGGCCTAATACAGGTTGGTCACATGACCAAGCCAATTTTATGACCTTTTTTGTGATGATCATTGAATGAACCAATAACCCACTGTGGCACAGTTTTGTCAAAACCCCAAAGAGCCTGTTTTCCACCGAGTGCTTTCTTACTCTCTTGAAATCCCTTTCGCTCCAATATTTCCACTCCACAAGGGAGGGAGATAATGGGCCAGGATCAGGACAACCTATATTAATGTAATGATGATCACATGATTGAGGGAGACTGCAAAGGTCATAAATTGAAGACATGGGTCATAAAGTTATTTCTTCTGCACCATCATGACTTCAAACGGTCCCCGAACAAAGCAGTTGGTAAGCGAGGACTAACTATAGTATGTAGCTTTCAACAGTGTCTTTATATTTCCTGTTTCATTCTAGGGCCATTAGAAAACACATATAATGACTTCTGGCGGATGGTGTGGGAACAGAACGTGCTGGTGATTGTGATGACCACAAGGTAACGTATCTGTGCATCAGACAATAAGTAAGCATGATCTTGATGGGCTTTAGGGGAGAGGGTGCCTGGCCCATTTGCACTGATGCTCTTCTGAAGATGCTCTTGACTTGAAACATCAAGTCAGAACCAAAACTCTTCTGGTTTTGGACTTGATGTCTTATGTTAACTGGGTCAACTGTGGTTCCTTCAAAAGATGTTTCTCCATGCTTCCGTTGGGCTCCAAGCTGACCATCTTCCGGGTATGCATACGTTCCATATTCCCCCTTTCTTCTTTCCATGACAGGATTGAAGAAGGAGGCAAAAGGAAGTGCGGTCAATACTGGCCCCTGGAGAAGGACTTCCAGATCGGCTATGGAACCTTAACAGTTACCAACCTTGGAACAGAGAACCTCAACCATTACAAGAAGACACTGCTAGAGATGTTCAGCTGTGAGGTAATTGCACAAACTCTTCATCAAAGGGCCAAGGGGTATCATACTGGTCTTCCCTTTCACAGCAGATCCACTCCGTTGTTACTCACAACCTATCATCATCCTCCTTTTAACCTTCTTTAGCTGGCACTTCCTGGATGGAGAATTGGGCTACACAAGATTATCTCGACTGGTTTCTGTTAACAGAAACAATCCCGGTGTCTTCAGATTTCTGGTCGTAAAGTCCCTCATTCTCCATTGGTTTGGCTCCATAAGAGTGTTTCTCAACCTTGGTAGATTGAAGACGGGTGGACTTCAACTCCCAGGATTCCACAGCCGGCCATGCCAGCTGGGGAATTCTAGGAGTTGAAGTCCACTCATCTTCAACCTTTTGAGGTTGAGAAACGTTGATCTAAAGCAAGGGTCTCCAACCTTGGCAACTTTAAGACTTCTGGACTTCAACTGACAGTCTTCAACAGTCAGCTTTGCTGGCTGAGAAACTCTGGAAGTTGAAGTCCACAAGTCTTAAAGTTGCCAATGTTGGAGACCCCTGATCTAAAGGATGCTATAGGGGTCATAAATTCCCAGGTAGAAGACATCCTTGCAATAGTGGCATGAACGTGATGATCTGAAACGTGAGATCCTCTCTCTCTACCCCTCCCCCCTTTTCAACTACCTACAGAACCGCGAGAGACGCCGTGTGACCCATTTCCAGTACGTGAGCTGGCCCGACTACGGGGTCCCTTCCTCGGCAGCGACACTCATTGACTTCCTGGGAGCCGTCAAGCAGCAGCAGAGGGTGGCCGTCAGTGCCTTGGGACCACGCTACAAAGGTCATCCAGGCGGGCCACCCATTGTGGTACACTGCAGTGCCGGTATCGGAAGGACAGGTAACTGCATTGTCCTGGAATCTTGAGTGGAGGGTTGGATTTCCAAGAAGCTTTCTCCCATGGGTCCATCCTCTGCCTCCCAGCGTGCCCAGGGGTGAAATGCTACCGGTTCAGACCGGTTCGACCGAACCGGTAAAGATGGCGGCGGGTGGTTCGGAGAACTGGTAGCGATGGCAGCGTGAGGCTCCGCCCACTCGCCCAGTCGTTGTTACTTCCTGGTTTTAACCAGGAAGTAACCTGTTTTTTTACCTTCTGCGTATGCGCAGAAGAGTTTGCGTGCACCTGTGATACGTGCACTTCCGAACCGGTAGGAAAGGTAAGTAGATTTCACCCCTGAGTGTACCCCATGTAACAGAGCCAGAGCTTAGGAACCTGGGAGTTGACGTTCAACACATCTGTTGGTGGCCCACCTTGGAGAAGATTTCCCACTTGTAAAACTGGGAGTAGGGGAGGTCATTTCCTCTTCCTTTAAATTTTTGGGATTGCAGAGAAGCGATCTTCTTCAACCTGTCGCCCTGTCCTGTATCAAACTCCAACTCCCCTTCCCCCCCCCCCCGAAGGCCCTGCAGGTTGGGGGTTATGGAACCTGGAATCCCAATATTTTTCACTGAAAAGCAAACTCAAAAGACGTCGATGCATTGGAATTGTTTCAGACGGTGGTCGATGGGCAATCCGTTCCTTTCACCCCCCTGTCCTTCCTTCCTTCCTTCCTTCCAGGTACTTTCTGCGCACTGGATATTTGTCTGTTGCAACTACAAGAGGTGGGGACCCTCAACATTTACCAGACGGTGGTGAGGATGAGGTCCCAGCGGGCCTTCAGCATCCAGACCCCTGAGCAGTATTACTTCTGCTACCTGGCCATCCTTGAGCACGCCTACAGAGAAAATCTCCTCCCCATCTCCCATCCCAGGATGGGTCCGGAGAAGAGCTAATCCGAAGGTCTAGATTAGAAGGTCTGGAAGCTCACCACGTCCTCAGGTTCAGGAGGATCTACTATGCTGTCAGATTCCTTCCTTCCCACCTTCCTACCTTCCTTCCTTCCTTCTCATCTTCCTCCTTTACTTTTTTCTCATCTTTCCTTCCTTTCTCATCTTCCTTCCTTTTTCTCATCTTCCTCCTTTACTTTTTCTCATCTTCTTTCCTTCTTTTCATCTTCCTTCCTTTCTCATCTTCCTTCCTTTTTCTCATCTTTCGTTCCTTTTCCATCTTCCTTCCTTCTTTCCTCCCTCTCTTCTCATCTTCCTCCCTCCCTTCTTTCTCTCTCTCCTTCCCTCCCTTCCTCCTGCTCAACAACTAGGTTTGGTCGGAGCTTTCAGCTGGACCTGGCCAGTGGCAAGCCCATTCTCCACTCACCAAGGCTGGAGGACATTTTTCCTGGACCGCTCAGCCACGATGAGCCACGACCAGTAGCCACGGACAAGGAATCCCTTGAACCCACTGCCTTGACTGACCCGTGCCTTATTGAGAAAAAATACATATATACTAGTAACGAACGAAGCAGACCTACAGGCTGCGTGAACGGAGTCCATGAACTGAAGGTCTCGGCTCTTCTCCATGGGCCTGTCCTACAAGAGGCTGCCTCGGAAGAACAACCCAACGCTTCAGTCTTAATGACCGCTAGGCCTGCCTGTGTCTTGTCCATGTGTCCATGCAAAGTCCTTCTCTTGCCCGGGATCGAACCACGATTCCCATTTACATAGGTGTAGCTGCTTCTAGCCAAGATTCAGCGTAACCTCATTCCGAGGGGCAACCTCCCACGCTACTGCCAAAGTTAATGGCGCTTTCTGTCTCCCTCCCATCACCCATCTCTGCCCCCTCCTTGGTTCAACTGTGCCCACTGACCCAAGCTTTCTCCCGCGCCCTCGAACGAGGGCACAGGTGCCTACAAGGCTGGCATGACTGCAGGAGGTGGGAGGGGCAAACCCCAACTGGTTGGAGAAGGCAAGTTAGGGTTACACGTTCATCCATCAGTGGCCCTTTTTGGAGGGGCTTATCCATGGGGTGGGGGGTCTCTGCAGCCCGCAGGGAAGGCAGGAGTGGGGGGAGGGAATAGCTTGTGTGTTTGTCCCTAGCGGGAAACGCTTAAGTGGCTGGTACGAATAGGGGACCAGAAGAAGGGCCCGAATTAGAAGGGCCCCATGGATTGGGGGCCACAGGCAGAGAGAGGCAGGACTTTAAGCTAGAACCATTCCCTTCCACGGAGGCTCTTCTTCCAGATGAAGCTGGGGAAGGGGGGGGAAAAAATACTTTTAAGGCATCAAGTGACAGAGAAGGTTGTATGAATGTGGGGCACCCAGTAATCTCCCTTGTAGCATGTGGAGCCCCATAGCAGCAAGATATAGCATGGGTCTCGTATTCCGGAGCCCCAGTGTCTCCCCCCCATCCCCCCCCCTCTCTGCTAGCAGAGGAAAAGTGGCCACGTCAAGCCACGTAAGTAACTTTATACTGGAACCAGATCTTTAGAACGTGTATATTTCTTATTTTTTATTTTTTACAACTCCCTTCTCTTCCCTTCCCCCGACCCCCTTTTTTCGGTTTTTATATTTAATCTTAACTTGCGCATGCCCAAGTTGGAAATAATTGTAAATGTTCTTGGTCGCTGCTTCACAGCGATTGATGGGCTCTTTTGAGGGGTGGGCGGGTTGTTTTATCATCATTAAATATGCCTACAACCCACCAGCTCGGTGCTCTTCCTTTTGCAGCTTCTGCAAATGAGTGTTTGAGGTCAGGGGTCTCAAACCTCGTAGTCTTCCTCCTCTTGACGGACCTTGGCCCAATCCCAACACCTTTTGGCAAGCAAGCAAGCGATTCATATATTTATTTATAAATATATATATATATTTACAAACAGTAAATAATAAATTGAGTCAACTTGGTGTATTTGCTAAGATCTTGGCATAAATTTTCACTGTAAAGTGAAATTGACAGAAGTCTCAAAATACAATGCCGCACCCCCCCCCCCCTTCATTCTTTACTTCTGGAGAAACTAGGGAGGGCTTTTTTTATGAGTCTTTCCCCACCTTTAACAGTAACAGAGTTGGAAGGGACCTTGGGAGGTCATCTATTACAACCCCCCAGCTCACACAGGAGACCAATACGAGGGGTTCAAACCGCCGACAAGCTCAGTGTCTTAGTCACTTAGGGAGCAGTATCTTAGCATCCCTGTTTATTGCTTTCATTGTTTTACCTTGTTGCTCTTATTGCTTGTAAGACGCTCAGAATCATCTCTAGGCAGCACAGAAGCTTAATCAATAAATATCCATTTGGAATTGTGACTAGGCAGATTCATCCAGTTGTCCCAAAGGTGCTATTTCCCCCCCCCTCCCCCCCCCCACAAGAGAGACAGAGATAACTGGACTTTCTGGGTTTTTTTCTTTGAAAACGTTTCGCTTCTCGTCCAAGAAGCCTCTTCAGTTCTGAAGAAAAAGGGAAGTCCAAGTTGCCTCTTGGAAAAGCACCTTTGGGAGGCCAATCGGAATCCGCACCTCAAAACTTTCTGGAGCAAGGCAACTTTTTTTCCCCAAAAAATTGACCCTTTGGGTGCCAAAGCAGCTTGAATGCTCCCAGGGCCAGCCCAGCTTTCTAAATTTTTGCAAGAGAGATCGATCCCCCCCAAAGCCAAAAACACGGGTCGGGAAGGCCATTCCCACATTTCCCAGCCTCCTCCTCTCCTTCTACAGCAGTGTTTCTCAACCTTGGAAGCTTGAAGATGGGTGGACTTCAACTCCCAGAATCCCCCAGCCAGCGCTGCTGGCTGGGGGATTCTGGGAGTTGAAGTCCACCCATCTTCAAGCTACCAAGGTTGAGAAACACTGTTCTACAGACATCCTTACAGATGCTGCTTGTCCATCAAACCCCTTTTTTTATACAAGGGCCGGTGGGGGCCATTTCCGGGAAGGGGGGGGAGAGAGAGAGAGAGAATAGAGGAGGCGTGGCCTAAATCGTAGCTGTAATCCCCGCCTCCCCCACAACGGTCTCTCTCTCCCTCGGCCAATCAGCGCCGGGAGGTGTGTCCCCCCCCATTCAGGATTCCTCGCTTGGGGCTTTAAGGGTATGTAACAGCTGCTTTCAATTGACTCCCCCGAATGCTGGATCTGGGGTTTTTTTTTATTATTATTATTATTCTACTATTATTTTCCTGCTGCTGCTGCTGCTTTTCCCGGGAGGAGGAGGAAGGGGGGGGGGGGGAAGGCTGGGAACCTCGGGGGCTTTGGGGGCAAGAGACCCTTCCCAAATCAGAGGAGTAAAGGAAGGAGGAAAGGGGGAAAAAAGAAAAGAAAAGAAAGGGGGAGGCAAAGAGAGAGAGGTGGAGAAACAGGCTTAGTTCCCTTAGGGCGGGAAAGGAGTGGGGAGGGGGAGTTGGAAGAAGGGGCGAAGGAGGACCCCCCCTTCCCCGCCCATGCCCGGTTTCCGAAGAGGTGGGGGGACTGTTCCGCAGAGCGTCGGGTTGGTGGGTTGCTTGTTGTTGGGGGGGGGGGTCGCGCTCGGGATTCCGAAAGGAGGGGAGGAGGAGGAGCGGGAAACCTAAAAGACCCCCCCCCCAAAAAAACCCAACCAAAGCTGGGAGGGAGGAGAGGGGCCTGGGAAGGGAAGGGGGGGGTCCTTGCGCTGAGCTTCCACGCCGGAGGAGTTTTTGCAACGCCCGGCTTCCATCATCTTCCTCTTCGTCCCGCTGGGAAACTTCTCCACGTCTCGACCCCCCCCCCACCTTGGGGATGGGGGGTCTGGGGGAGGAGCAAAGGAGAAGCCCTGGAGGGGCTGCGCGTGTGGCGCGAGCACTAAACGCGGGGGAGGAGCCAGGGCTCTTCCTCCCTCCCCTCCCCTCCCCTCTTCTCCCTCCCCTCCCCCTCCCCTCTTCTCCCTCCCCCCTTATTCCCCCCCTCCTCCCTTCCGCCTATCCCCCCCCCACACTTCCCTCCTTCTCTTGCCCCCTCCTCCCCACGCGCGTACCTGGAAGCCCGGATTTCCGACCGGGATCCACTGCTCTCTCTCTTTTTTTTTTTTTTTTTTTTTGGGGCGGGGGGACGCCCGGGCGGCCCTTCTTGGGCGGTCCGGGCTTGTCGGCTGCGGCGCCGGAGTTTCTCGCTCGACTTTGCAGTTGGCTGATTTTGAATGGGGAGGGGAGGGAGGAGAGAGAGGCAGGGACTGTCCACGCGGCCGCTGGCTAGCCGATACGCGTCCGCACGTTGAGGCAGGGCTCGCCTGTGCACGTGTGAAGGGAGATGCGCGCGGGGGGGGGGGGGAGAACCGTGTTCTTGTTGGCTCGCCTGGGGCGTGAGGCCGGGGGGTAGGGAGGGAAAGGAGCCTCCCCCATTGAACCCGCCATTGTTCCTAGTATTCCAAGCAGCACATGGGGTTTGTGTCCCCCCCTCCTCCTCTCCCTAATACCCGTTGTCTTTTGCCACTCCAACCCTGTGAGGTAGGCCAGGCTGAGCCAGAGACGGGCCTCCGTTGCCGCCTCAAAACTTAAAAAGCGGGGAGGGGGGCCTCCAGACCCTAGAAACGCCATTCACACGTTACGCGTGGCTTTCGGATCGGATTCGTTGGGAGGTTTGGCTGGTCGGAGAGAGGAAAGGAAGCGATTGGGGGTTCTGCGCGGACAAGGGAGGGGAGGGGAGGGGGATCGTGTGAATGAGGATCCGGGCGCCGGTTTGGAGAGTTGCGACCGTGTCAAGGGTCCAGCCGGGTCCCACCCCCGCCCCGCGCTTAGGGGGCTGAACCGATCGGGGTCGCGCTTTGTGCCGGGCGCAGGCTGGCTTGGCTGCCCTGGGAATGCGGAGCCCGTGGGAACTGATGCAGCAAGAGAGATTGGGACCCTCCTCTGCCCAGACGGAAGCGAGATCGGAAGCAGTTTTTCCGGAGGGGGGGGTCGAGCCCCCTCCCCTCTTTTTCCAACCCAGAGCTCCGCTAGCCCCTCCCACCAGGCGGCCTTGAAAGAACACCATCCCGGAAGTCAAACCCTCTAAACCCGGTTCTGGGGGTGGGGAGGGGGTGGGGAGACGCCCCCCCCCCAAATCTGGCAATTGCAGTGCAGACGACCAGGAGAGGGGGAGGGGGCAGCATTTCCGGTCTGGGAGGGTGGTGTGTCCAAGACCCTCGGGCGGAGGAATGGAGGAGCTTCCCTCTCCAGGGGAAGTGTACCCCATACATGGGCATTGCATCGTCCTTCGCTCGGCCGCTTTCATTCGCCGCCCATTCATGCTAGTAAACAGCGCTGTTACTACTCGGCGATTTTCTATATATATCTGAGAAAGAGAGGAAAGCGTGCGGGTGTTTATTAGGCGGCGGTTCTCAGCCTTGCAACTTGAAAGTGGGTGGATTTCAACGCCCAGAATTCCCCAGCTGGGAGTGGGAAGTCCAGCCACTTTCAAACTGCCAGGGTATGCCAGAAACAGTCAAGTCGCTCTTTCCAGGGCCGTTGTAAGGTGGGACCGTCACTAAACAGGTGGTTGTAAGTTGAAGACTGCCTGCCTGCTTGCTGTTTTCTTAGTTGAAAGAAAGAATGTAGAAGGTGGGCACACAAGAAAACACAAGGGGGGAACATGGTTAAATAAAAATACATGTTGCAGAATGAATTGGAGGGATGCCCGATGACCACAAGGGGTTGAATAACTTTAAAAGTGGGGGGAGGGATTAACTAACTCATCCTTGGCTGCATTTTCCAAAGCTACCTGTTTTCTTCAAAATTGGAAGTAATGGTCAGCTCTTCCCCCCTCCCCACCCCCCTCTTATGCAATGAAGTTTCTTTAAACTGGGATTATCTGAGTCAAATGCATTGGCTTAAAAGTGTACAACACAACAGTTTAGAAGCCAAGCGTTGCAAACTTCGTAACTTGCTTAGTGTGACTTCCAGGTTTTCAGTCCAGAGTTGCTCAGTTTTCAAGGGGTGGGGGGTGGTGGTCTTTGAAAGGCACCCTGGAATTCAGGGCCTTGTCCTGGAAGGGTGAAATCCAGACTGCCCAAAGCTTGGCTGGTCTCTAGATAAAGATCTATAAATTTCCACCGGGAAGGATCTGCATCTTTGTCTTGCCTGAGCAAAAGGAACATTCTATGCTTGGCCAAGTCAAAGGTGGGAATAGACTGGGGGGGGGGGGGGACTGTTGAAAGCTAGGTAGGTTGCTTCAAAGATTTGGGGAGGGGGAGCAAGTACAGGAAAAGAGTAGGGGAGAAAAGTGTTTAACACTTCAAGTGGATACAGTCAAAATTGATTACATTTTGCTTTGTTCTGAAAGCTAAGGTTTACCTACAGGAACATCTCCATCTGTTCCCTTTTCCTTCCTTCCTTCCTTCCTTCCCTCCCTCCCTCTCCTTTTCTCTCCTTCCTTCCTAGGTAGATCAGGCTGAATGACAGCCTTAATTTAAGATCACCCAGTGAATTTGGGGGACTCCTCAAACCTAAATTTGAATGTTCTGATTTTTTGGGACATCCTCCCCCCAAGTTTTCATTGTACATCAGCTTTTTTTTCCCCTGAACCAGGGCCCTCCAGCTATGTTCAGAAGATAACTCAGTCACCAAAGGTGTAGGGTTCAAAAAATGCAGGTTTACCAGTGCTTTTGAATGTTTGCTCGCTTCGTGTTTCTACCTTGGCCCTGCTTTTCCTGATGCTTTTATTCAAGTCTAGTCATGTTGGGTGACTTTTTTTATAATTTTAATGGGGAGGAGGAGAACCTGACTTTGAATTTTAGGCATTCCTGGCAATGGAGACGACTAGACTGCAGTGTGATAGCAGCTTTTAGGCACGTGGAAAGACGTGAATGTGAAAAAAGGAGGAGGGTGAAAGTGTGAGTGAGGACTCCTGCTGCTGTTTTGGTTTACTGTGAGATGCCTGCAATTTTGGAGTGAATTGGCCGCCCAGAGTCGGTGTGTGTGAGTTAGGCAACTATATAAATATGTTTAATAAATAAAAATAATTTTACTGCACGTTTCCAAAGCAGCATCTGAGAATTGGTTGTGCTTCCCAGCCAAAGCACATCCTGCCCTCTTACTCTGAACTGTAATTAATTTGATTATTCCTGACGCGAGGAGGATGGTGTCACTTGCTTTCTGAGCCATCCAGGATACTGGGCTGGAAGGGACAGATGTTTAATGCAGTGTGTAATTGGGCAGAGACGGGATAGCAAACAGTCACGTAATTCCGGTTGTGTGTTCGCACTGACACACTGCCCCGTGGCTGGCTGGCCATGCCATCACATGGCAGGATGCGTTAAAATACACCTGGCTGAATTGGGGCTCAGCAGAGCAGGCAAACGCACATTTCAGTGTCGCTTTATAAAATATAATTTTTCAGTAGCAGAATGTACCTTTTTTTAACTAGATCATTCCATTTTTTTAAAAAATCTGTCTGCTTCCAGATTTTCTATCCTGTCCTTTCCAAGAATTCTCCCATCTTAAGGAGATAGTTCTTCTTGTACTAAACCCCACACCACTTCAGACAAATGGTTATCCAACCTCTTCTTAAAAACCTCCAGTGTTGGAGCATTCACAACTTCTGGAGGCAAGTTGTTCCAGGGATTAATTGTTCTCACTGCTGGGAAATTTCTCCTTAGTTCTAAATTGCTCCTCTCCTTGATGAGTTTCCACCTATTGCTTCTTATTCTGCCCTCAGGTGCTTTGGAGAATAGCTTGACTCCTTCTTTTTTGGGGCAGCCCCTGAGATATTGGAACACTATCATGTCTCCTCTAGTCCTTCTTTTCATTAAACTAGACATGCCCAGTTCCTGCAACCGTTCTTCATATGTTTTAGCATCCAGTCCCCTAATCCTCTTTGTTGCTCTTCTCTGCACTCTTTCTAGAGTGCCCACATCTTTTTTTACCCACGTTAAAACTGGGCACTTAAAAGTAAATAATCACCTGGAAACAGAAACTCATTCAGGTTTTTGTGGACTGCATGGTGGAGAGCCCATTTCCCAAGACTGGTTTAATTATGTAATTCGTGGGGTGGGGGGTTTAAATGAAATATCACGTAAGATTTGCATAGTGCTTATTTCCGGACATCTTGTTCTTAGGTGTTCGAGCAAACCGTCTATGAAAAAACTACCTTATATTTTTAAAAAAAAAAAAAGTGGGAGGGGGGAGTTTCATTACTGAGCTTCGAAAGAGAAACAGAGCTGCTCGGCTTTCTTGCAAACCCTGTCCAAGTGCCACGTTTGGGCTTCTCCGCAGCGCAAGTGGTGGTTTGAAGGGCAGTTTCAGACCGGCGTCCTGCTAACTTGGCAAATGCAACCAAGAATTTACATTTACATTTACATTTATTTATTTATTTATTTATTTATTTATTTATTTATTTATTTATTTATTTATTTATTTATTTATTTATTTATTTATTTATATATATATATATATATATATATATATATATATATATATATATATATATATATTTATTTATTTGCAGAAACGGGTTTGGCCGGAGGTTTTGATTGGGGGGGGGCGGATGCATTTGGGAATTGTTGCCCTGCGATTGCAAAGCGCGAAGGGAGACCTGTTGCCTCCGCCCCCAAAGAGCGGACGGCCTTAAGACTTCCGGGAAGGGGAGCGGTTGGGCTGCGTGGGTTTCCCGTGGAGGGAGCGGGAGAGATGCAGTTGCAGCAACATCAGCGGGGAGATTTTTGTGTTGTTTGTGTGTGTCCTTTGCAACCGGGTGCGCCTGGCAATTGCAAGCCTTGGCTTTTGCGAGTTGCGGTTGTAGTCCGGTGCTTTGCATTTTTCCTCCTTTTTCCCAGCTTGGTTGCACGGGGCTGGGGGGCCTTTCTGCGCTTGCACGCGAGCCACGCTGCCCGGGCGTTGCGCGGATTTGCAAAGGCGGCGGCAGCAGCGCCGATGTAAACATTCCACAATAGGGCTCCCCGGAGAAGGGGCGGGGCCTCCCGCCAGCCAGGGTGGGCGGAGACAGCCCAAAAGCGTCGAGGGGCGGAGCCGCCTCTTTCCTCGCCCGCTCTTCTGTAAATCCCACCCTTTGACTTTGAGTGGCGGCGCTTCTCGTCCAAGGGGCAGCGGCGGCAGCGGAGGTCCGGCCAATGAGCGCCGCGCAGGGCGGGCCCTCCGCGTCCCATACGGACATTTTCTCAACCTTCTCTCCACCCCCTTTTCTACACTCCCCCTCCCTCTCCCAAACCCGCCTTTGGCATCCCCTTCCTGGGAGCTGGCAGCCAATCGGGGCGGCGGAAGGGAGGCTGCGCTGCGCGGGGATTGGACGAAGCGCTAGAGCGGCAGCCCGGCCGCCCTGTAGCCGCGCGGGAGGCCTCCCCGGAGCAGAGGAGGGGCGGGATTTCTCAGGGAACAGAGAAGCGGGCAGCGCTCGGCGGTGGCCGTCCTGAGACGGTTGGTCTGTGGCCGCGGCGTCCCTTCCCATTCCCCCGGACCCCTCACGGGAGCCCGAGGCCTGCCTGCCTGGCCGGCCGGCCGCCCACTCCTCCGCCCAGGCCCGGCCTTCTGCCTTTCCCTCAGCGCGGGGAGGAGAAAGACGGGAGAGCGGACGAGGATTCGGCGCGCCGGCTCTTGAGGCGAGGCGGTGCTCACCGGCGGCGGCGGCACGCAGGTGAGGCGAGGCGGGGAGGGCGAGGAGGGAGGGGGCAGCGCGCGCGGTGTGACGAGAGCCCGAGTCTGCGGGAGGAGGAGGAGGGGGGGGCGCGCGCGGGGAGGGCGGGAGGGAGCCAGGGAGGGCGGGGCCTGGAGGCGTGTGGCGCGCGCGCTCGAGCGTGCAGGGGAGGGCGGGCCCACCGCCGGCGCCCGGCCAATCGCGGCTCCGGGTGCTCCAGGGCTCCGCCCCTTCGATCCCGAACGGCCGCGGCGGGTTAGCCGCGCCGCCCCCGCTAGCCCCTCAGGCTCCGCCCCCTTTTTGCCCCGAGCCCGCCGCGGGGGCGGGCCGCCGGCGAGGCTCCTCCCCCTCTCCCGTCATGCCTCTTTCCCCCCCCTCCCCTCCGGTGGCCAGCCAGGCTCCTCCCCGGCGACGCGGCGGGGCGGGGCCGGTCCCTGCTGCTGCCGCGGGCGGGCGGGCGGACTCCCCGGGCCCATCATCCCCAGCCGGGGGTGGGGGGATGGGTAGGATGCTGCAACGCCTCCCGCCCCCCCCCGTGGCTGTTGGGGCGGGGGCTGCGGCTCCTGGGGGGGGGCTCCCTTGGCTCTCATCTCCGGCCTTGAGGCTAATGGGGGGGGCAGCCCAAGTCCAGCACATCTGGAGATGCACAGCTGGGTAGTTTCCTTAGATACCGGATTCTCCCACTGCAATTCTATGGCTCCATGTGAGGGTGCTTTTATCAGGGTTTTGGCTTAATTTAAGGTATTGTCTCCTATGTAGTATTGCCCCCCCCCCGTCTTTTATAAAGGTATCTATTTATCCATCCATCTCTACCTACCTACCTATCTATCTATCATCCATCCATCCATCTATTGATCATATCTATTTATCTACTGGGTTTCCCCGAAAATAAGACCCCGTCTTATATTTTTTGAACCCTGAAATAAGCGCTTGGCCTTACTGCCATGCGCTCAAAAGCCCGATTGGTTTATTATCAGGGGTTGTCTTATTTTGGGGGAAACAGGGTATCTATCTATCTCTACCTATCCATCATGTCTGTCTGTCTGTCTATCTCTACCTATCCATCATCTCTATCTATCTATCTATCTCTACCTATCCATCATGTCTGTCTGTCTATCTCTACCTATCCATCATCTATATCTATCTCTACCTATCCATCATCTATATCTATCTATCTCTACCTATCCATCATGTCTGTCTGTCTATCTATCTATCTATCTCTCTCTACCTATCCATCATGTCTGTCTGTCTATCTCTACCTATCCATCATCTATATCTATCTCTACCTATCCATCATCTATATCTATCTATCTCTACCTATCCATCATGTCTGTCTGTCTATCTATCTATCTATCTATCTCTCTCTACCTATCCATCATGTCTGTCTGTCTATCTCTACCTATCCATCATCTATATCTATCTCTACCTATCCATCATCTATATCTATCTATCTCTATCTATCCATCATGTCTGTCTGTCTATCTATCTATCTCTACCTATCCATCATGTCTGTCTGTCTATCTATCTATCTCTGCCTATCCATCATGTCTGTCTGTCTATCTATATCTATCTCTGCCTATCCATCATATCTGTCTGTCTGTCTATCTATCTCTACCTATCCGTCATCTATATCTATCTATCTCTACCTATCCATCATGTCTGTCTGTCTATACCTATCCATCATCTATATCTATCTATCTATCTCTACCTATCCATCATGTCTGTCTGTCTATCTCTACCTATCCATCATGTCTGTCTGTCTGTCTATCTCTACCTATCCATCATGTATATCTATCTATCTATCTATCTATCTATCTATCTATCTATCTATCTATATCTCTACCTATCTATCTACCTATCCATCATCTCTCTATCTACTACTTATCTATTTCTCTATCATCTACATCTATACACACACACACACACACACACACACACAGGTAATCCGCAAGTTAGGAGCACAGTTGACCCCAACATTTCCACTGCTAAGCAAGACACTTGCTAAGTGGGCTTTGCCCCATTTTGCAACCTTTCTTGACCCTGTTCTCATGTGAACCCCTGCATTTGTTTAGTTAGTGACACGGTTCTTAAGTGAATCTTGGCTTCTCCGTTGATTGTGCTTGTCAGAAGGTCACAAAAGGGGAATCCTGTGAGCCCCGGATACTGCAAGTGTTGTTATATTTATATATAATTGCTGACCTTTATTTAAACTGTATATCAGTGATTGCATGACCTCTGTAGATGCCATATGCTAAATCAATAAATAAGAGAGTCACAGTGGGAGGAAGGCTGATGAGCCCCGAGTCTGCCCCCTTCCCTTTTGAGGAAGGGGAGCCCCAGTTTCAACGGGGGGAGCATCTTCCTAAGGTATGGGGGTCCCATCCCAGGGCTTCCTTTCTTCCATCACTACCTGCTAATTCCCTCCTGTCTTTTTGAACACAAACGCACCTGCTTGAGAGCTGCCCTGCTGAATTGATGAAGCTTCTAAGCAAAGGGGGGAAAATTTTCTTAATTGTTGCTGCAGCAAAGAGAAATTAATATAGGATATTCAAGGCAGGGGATCTAAGGATTGTCTTACTGTAATTTTTAAATGGGATCTTAGACATCCTCCAATCTGGTGTTTCTTAAAGTTAGTGGCTTTAAGACATATAGACTTCAATTCCCAGAATTCCCCAGCCAGCATCTTCAAGATGTGGGGACTTCAATTCCCAGAACTCTTCCGCTCAGACCTTATACGATGCTTTTTCGATCAGCGTTTTTCAACCTTGGCAACTTTTTAAGATTTGTGGACTTCAACTCCCAGAATTCTCCCATAGCTGGCTAGGGAATTCTGGGAGCTGAAATCCATACATCTCAAAAGTTGCCAACTTGGGAGAAACACTGCAGTCTGATCCCACCCAGTGCAGGAATCCACTCCTACCATGCACCTAATAGATCAGTGTTTCTCAACCTTGGAAGCTTGAAGATGGGTGGACTTCAACTCCCAGAATCCCCCAGCCAGCGCTGCTGGCTGGGGGATTCTGGGAGTTGAAGTCCACCCATCTTCAAGCTACCAAGGTTGAGAAACACTGTAATAGATGGTCATCCGACCTCTGGATCCTCTCTCGCCATCACCCAACATTCTCCCTTTGCTTATTTCCATTTGTTTTGGGGTTTTTTTTTGTTTTTACTTTGGTAGCTGCATTTTTATATGCTGCTCTTCAGCTCAGGTATGCAATGCTGGGGAGGTGGGAGGCACATCATTGACAGAGAAAGAGAAGGAGAACGAATGGTCATGTCTAACCCGAGCACCGAATTGCAAGCATCTGTTGGCGATAAAGGCAGCGTCCCTGTGTCTGCTGGAGAAATCTTTTGAGGATATATATGTTGGCAGTGCAGATACTCTGTCTTAGCTGAGTTTTATCGGGGACGCCCTTGTGAGACGTTAGTGGCCTTTTGCATTTCGGCGCTTTGCTGTTCCAGCCACTTGCTCTGAACCTCGTTTCAGTCCCTTCGCCTCTCTGCTGGGCTTTCTGTCCTCAAATGCTCCATATCTCCACACCAACAGGCAGTCCTCGGCCAGACACCAGGGTGTGCTAAAACGGGATTTACTCCTATTAAATCTCCTCTTGAGTGTGCTTTAAATGGAATGATTCAGTGCGCAGCCTTTGTGAGAGGCTGTTTAAATATCATAGTTGTTGGCGGTATGAAATTTGGAGGGCCGGCTGGACGCTGGCAGCCCTTTTCCTCTTGTTTATTTCCTATTTTAGGAATGCAAAGCTTAATTAATCCCCTGGTCAGAAATAGATAGCTAGCTTAGCGTGGATGAGTGAGCGCCTAATATTTCTCTCAATAATAAGATTGTGGTGGTGTTTTTTTATAACTGAGCTAGTTTTTATATATTTGAGAAATTTGAGATTTCTTTGCGTTTTTATTCCGCATTGCTAGTTAAATGTGCAGGATCTATTTCCAAAGTCCTTTGTAACGTCGTTAAGATTCCTTTATATTTGATTTCCTGTCATGATGCTAACTACCGAAAATGCAGTAGTATGAATAGTTCATTGGGGCTAAAGTTTCATTTTGTTTATTTTTAATTTATTTATTTATTTATTTATTTAGCTAGCTAGCTAGCTAGCTGCTTGGATACCAAGCAAAAAAATGGCTTTGATCATCTGACGAACTATTGGGTTCACATAATTATATTAAACCATGACTTAAGCAATCTATATATATATATTCGTATCTTGAACTAAAAACACAAACTAGGTTTTATAAACCACAGAAGCTGTGTTTGCATAACACACTAAATCAGACAAACATAGGTGATGTTTCGGTTTAGTGTAAAATACTTGGATACAAGTCTATTGATTTTAGAGGCATACCGATAGGATGCTAGCCACCGTGGGTTTTTTTTAATTCAAAAGGCTATTCAGTTTCGAACTCAAAATTCAAGGAAGCATACTTAGATGTCACTTGTATTACACACTTCCTGGCAAGCCTACGGTATTTAAGATTACAGGTGTTGTTGGACAGAAGCTTTTTAGATCTTGAAAAAAAGTTACATGCATCTGAATTTCCAATTTTTACTGGCTTATATTTTACGTCTTCCAGTACATCATAAAGTGTAATTCTATCAGGTATCGGATCCACTATCACTTCAGTGAGCTTTCCAACCAGTCTAATGCATCAACAATAAAATTAGTTCATGCCTTTATTAATAATATGTATGTATGACGTCATAATCCAGCGTTTTTCCAACCTGTGACATCCCAAATGTGTTGGATCAATAGATATATTGAACTGATGTTCAATACGTCTATAATGTTTTTTTGTCCCCCCAAGCTTGGCAACTTTAAGATGTATGGACTTCGACTCCCAGAATCCCTCATGACTGCCTGGGGTCAGGCTTCATCCAAGACTATCCCTTAAAGATGTTCCAGAACTTGTGAACTTTTAAAATGTGAGACATATCAGAACTGGTATGGGCAGCCAAGTTTTCTGAATAGTCTCCCTGTCTTGATTGTTGTTCAGATTTAATCCAGTGATGGAAAGCTTGAACAATGAACCAAAAATACACTTATTTTTTTCCCCCTTAGCCTTTCTTTTTTCTATTCATTTCCACAATTCTCTTCCCAAGTAGTAATTTCAAATTTTAATTAATAAAGTCCCTTCCACTTTCCTTCCATCATGGCCCCAAAGACTGAAAGATCTTTTATGGAAAATACTCATTGCAGGGACTAATTGTGGATTATGCATTCCTTCTCTATCCAAATTTGACCTGAAACTTTGTCTTGAAAATTGTATTGTAAACAGAACAGGTGATACTTCTTTTTCTTTTTGGTCTCATGCTTTCATTTGTCCTTAATGTTTAGATCTACCAAGTGGTGGAAAGTTAGTGTATTCTTTCAAACCCCATTCAGGACTCCCCCCCCCCTAATTTTTGGCCTACGTTTGTGTGTATTTGCTATTATAATAAATACGTCTTCAGGTTTGGGGGTGTAGATGTGGCAAGGATCCTTCTGGTCTCAGCATCTTCAGTTTTCCCCTTAGCGATGAAGGTTCATCTTTTGATGTGAAATGCATTCTTCAGGTCTATGTTCACAGATTAATTTTCATGTACTCAATAGCTCATTAAGCATGTTCAATTACTGCAGTGAAATGCCCCTACGTTTGTATAATTCATCTTCACTGCAGGCAGAAAGACAAAAAGCACAGTCCACGCAGAAGGAATTGACATCTTAACTCCTGAAAGGCCTTTCGTCTCAGGTGCTGAAGAGGGGAAATAGATGATAGTCTCCGACGATCTTAACAAGGGTGGTGATTCATATAAAACAGATTCTGTGAAACTTGGCTAGTTCATTCAACCCAGAGCTGCGGACAACGGAGTTTAAAGCACAGGTGGAAGATAATGTTCCTTAGACCGAAGTATCCTTTCTGTTCTAGAAATAAAAACTGATAATAATCAAAGGCATCGGCAAGCACAGATCTGATTTGAGGGTGTGAAGGACAAAGGGTGGGGAAGGGAGACCCCGTCTCATTTAATACATTTGTATTCTGCCAAGCCAGTTTAAGAAGGGCCAGAGGGACGGCACAAAGGAACACTTTAAAGCAGGGGTCTCCAATCTTGGCAACTTTAAGCCTGGCGGACTTCAACTCCCAGAATTCCCAGTTTTGCTGGCTGGGGAATTCTGGGAGTTGAAGTCCGCCAGGCTTAAAGTTGCCAAGGTTGGAGACCCCTGCTTTAAAGGGCTGATTTCAAAAGGCTTTTTTTTTTTTCTTTTTGGTCACTGTTCTGTAAGAGAAAAGAGTTTCTAATTCTTCAGTATCCGTTCCAGCAGCTCTCTCTTGCCTAACTCTGTGGGCAGTTCAACAGCAGCTGCTTCAAAGCCATGTGCAAGGTGTATGTTTCATTGGGAACAACCTGGGAGGATATTTACTACGCTTTTGAAAGGCTGCTGAATCTTAAGTGACTCATTCATGTAACTGCGCTGCCAGCAAAGCTGACAATAAATGCTCCAGATGCAATTAATGCGCTGTCTCCCAACACATTTCAGAATTAATATGCCATGTGAAGATCGTGCAAATTACTTCTGCGTAGCCCCTTGAGCCACACAGAGGCTGGAGATCACGATCAAGATATATTTAAAAATACAATCCATTCTGGGAGTTGAGATCCACCAGTCTTTAAACGTGGCAAAGGATGGGCACCCCTCACTTAGATCACTTAAGGTTGGGAGGGGGTGGTTGATTGTCTTTCCAGGTTGCCCTTCACTTACAGCCTCCCGTTTAGTGCCCAAAGTTACATCAGCACTGAAAAAAGTGACTTTTGGCCATTTTTCACACTTACTGACCGTTGCAACACCACATGATCCAAATCCGGGCGCTTGGCAACTGGCTCAAATTTATGACGGTGGCAACGTCCTGGGGTCGTGGGATCCCGTTTTGCGACCTTCTGACAAACAGAATCAAATGTGGGAACTCACTTAACAACAGCGTTGCTTATTTAATAGCCGCAGCTTGGATTCCTTCCGAGCCGCTCTTGGCAAGAAAGGTGTTGATGGGTCTCCAAACTCCCTTAACCACAGTCTCCCTTTTAGCCACAGAAAGTGGTCGTAAGTCGAGGACCGCCTGCCTTTGATCCTTTCTGTCTCCCCGCAGGTTTCGTAGGGCTTTCCTGAGCATGAATTCAGGATGAAGCGGCGAGTGGAGGAACAGGACTCCCCCGTCTACGCGTCCCAGCAGAGACGCATCGCCAGCAGCGCCGAGCCCTTCCAGCACCAACATCGCGTGCTCGCTCCGGCCCCCCCTGTCTATGAATCGGTTTCGGAGACCATGCAATCCGCTACCGGGATCCAGTACTCGGTCACTCCCAGCTACCAGGTAAGAGACGCTGCCCGTCCTGTTGGGAAGCATTGAAACAACTCTCGGGAGCAGGAGCTACACAGCGGCAAAAGCGGGGGCGGGGGGTGTTTCGCTCTTCCGCCTTTGGGAAATCCTTGTGCTCCTCGTCGGAAGCGAACGCTTTCGATAACACAATTGATGCGGGTCCCTGAATTTGCATACGGGGCCTATGGCGAGCAAAGATGCAGGTAGGGGTGTCAAAGGGCATTGAGTTTCTAAACCACAACCGTGTGGAGAAGACTTTCCAACATCCTCAAGGTCAGGGGGTCTCCAACCTTGTCCACTTTCAGCCTGGTGGACTTCAACTCCCAGAATTCCCCAGCCGGCATGGCCGGCTGTGGAATTCTGGGAATTGAAGTCCACTCATCTTCAATCTGCCACGGTTGAGAAGCACTAGTTACGCAGCCAAACCAATAGAGAATGAGGGAATTTACGACCAGAAATCTGAGGACACCAGGAATGTTTCTCAAATCAAGCCCTTTATTGTCAATGCACAACATGTGTACAATGAGATTGAACGAGCCTCCCTTGGTGCAGCCCCCCCTCTCCTGAAACACAGAATACATCACAATAACTCCACACATAAAAGGAAAGGAAATCCTTAAACTCAAACACCGTATTTTTCGGAGTATAAGACGCTCCGGACTATAAGATTTATATATACTATAATTCTGGGTGTTGGTCCACAAGGCTTAAAGTTGCCAAGTTTGGAGACACCCCCCCCCCTGCTCAAGACGATGCAGGTAGGCTCACCCCTCACCGCCCCACTTAAACAACCATTTGTTTAGTGACCGTTCCAAGTTACAACGGCACTGAAAAAAAGAGTGAGCTATGACCATTTTTCACACTTATGACCGTTGCAGCGTCCCCCGTGGTCAGAATTCAGAGGCTTGGCAGCTGGTTCACATTTATGACGGTGGTCGCAGCATCCTGGGCTCTTGTGACCCCCTTTTGCGACCTTCCAACCCACAAGAGTCAATGGGGAGCCTGGGTTCACTTCACAGCCGTGTGACTCACTCAGCCCCTGCAGCCCTTCATTCATTCATTCATTTAACCCCTGGGGGAAGAAAGTGCCGGAAAATTCACTTTTAACCACTGTCGCATTCAGCAACAGAAATGTTGGGCTTGATGGTGGTTGTAGGTCAAGGACTGCCTGAGCCGTTAGTTGGATTTTGAGATGGTTCAGCTAGTAGCATCACCCATTTTTTTTTTCTTTTTCCACCATAACGAAAAGACTTCTTGCTTGCCCTTGCTTGACTCTGGGCCGGATCCTGCCGGGGCCTACATAACCCCCATGTCATTTTTTCTTGCCTCCCTTCCCCAGGTGTCCACTGTTCCCCAGAGCTCCAACAGCCACGGCCCCACTTTAGCCGCCGTCCACAGCGGGCATCACCACCCCACCCCGGTTCAGCCCCATGGAAGCCAAGTGGTGCAGAGCCATGCCCATCCGACTCCGCCAGCAGCACCAGTCCAGGGGCAGCAGCAGTTCCAGAGGCTGAAGGTGAGTCTGGTCAGAGGGACCAAGGGTTGAGAATCTGTTTGATCTTCCACTTGCTGCTGAAGAGAATCAGAATAGAGCTGGACGGGACCTTGGAGGTCTTCTAGTCCAGCCCCTTGCTCAAGCAGGAGACCCTCTCCCATTTCAGACAAGTGGCTGTCCGGTCTCTCCTTGAAAGCCTCCAATGTTGGAGCACCCAGGTTGAGAGACACGGACGTAAAGCAACTTCAAACTAGACCGTAAAATAAATTCCATGTTTTGTGCATGTTTGTTGAGTTGCGTTTTTGATACTCGGTGATCGTCCCTTTTGTTCAGATGTGAACTGCTTATGCTTTATTGATGGGTTTGCGTTATACATCCTCCCTCCCTCCACGGAAAGCAACATTTGCATCTTCGGATATATTTGTTGGTTGGTTTGTTTACGCGCTCCACTTTTCGACTCTGCCTTCTTCATACCTTTATAACCAGTGAAGACACAGTGTTAATTCACTCCACTCCTCCTTCCATCCTCAGTGGCGTAGAAAGTGAAATTGCTACTTTGTGCCTACTAACAGCTTTGGAAAACATTGTGCAAAGAGTTGTATTTAACTTAACATTCAATCATTTTCCTGCCTGGGTTGGGCCAAAGGATGCAAAAAGCATAAAAACTTTGGAAGCAAAGTCAGTTCTGAATGCTTTGAAGAGCATGTATCTCCAGGAACACAATAAAATACCAGTGATTCTTTTCTTTTAATTGTGATCATCATTATTAATACTTAGATTAACCGCACAATGTAGGTTTATTACAGATCATTTCTTTTTATTAGCCAAACCAATCTTTTCCCGATGCTATGTAAGTTGCAAGTAAGTTGTTGGGAAGTTATTGCTCTATAAATATTATTAGGCCCTTAGTTCAGTTTTGAACATTTAAATAAGGTTCGCTTTTATCAGTATTTTATCACTGGTATCCAAACTAAGTTTACTCTTGAAAGCGTGGAGACGAAAATGTTGTTGGAAAGGGATGTTTTTAACTTGGCTTATTTTGGTTACAGGTCGAAGATGCTCTTTCTTACCTTGACCAGGTGAAGCTGCAATTCGGTAGCCAGCCTCAAGTCTACAATGATTTCTTGGACATAATGAAGGAGTTTAAATCTCAAAGGTATAAGGAATGGCTGCTGTTTTGTTTTGTTTTGTTTTTTGTTGTTGTTGTTTTTTGGCATTTGTTTTTTTTTTTCCTATATTTGATGGGAATCCAATCGTTATGGCTTGTTCAACAAACAGTTGTTGTTAGTTGCAAAGTCGTGTCCGACCCATCGCAACTCCATGGACCACGTTCCTCCAGGCCTTCCTGTCCTCTACCATACTCTGGAGTCCATTTAAGCTCACGCCGACTGCTTCAGAGACTCCATCCAGCCACCTCGTTCTCTGCCGTCCCTTCTTCTGCTTTTGCCCTCCATCTTTCCCAGCATTAGGCTCTTCTCCAGGGAGTCCTTCCTTCCCATTAGGTGGCCAAAGGATTTGAGTTTCATCTTCAGGATCTGACCTTCTAAAGAGCAGTCAAGGTTGATCGCCTCTAGGACTGACCGGTTGGATCACCTTGCAGTCCAAGGGACTTGCAGGAGTCTTCTCCAGCACCAGAGTTCAAAGGCCTCAACAAACAGTAGTGAACATAAATGTAGCTTGATGCTTAAAACTCAAGCAATCTTGTGGTAATGCTGTCTTATATCACCAAGCACTAGTGTCTGCCTAGGTTTTTCCTCTGCAGATAAACTTCGATGTATGGCCGCAATTGAGCCCCAAATTTCTGTTGTTAAGTGAGACACTTGTTAAGTGAATTTTGCCCCGTTTTACGAACTTTCTGGCCTACTAAGCAGGTTGCTAAGTGAATCTGGTTTTGCTTGTCAGAAGGATGCAAAAGGTGACCACATGCTTTTGACACAGTGAGGGTCATAAATATGAACCACTTGCCAAGGGTCCGGATTTTGATTCCATGATCATGGGGAAGCTGGAAAAGGTGGTAACTGAAAGATGGTCCTAGGTCCCTTCAGCTCCGTTGTAACTTTGGACGGTCACTAAACAAACTGTTGTAAGTCGGGGACTACCTATGTTTGTTTGTTTCCCTTGTGGCCGTAAGGGATCCATCTTCTTTTATGTCTTTACACATGTTGGAATTCATGGCAGGAATCTGACGTCTTTTTTCTTTTCTTTTCTTTTCTTTTGCCGGGCTCCCCGCACAGCATCGACACTCCCGGGGTGATCAGCCGTGTCTCTCAGCTCTTCAAAGGCCACCCAGATTTGATCATGGGTTTCAACACCTTCCTGCCTCCCGGCTACAAAATTGAAGTCCAGACCAACGACATGGTGAATGTAACCACCCCGGGGCAGGTGCACCAAATCCCGGCCCACGGTCTCCAGCCCCAGCCACAGCCACAGCCTCAGCACCCATCTCAACCTTCAGCACAATCTGCTCCCACCCCGGCACAGCCGGCCCCACAGCCCCCACCCGCCAAGATCAGCAAGGTAAGTGCAGGTGGAAAAGGTGGGCTTTGCTTAGGAACAGGGGAAGAAGGGCGGGCCTCGAGCATGACAGCTTCCGGGCGTTGGAGGGGCCTCTTGAAGGACAGGTGAGAAGGGTGGAGTTTTGAAAGGTGGAGTTTCCAAAACAGCTGGAAGATTTGTGGTGGCGCAGTGATTATGCAGTTCAATCCTGGCCAGCCCAGAGTTGAGTCAGCCTTCCATCCTTCCGAGGTTAGTAAAATGAGGACCCAGCTTGTTAGGGGCAAGAGGCTGATTCTGTAAACAACTTAAGGCTGTAAAGCACTGAAGCAGTATACAAGCTTAAGTGCTATTGCTATTTTCTTTCTTTCTTTCCTTCCTTCCTTCCTTCCTTCCTTCCTTTTTTTTTTTTTTTTTTTTGCTTTAATTTATATGCTGCCCTTCTCCGGAGACTCAGGGCGGCTTACAATGCGTTAAGCAATAGCCTTCATCCTTTTGTATATTTATACAAAGTCAGTTTATTGCCCCCACAATCCGGGTCCTCATTTTACCTACCTTAGAAAGGATGGAAGGCTGAGTCAACCTTGAGCCTGGTGAGATTTGAACTTGCAGTAATTGCAGGCAGCTGAATGTTAATAGTGCTTTAGTCCACTGTACTACCTTTTAGTTCCTGTACCTGTACTTCCTTCCTTGTGGCGCAATGGTTAGAATGCAACATTGCACGCTTACTCTGGCCACTGGTCTTAAGTGTGAGGTTCTGTCCTAAGTCAATTCTTTTTTGTATCCTTGAAACTTTGAACAGATACTAAGCATCCTTGGTCATAAGTCGAGGACTACCTGTAATTATAAACCCCCTCTGGCCTCAAGCCACCCTAATCCTTTTGCTCTGCTTCTTTCAGCCCTCCCAGCTACAGACCCATACGCCCACCAGCCAGCAAACTCCTCCGGTCCCCTACGCCTCCCCTCGCTCTCCGCCGGTCCAGCCCCACACGCCCGTGACAATCTCCCTGGGGACCACCCCGTCCCTCCAGAACAATCAGCCCGTGGAGTTTAACCACGCCATCAACTACGTCAACAAGATCAAGAACCGTTTTCAAGGGCAGCCGGACATTTATAAGGCTTTTTTGGAGATACTCCATACCTATCAGGTGAGCTAGCCAGCCAGCCCTTCCTTCGGAGGCTGCTTTGCTCTGAATTTGGGGACCTGAGCAGAGGAAGGAATTTGGGGCAAAGATTTTTTTTTTGTGGATGGGGGCAGTGGGACACAGGGTCACGCCTGCTGGCATTAAATCGTTGGCATTTGCCTCTCTGGGTTGGCTGCAAGAGGGAAACTTTTTCACTGAGTGTAAAAAACTGAAATTGATGCAGGTTGAAAGTCGGGAAAGGTGAGTTGCCTCTCCAGAGTCCGATTTTTGGTGACTCCTTTGGGGCAAAGCACAAACTGCCTCCAAAGTGTGTTCCCTGGGGCTCTCTGAGCTTTCTTGCTTTCTTGCAGACGTTTCATGACCCAACTAGGCAACCTCATCAGTGCTAGAAGGGAGAAGGGTTTGTGGAGAGGAAGAGGAGGAGGACTGTGGGGTCCTTGGTGCTCTCTGAGCTTGCTTGTTTTCTTGCAGATGTTTCATGACCCTAAGTAGGTAACCTCATCTGTGCTAGTCTCCCATTTGGGGGCTGCCTGAAGTGTTTGACACCCATATGTAGTACCAATAAAGGAGAATATTTGCAGCTCAGGGTTGACGTGAGGGCTCCTTGGTGCTCTCTGAGCTTGCTTGTTTTCTCGCAAATGTTTCATGACCCAAGTAGGCAACAGCATCAGTGCTAGTGAGAGAGCACCAAGGACCCTTCATTTCAACCCTGAGCTACAAATATTCTCCTTTATTGGTGCCTCCAAGCCCATCCCTTGCTACTCGTCTTCTGAAATCTCCAGCTGGGTGTCCTCAATTTTTTTTTTATTTTTTTTTTAAGGCTCAGAGAGCAGAAATGGGCAAGGGGCAGCTGCTAAAAGCTGCCATTTTTTTTCCCCCTCCTCCTTCTTCTTCTTGAACCGTCTCCTCCGTCTCCTCTAACAGAAAGAGCAGCGAAATGCCAAGGAAGCCGGTGGGAACTACACCCCAGCGTTGACCGAACAGGAAGTCTATGCCCAGGTGGCACGCCTCTTTAAGAACCAGGAGGACTTGCTCTCCGAATTCGGGCAGTTCTTGCCAGATGCAAATAGCTCCGTTGTGAGTGACTTCGAATTCGTCGTCTTGCATTTACTTCTGGGTGTTCGGCAAACCACCTCCAGAGTGAACCATGGGTTCATCGAACAGCTGGGACGTTTGCTTAGCCACCACTGCCGAAAAGATCGTAAAATTGGGCCGGTCAAATGGATCACCCGATTTAGTTCATCATGAGTTTTGTTTATTTTACTTTATTATTAGGGGTCCTTGGTGCTCTCTTGAGCTTGCTTGTTTTCTTGCAGGCGTTTCGTGACCCAGCTAGGTAACATCATCAGTGCTGGTAGTGTTAACACTGATGATGTTACCTAGTTTGGGTTATGAAACCTCTGCAAGGAAACAAGCAAGCTCAGAGAGCACCAAGGACCCCACATGTCAACCCTGAGCTACAAATATTCTCCTATTAGTATTTTATTACTTTATTATATTTGTCAAATTTATTGTCTGCTCATCTTACCAAAAGGTAACTGGATGGCTTACAGTCATAAAAGTAATGCTTTAAAAGTAATACTTTAAAACATAAATCAATTAAAACCAAAAAACGTGAGAGGAGGGCAGGGGCGAAATTGTAAGGAGCCTTGGTGGAGCAGCGGACTAAAGTGCTGTTAAAGTAGCACGTAGCTGCCAGCTGCCTGCAATTACTGCGAGTTCAAATCTCACCAGGCTCAAGGTTGACTCAGCCTTCCATCCTTCCGAGGTAGGTAAAATGAGGACCCGGATTGTGGGGGCAATAAACTGACTTTGTATAAAAAAAGAACACCGCTTGGGGGGGTGGGGGGGGGGGTGAAAGCCCTACTAAGCAGATATATACAAAAAGTATGAAGGCTATTGCTTAACGCATTGTAAGCAGCCCTGAGTCTCCAGAGAAGGGCGGCATATAAATCGAACCAATAAATTAAATAAATAAATAAATAAATAAATTGGGGGGTGGGATCTCTTATTACTCAATCAACCACCTCCATTGCGCTGTTGCCCCACTTGGGCCCTAAGCCGACTGCCAGAGCCAGGTCTTTAGGCCTTACGAAAGGATACGGGGTTACGGCCAACCTCAAAATGGGGGCAAGATGTTCCAGAGGGTGGGAGCCACAGCAGAGAAGGCCCTCCTCCTCCTGGACCCCTCCCCCCTGCCCCCCAGCCAGCCGGAATAATCAGGCTGGCGGGACTCATAGCCTCCTCTGCCAGCATGAGTGGGGCAAGCCAATCCCAGTGGGGTGAGACAGTCCTTCAAGTAAGATGGACTCACAGTTACAACTGTGAAGGGCCAGCTCCTTTACAGTCTTAACTCAAGGACTACCTGCATATAAAGCCTGGGCAGAACATGATCCCACAGTCAAAAAATCATTTCTACCTTCAGGTAGCCTGTGTTCATGGCCTCTCAACTGGCTAATTCTTGTGAAGCATTTTTTGCACATTCTCACCCATGGTGGGGGGCCATAATGGGCTTATTTGTGGCTCTTCCCGATCAGCTCTTGAGCAAGACCACTGCGGAGAAAGTGGAGTCGGTGAGAAATGACCACGGAGGCACCATCAAGAAGCCCCAGCTTAACAGCAAGCAGCAGAGGCCCAATCAGAATGGCTGTCAAATCCGGAGGCACGCCACCCCGGGGGTCACCCCGCCAGTGAAGGTAAGACCCCGTTACCACTTTCATCTCATGGCCCGCAGTTGGTGGCAAGTACTTCCATAGAAGCCCTTAGCAAATAAAAACAATATACTACATCCTGATTTTCTCCCAACAATAATATAGCGTTTTAATTTTAGGAACTAGTTAAGAACACCTGAGGGATCTTTAATGCTACAAAAGCCATGTTTTCTACAGCACTTTCACATTTTATCGATGTTATCGAGTTCAGAATTTCAATGGGCCAGACTGCACTATAATGAGGCTCACCAGAAACTTAATTTCTAATACTTCAGGTCTGGTCCAGCCCCTGGAAAAAGGCAGAAAGTTGTAACCCTGAGCCAAATAGGGAACTACCGATCTACAACAGCAGTTTCTTATTAGTTCCATGTTCAGGTTGCCTGGACTAATAATCTAATTTTAAATTGATTACTTAATTATTCCATATTTCCTAAGGGAACGGTGCAGAGAACTATACCCTCCATTGTTTGTATGTTGTGTCTGCTTCTGAGTCCCTTAATTCAAGGTTCTCCAGTCGTGGTAATTTTACGACTCCCAGAATTCCTCAGCCAGCATAGAATTCTGGGAGTTGAAGTCCACAGGTCATAAAGTTGCCAAGGTTGGAAACCCTTGCCTTCATGAACAAACACTTGTCCTATCAAAGTAGTTAACAATACTGTGCCATTGTTCCTCTCCTATTGTTTTAACTACACACTAGCTCAGCACATTTAAAATGTGTTGTGGTAGATATCACTTATTCCTTCGTGTGTTTGTGTGCTTCCTCTCTACAGAAGAAACCAAAGCTCCTTAATTTGAAGGACCCATCCTTCGCAGAAGCTGGCAAACACGGGACAGAGTCTCTGTTCTTTGACAAGGTAGGAGAGCTGATAAACGGTGCCTGTTTTATCCCCCACCATAATTATTCTGCGATCATGGGCAATAGCAACAGCACGCAGGTAACCCTCGATTTACAACTTTAGCAAGTGTTCCAAGAGGATTGGAAAAAAGGGGCTTGCAACCTGACCTTGCTCCTTGCCACCGTTGCCGCATCCCCACGATCAAAGGATCAAAATTGGGCTACTTGGCATCCGGCGTACATTCACCACGATTTGCATTCTCCTGGGGTCGCCCTTTGCCAGCTTCCCAGCTGGCTTCCAAGAAGCGAAGTTAATGGGAAGCCGGATTTGCTTAGCAGCTGTATGGTTCGCTTAACGATCATCATGGGGAAAGAGGTCCTAACGTTGGGCATGCCTTTATTTAACCACTGCCTTGTTTAGCAAAGGAAATTCTGGTTTCGGTTGTCGTACGTTAAGAGAGAAGTTGAGCTTGTAATTTATGACATTTTTCAGCTGTTCAAGGATACTACATGTATGGGATCATCTGGGGTCCACAAGGAATTATAGTTTGGGCCCTGAGGCATTCCTCCTCACCCTTCAGCTCCCCCTGGAATAAATATACCCATTTCCCAGCTCCACCTACGTCATGTCTGTTGGTTGATGAGCTTAGAATTGTGCTAATGGGAGAGGATTAAATCGTTCCTTTGTAGGAGAGCCTCCTCTTCTCTTTTCCAACTTTCTCGTCCTCCTTTTTCCTCTTCCCATCCCAACTTTCAGGTCCGCAAAGCTCTGCGCAGCACGGAAGCCTACGAGAATTTCCTCCGGTGCCTCGTCATTTTCAATCAGGAGGTCATATCCCGAGCTGAGCTTGTACAGCTGGTTTCTCCCTTTCTGGGGTAAGCAGGATAAGCAACTGACCCTTTCATGTGCTCCCTTGTGGGACAGACGACATACATTGAAGAATTGAAAATAAGCCACCTAAAGCTGCCTGGATAGTGAAATGGGCCAGGGGTAAATTTAATAAATGAAATAATATGTTAAATTAACAGGCAGAGACCATCATGCTTGTTTCATCTGCCAACCAGGTCAGAGTTCAAGGAATAGAGATACTCCTGCCTCAATTATTGACCAAGTTTAGTTGCCCAATGGTACCAGCGTAGTGAATTTCACTGCACAAGGTGCAGGAGGAAGGTTTTAAATAAGCAGGGGTTGCACCTTTCTCCGTATAAGATTAGCGGCTTATTAAAACTTTAAAACTTACTAAGAAGTGTAAAAAAATCTCTCTGCCGCAGCAGCAGGGCTAACGTAGTGTATTCCGTTTTCATTGGTTTTTGGTTTCGTCCTTTTCAGAAAATTTCCGGAGTTGTTCACTTGGTTTAAAAACTTCCTGGGTTACAAAGAATCCTCACATCTGGAAAGTTTCCCGAAGGAGCGAGCTACTGAGGGGATAGCGATGGAGATAGATTACGCTTCCTGCAAACGGCTGGGCTCCAGCTACCGAGCCTTGCCCAAAAGTTACCAGCAGCCCAAATGCACAGGTCGGACGCCATTGTGCAAGGAGGTAATAGCAATAGCACTTATATACCGCTTTATAGTGCTTTCCAGCCCTCTCTAAGCGGTTGACAGAGTCAGCACATTGCCCCCAACAATCTGGGTCCTCATTTTACCCACCTCGGAAGGACGGAAGGCTGAGTCCACTTTGAGCCTGGTGAGATTCAAGCTGCCAAATTGCAGGCACCCGGCAGTCAGCAGAAGTAGCCTGCAGTACCGCACTCTAACCACTGCACCACCACGGCTCATGGTAAGCTGGCCATCTTCCTCTCCCCCCCCCCCTTGAGATATGAATGTTGCTGAAACCTCACAAGAGTGGCAGGGCCTCCAGGGATTCCCTCTCCCCCGCCCCCCTCGCCCCCAATAATTACAGGCTGTCCTCGACTTGCAACCACAATCGATCACAAAATGTCTGTCGGTAAGTGCGACAATTGTTGAGTGAGTTTTCCTCCATTTTGTGACTTCTCTTGCCCCGTTGGTTGAAATGAATCACTGCGCTTGTGAAATTAGTAACGCCGTTGTTAAGTGAATCTGACTTCCCCACTGACTTTGCTTGTCAGAAGGTCGCAAGAGAGGGACCTGCAACCGTCATAAACGCGAGTTCGGTTTGCCAAGCATCCAGATTTTAATCACGTGACCATGTGGCTGCTGCAGCGTGAAAAATGGTCCTAAGTTCCTTTTTTCCCCAGTGCCGTTGTAACTTTGAACGGTCGCTGAACGGAATGTTGTAAGTTGAGCTGCCGCCTGTGTAGGTAATCATACTATACTATGATAGTAGTTGGGGACTGGAACTGCTGGAACTAAGCAACGCCATTCCAAAGAGCAATGTCATTGGGCCCTGCGGCTTAGCCCAGCCGTTACATCAGTCCTGGTTGTGTAGCTCAGGAAGGGCCTCCACCTGACTGCCACTTCCGATTCCCTACCGTCTTCCCCAGTGACTTTGTAGGAAGCTGGCAGGCAATGTCAGAAATTGTGATCGCAGTTCATGTGATCGCAGGACGCTTCAGTGGCTGGAACCCCAAGGACCTGTTCGTAGGTCCCCCTCGTTCAGCTTCCGTTTGAATAGTCGCTGAACAAATGGTCATAAGCGCGAGGACCCACCTGCATGAATATTACCAATCGGCCTTTTTCGTATGTCCCGTGGGCCCCATTACTACGCCGAGTGGAACTGGTGACAGGAAAAGCCAACAGTTGCCTGAAACTTCTCATTTCAGAAATGGTTTGAAACTTACCCCCCAGGGAAGACGTGAAGAAGAGCAAAATTGAGCAAACCAAGAGATTTAAACATGACTAGTGGAACAGATTAAATCTCTCCGTGAACGTGAAGTTCCTTCAGTGGGGGATACCCATAACATGAGGTCTTTAATGGGTACATTATCAGGTTGGGATGAACCTAAAAAGCCTGACCCATTATGGGATGCCCTTCATAAAATATTTCATTTTAATGTACGTACATTCAAAGTGGCAATAAAGTTATTCTAAGTTCATAATATCCCTGTAGTATCTCAGCATGAGTCCTTTTTCCACCCACAAGGGGGCGCCCTTGTACAGCTGACCATTCTCTTGTGACAAACTACCATATTCCTTGATGGTAACTAGATCAGCAATGTCCTCTCAACAGTCCAATAAGCTTTTTTTTCCATAGTTGCTAGAATAATATTTTATCATGCTGGCATTAACAATCCATTCCTTCCTTCCTTCTTTCTTTCTTTCTTTCTTTCTTTCCCCCTGCTCAGGTTTTGAATGACACCTGGGTCTCCTTCCCATCCTGGTCCGAAGATTCTACGTTTGTGAGCTCGAAGAAAACTCAGTACGAAGAGCACATCTACCGATGCGAGGATGAACGGTTTGAGGTAGGTCAAATAGGCCTTGATTTCCCCGGGACAAAATCAGGAATTTAGCTCAGATGGCAAATAAAATATCACAACTGGAAGAGTTGGCCTCAGGCAGCGTTTCCCAACTACAAGCGGTCCTTGACTTAATGACCACAACTGAGCCCAACATTTCTGTTGCTAAGTGAGGCAGACAAGGGCAGTTAATTTTGGCTGGAGAATTCTGGGAGTTGAAGTCCACAAGTCTTAAAGCTGCCACGTTTGGGGACCCCTGGCCATAGTTGAATGAGCTTCTTCTTTTCCAGCTGGATGTGGTCTTGGAGACCAACTTAGCGACCATCCGAGTCTTGGAAACGATACAGAAGAAGCTCTCCCGCTTATCGGCGGAAGAGCAAGCCAAATTCCGTCTCGACAACACCTTGGGGGGCTCCTCCGAAGTGATCCATCGCAAAGCTCTGCAGAGGATATACGCGGACAAAGCTGCCGACATCATCGACGGCCTTCGGAAAAATCCAGCCGTCGCTGTCCCCATTGTGCTGAAAAGGTACCTGGTCCTTTGGGGAAACAAAGAAGAGGGTTGGAATGGAATATAAAAAAGTATGTTGAAAGGTGTCGAAAGAAAAAAATGCTAGGCAAGCTTTTCTGAGGACTGGAATCATCTAGGGCACGGGTGTCAAACTTGATTTCATTGAGGGCCGCATCAGGGTTGTGTTTGACCTCGGAGGGCCAGTGGGGGGTTAGTGGGCATGGTGGGCAGGACATGGGAATCATGTCGGGGGCACCTGTGGCAGCCAAGTGCTAAGGCAGGACTTCCCTAAGACCCTCCCTCCCTCTCATTATAATCTTCCTTCCTTCTTTCCTTCCTTTTTTTTTCCTTCCCTCTTCATTCTCCTTTCTGCTTCCTTGCTCTCTTCCCATCTTCCCATCTTTTTCTTTGTCTTTCCCTTTCTCCTTTCCGATCCCTTCTTGCATGCTCAAATGCAAAAGGGGAAACATTTCTCCTTTTGTTTTGTTTTTAGTTTGTTTTGGTAGTCCTCTGCCAGCGAAAACGGAGCCCGCAGAACTTAACTCCGTCAGAACTTAACTGACAAATCTCACAACTCACCTGAGAGAATTACGTTGAAGCCCTTTCAAGCCCAATTCTGCTGGGATTTGATTTATCTTAGAAATAGCCATTCTGATGCAGGGAAGGGATGGGAAGAGCAGGGGGAAAAGTTAGATAGAAGTGAACTATTCCAGTTACCCAGGAAAGGAGACCACAAGAATGTGGTGAGCCCATGTTTTCATATTGCCAGAGTTTTCACCCACATCTGTCAGGAGGAATGTGATGAAATCACCAGATGTCCTAAACCAAGAGATTTCTCTCTCACATTGCCCCCTTCTTCGTCTTCCGGCCTAGGTTGAAAATGAAAGAAGAGGAATGGCGGGAAGCCCAGAGGGGATTCAACAAAGTGTGGCGGGAACAAAACGAGAAATACTATTTGAAATCCCTGGACCATCAAGGCATCAACTTTAAGCAGAATGACACCAAGGTCTTGCGATCCAAGAGTCTGCTCAGCGAGATTGAGACTATTTATGACGAGGTAACGTTGAAAAATTTCACCAAACGTTCCTTCCGCGGTAACTTTCAGAGAACAGGGTTTTGAAAACATTGAAGAACATCGAAGAGTTGTAGGAGAAGGGTGTTCAGGTTGTCCTTTTGCTTGGGGGCAATTGAGGGAAGCAGTAGAACCTCTTGTAGAAAGAGGTTGTCCATCAGCAGTTTACACGCGCACACACACACAGAGAGAGACAAAGACGGGGGAAGAGAGGGAGAGAAATAGAGAGGAGGAAGAGAGAGAGAAATAGACAAAGAAAGAGGGAAAGAGATAAATAGAGGACGAAGAGAGATATAAATAGACAGAAGAGAAGAAGAAAGAAATAGACAGAAAGAGAGATATATAAATAGACAAAGACGGAAGAAGAGAGAGAGAAATAGACAAAGAGGGAAAGAGAGACAGAGGAGGAAAGAGATATATAAATAGAGAGGGGGAAGAGAGGGAGAAATAGAGAAATAGACAAGACAGAGAGAGAGAAATAGACAAAGACAAAGGAGGAAAGAGAGACAGAAATAGAGGGAAAGAAATAGACAGAGGGGAGAGAGAGAGAGAGAGAGATAAACAGACAAAGACGGGGGGGGGGGGGAGAGAGAGACCTTGAGGACGATTTCACACTCTTCGTTTCCTGGGTTTTCAGAGGCAAGAACAAACCTCGGACGACAACACTGGCCCTCACCTCTCTCTGGCCTACGAGGACAAGCAGATTCTGGAGGACGCCGCCTCCCTGATCATCCACCACGTGAAGCGTCAGACGGGCATCCAGAAAGAGGACAAGTACAAAATCAAGCAGATCATGTACCACTTCATCCCGGACCTTCTCTTCGCTCAGCGAGGGGAGCTCTCCGACCTGGAGGAGGAGGAAGAGGAAGAGATGGACGTGGACGAAAACTCCGGGGCGGTGAAGAAGCACAATGGGGTGGGGGGCAGCTCCCCCAAAGCCAAGCTGCTCTTCAGCAGCACGGTGGCTCAGAAGCTGCGCAGCCTGGACGAGGCCTACAACCTCTTCCACGTCAACAACAACTGGTACATCTTCCTGCGCCTCCACCAGATCCTGTGCCTGCGGCTGCTGCGAATATACAGCCAGGCCGAGCGGCAGATCGAGGAGGACAGCCGGGAACGGGAGTGGGAACGGGAAGTGCTGGGGGTGAAGCGAGAGAAGAGCGACAGTCCAGCCATCCAGCTGCGCTTGAAAGACCCCAGTGAGTGTGTTCTGACCCAGCTCCTCAAATACGACAAACGCTCTGTAGTTAAATCAATGATTCCTTTATTAGGAGCGCCAGTCAGCCCGGCAAAAGGTTTGTCTCTTACAGCAGGCTAACAAGTCTGTCAGTCAGGGAGATGAATAGTTGTCCGCCACATCGGTTCATCTCCGTCCCCTGCCTTTTATCCCCAGAGCTAGGAGTGGGGCTTCGCTAGCAGTGGTGGCTCTTCCGTCCCAAGGACCGGCCCATAGATTTCCACTGCTCTCCTCTCCTCTGCCTTCTGTGCATCCGTGCATCAGGCACTAGACCCAGCTCCTCCTCCTCTTCCTCATCAGCCACCTCCAGACGTGGGGGCTGTTGACTCTCCATCTGAGAGCTGACGGACGGCCCAGGATCCGCCTCTGTCTCTCTCTCTGCCATCTCCATGCCCTCTTCCCCTTTGGAGCTCTCAGGCTGCCTTGATGCTGGTCCTGACTCCCACACCGCCTCCTCCTCCTCTGATTCTGCTGCTGGAGGAGCCAGCGGGCGACAGGCCACAATAGAATGTCTTTCTGAGGCTGGGCAGACAGAAGGCATTGGGGGGAGTGCAAAGTAGTCCTTGGCTTAACGACCGGGCACTTAGCACAGGGGTCCCCAATCCCTGAGGCTGTGGAGCAGCCACTGAGCCACGGCAGGTCAAAAACCAGACCGCACAAACAAGCAAAGCCCATCTGTGGGATGCAGACAGCACACGGAACCACGTCCCCTCCGGTCCACGGGAAAAACCTCTCTACGGAACCGGTCCCTGGTGCCCTAAAGGTTGGGGGCATCCATCTTAGCGACAGTTAGAAGTTATGGCAGATCCCTCAATAGGCACTTACAGGACCCAGTTCTGGTGGCCGGGAGGTTGTTGGGGGGGGGGAGGGGGGGAAACTTGGATCCCACAGTCAACATGAGCGTATTTTTTATTTTTTTATTTATTTATTTATTTATTTGGCCAAGAAGTCTCCGGTGTGCAAACGCAGACTGTAATGACAGCACTAAAGTGTACAGCCGATAAAACGTGGGAAGTAAAGCATTCATAATGCTGCAGTCACATCCCCTATTTATTTATGGGTTTTGTGGGAAAACTGGCCTTTATTTCCAGTTCTTGGCAAAAACACCTGATGGCAAACAAGTGCCATAAAAAAAGGGGATAGTCAAACGAGTGAGCCACTTTGCAACTGTCACAGCTTACAACTAAAATGCGCAGACAACGACATGGGCACTTCCGGCATCTCTGCTGCTTCTGTTCCGGTGAGGCCTTGCCTACCTGTAGGACTTCCCCTTCAAAGCCATTGTAATGAGTTTGTTCTGCACCTCTCTCCCCACCCCCTTCCGTTTGCCTCCCACCCACCCACCCACCCACCCTCAATTTCAGTGGACATCGAGGTGGAAGACTACTACCCTGCTTTCCTGGACATGGTGCGGAATCTCCTGGACGGCAACATGGACTCCTCCCAATACGAGGACTCCCTGCGTGACATGTTCACCATTCACGCCTACATTGCCTTCACCATGGACAAGCTCATCCAGAGCATTGTCAGACAGGTGATTCAGGGAGTGGTGGGGGGGGGGAGAGAGGGAAAGAAAGGGAGCGAAGGGAGAGGGAGGGAAAGGAAAAGAAGGAAAGAGGGAAGAGAGGAGGGGAAAGAGGGAATGGGAGAGGGAGGGAGGAGGGAAAGAGAGAGGGATGGAAAGGAAAAGAAGGAAAGAGAGTGGGGAGAGAGGGAAGGAGGGAGGGAGAAGTGTGTGTGGATATGTGGATATGGTGATTGAAAGAGAGATGGGGTGGAAAGAAATGCTGCCTGTACAAGACAACAACTTCCAAAGCAGAGGTGGCCTCAGCCAGAGGTCAGATGCCTTCAGGGCTGATAGGAGGGCTTGAGGGCCTTTAAAGCGAAGCCACACCCTCCCCAATTCCACAACACACAAGTTGCGGCGACTGCTGGGCTGCTCTAATGGCTAGCTTCTGGATCCAGAGCGGTGGGGCAGGAACAAAGCCGCGTTCGTGGCATGGAGGAAGCATCTGCTCAGCTTCGTGCCCTGTTTTGTCCCCGGGGCAGAGGGAACAGAGGTTAGAAGTTCAGCAGCGGGAGATATTTTTGCCTAGACATGTTGCCTGCTGGCCTCGGGCATAGCATCTGCACCGTACGGCAGAAGAAAGCGTGCACCTGGTGCTGGAGCTTCCCCCCCCAAAAAAAGAGTCACCTTTAACGTTCTTTCTCTCTCTTTCTTTTCCTTTTTTTTTTAAATGTTCAGCTCCAGCACATAGTGAGTGACGAAATCTGCGTGCAGGTAACCGAGCTCTACCTGTCTGAGAGCCACAACGGTGCCACGGGAGGGCTGCTGACCTCACAGTCCACTCGCTCCCTGGTGGAAACGGCCTATCAGCGCAAAGCCGAGCAGCTGATGCAGGACGAGAACTGTTTCAAGGTAGAGCAGGGAGGGTGGCTGGGCAAGAGCCTTGCTGGCCTTTGAGGAGCCAGAAACGGAGAGGGTTGCTTTTTAGAAGGGGAAGGGGATCCTTTCCCTCCTAACGTGCAAAAAGTGCGTTTAATCCCCCCAAAGTCCCATTTGTCGGACTGTTCTCCGGGTGTCTCGTACGGTCTGCAAGAGAACGCTGTTGTGACCCAGGCCCAAGTAGGTATTATCAGATGCAATCAGTTCTAAACAAACAGGCTTTATTCGAACAGCCAAGAATTAAGTCATTTTCCGACAAAGAGCCCAAGAGCCATTGCTGGTCTTTTAAGCCTTATGGGAGGGGCCAATCATCTCTTGGCCTTACTCCTGAGTTGTCCCTTTTGCTTTAGCTGCTCCTGCCTTCTGGCAGCTCTTCTCATACGTGTACTAGGAACAGGCTCCTCCTGTTCCTCTGCCTCTCTGCTTTCAGCCTCTGGAGGCTCCAGAGTCCGCACATCACTCCCCAATGGCCCTGGTTCCATCTCTGCCTCCGACGCAGAGCCCTCATCCGGGCCTTCCCCAGCCTCCAGGGCTGGCCCCTGTTCTTCCTCAGCCTCCTCGCTGTCCGACTCTGCTGCCAGCTCCGCAGGCTGCTGGCGGACCACAACAAATGCAGCCTTTGGGGCTGAGATATCAAAAGGTTTTCCGGGCAACCTGAACTGCAATCAGAAGTTGTCTCGAGCAATTAAAAGAGTGCCAGGTTTTTGTGGAAACTGGCACGCTTCATCAAAGGCAGGGGCTGGGTGGAAGGTGGGGCAATTTTGATTATTTTTTCTTTTCACCCTTGGAAACGCGACTAAAGGTTGCTCAGAGGATTTATGACTGTCAGAAACACGCTGCTCCTCCTGCTTTTGATGCACCATTTTTCCTGGAAACTTTTCAGCTTCCCCTTCCCTTTAAATCATCTCCTCTTCTGCCCCCCCCTCCCCTCCCATCATTCTGAGCTTCCCACAAAACCGCTCATCCTCCAACTTTTCTCTTGCTTTAAGCTGACAATCTGTTCTTTGCTTTTAATCGTGGGTTATGACTTTATGCCAGAATCCCTTCAGGGCAAAATTATCGCAACTTGTCTCTTGACGGAAGCTACGTGCCAGCGATAAAATGCAGGGGCTGCTGTGGGGCAGTCCTGACTTCTAACTGCCTTTTCAAACCGAGCCCTTGGCTAATCTAATCTAATCTGATTTTAATAACACCCCTGTCCAAATCCAGGTTGTGATTCACATCACTGATTTTGGGGGCCCAGTTGTCGTCGTCATTTTAAATCTGGAGGCCACTTGACCCACATTGTGAGTCTGTGTGTCTTGTTCCGTAGATGATTTTCATTCAGAGCAGAGGCCACGTTCAGTTAACCATTGAACTGCTGGATACCGAAGAGGAGAACTCCGACGATCCTGTTGAGGCAGAGGTAAGGGGGGAAGTGTGGTCCGTTAGCAGTTTTGCCATGTATTTGTTCCCAATCACGCAAGCGTTTTTCAAAGCGAAAAGCCTAACCCAGCTGGGATGGCCTTGGGAGTCAGCAGAAAGAGCCACAGACTATACACGGCCTGTCCTGTAAGAAGTATCTCAGCCCCCACCCCCACTCCCCAGACCGAAACAGGGCGTGGGAAGCGTCTCAGAAGAGATCTTCTCAAATTTTGTGGAAAGTAGAAATAAAGAAAACGCTTTCAGACTTGCAAGGTTCTGTTCTTGCAGCCTGACAATAAAGGTAGGGTTGGGATTTCGTACAGCAGAAAAGCTGTTTTGTTTTTTTTTTCCTCGCCTTTAGAAGGAGTTGACTAATCGTCTCTCGGTTCCCTTTTCAGCGTTGGACGGATTACGTGGACCGCTACGTCAATTCTGACTCCACGTCTCCTGAACTGCGGGAACAGCTGGCCCAGAAGCCGGTGTTTCTGCCCAGGTGAGAGAACACAGCCCATCCTTCACCCGTCCCAAAAGCACCCATGCGCCGTTGCCTCTAGCCATGGTCCACCCCGCTCTGCTGGGCTGGGAAGGGGGAAAGGGTGGAGTCCTTGGTGCTTTCTGAGCGTGAGGAAAGGTTTTCCGGAGGGAGGGGCCTGCATTCCAGAAGAGCAAAGGTAGCACAGTTTAAATTGCTTGCGTGTGAGAAAGAGGGCGAAGACAGTTCCTCCTCAAGAGTTCCCAGAGACTAGAGTTTATGGTGCAAACGCTCTGCTTCAGTTTGGCAAGATTCCCATCTTTAGGTGATGGAATGATAAAGGAAACTGCTTAGATCAGGGCTGTCAAACTGGCAGGCTGGATGCGTCACACACTGGCCACGCCCACATTCGGTTTAACAAAGGGGGGGAGTCCCAATATGTCACGTGACCACGTGAGTTTGACCCTCCCCTGGCTTAAAAGAACCTCAATGTGTCTGTCTTGGTTTTTGGAACCTGATTCCCCAAGCTTGGTGGTTTTCCTGGAGGCATTACTTACAACTTCTGCAGTAGAACCACCAAAGGACCCCACAGCTCAACCCTGAGCTGTGGACCTTCTCTTCTTTCGTCCTGGGGGAAGGGGGGCAATTGCTAGCTCGGGGGCTCCTTATAGCAGCTACCAGTAACGGTCTCCCAGTTTCCGGACGCCACCGTCTTCTGTGAGTCAAGACTTCCACGCTTGACCTCCTCCAGAAGAAGCAGTGAGGGCTGGGCTTTTCAGGCAGACCCTAATTCCAACGTGGGGTGGGATGGGGGTCTCTCTGCTTCTCAGGAACCTTCGGCAGATCCGCAAGTGTCAGAGGGGTCGAGAGCAGCAGGAGAAGGACAGCAAAGAGGGGCTGGGCAAGAAGCCCCTGGAGAACGTGGAGAGCTTCGACAAGCTGGAATGCAAGTTCAAGCTGAACTCCTACAAGATGGTTTACGTGATCAATTCGGAGGATTACATGTACCGGAGGACCGCTCTGCTGCGCGCCCACCAGGTCGGCCCGGAAGGGGGAAGCCCATGAGCCCCGTCCTCTTTGGGGAGGGGACCACTTAGGGAGGGTGGTTGTTGGGGGCGGCTGGAGGTGGGGAAGGACCCTAGAGGGTGGGGCCACCCTGTGCAACGGTCAAGCCAAGCTAAGCTACACACAAGACTCAGGGTGGAGATGTCCACCTCTTTCCCTTTTGCTCTTCTTCCACCACCTTTTGGGGAGCTCCTTTTGGGAGGTTTTCCTTGGAATTTAAAATCACATTGGCTGTTTTAGGCCTCAAGCAACCACTGCCCCACGTTTTCTGTCTTAAAATGCAAGCGGGAAGGAGGGAGGGAGAGAGAGAGAGGATAAAAGAAGGGAAGGGAGGGAGGAAGGAGAATTTTGGGAGTTGAAGTTCAAACCCAAATCTAAAACCTTTTATAGCTGCTCCTGCTCTGTGCTGTCCCTCATCTTTTCTTTGCCTTTATTTAATGGACGATGGCTAATGTAGTTTCATAAACCAACATTGTCTCAAAATGCCACCTTTTTTTGATAATTGGCACCCCTCTCAGGTTAGCACTCAAGTCCCGTTAGATGATGATCATCAAGCACACGATCAGATTTCTGGCCCGGGGAATGTGACACACACACACACACACACACACACCGCAGTTAGGATGTGGTCCATGCTGGCTTGACCGCTTGCAGCCCCACAAGCGGAATTTTCCAGAACCCAAGATGGTCACTCTCCCTCCCTCCCTTCCCCGCAGTCCCACGAGCGAGTCAGCAAGAGGCTGCACCAGCGTTTCCAGGCCTGGGTGGATCGGTGGACGAAGGAGCACATCACCCGGGAGATGGCGGCCGAAACGAGCCAGTGGCTCATGGGCGAAGCCTTGGAGGGCCTCCTGCCCTGCACCACCACTCGCGAGGCCGAGGACTTGCATTTTGTGAGCATCAACAAATACCGCGTGAAATACAGCACAATCTGTAAGACGCCCTGAACGCCGGTTGTGGGGAGGGAAAAGAGGGAAAAGGAAACGTGTTTGGTTGGAGGGGAGGGGAGGAGCAACCCCCGCCCCCATACACACACACACACCCTGCGGAGGGCAGTGCGGCGCGGGCCAAATGAGGAGGACAGATTCCTCTCTCCGCTTCCCCTTACTCGCGCATCTCCGCGACCCGACACTTCCCGCGACTCACTCCGACCGGAGACGTCCCGGGGCCTGTTTTCCCATCGGTCTTGTGGAACCGAAGCCATCCCGGCACCCAGGAGCAGCGCCCACGTCGGCCCGCGGGCACGGAAGCTCCGCGATTCGCCCGAGGGGAGACGCACCTGGCCTCTACCCACCAGCAGCAGCCCTGATCCTTCGGGTGCTTTGAGTAGCTCGACGAGACTCGGTGCGTGGCATATCTCTCCCCCCCCCCTTTCTCCCCCTCCCCCTCCCCTCCTTCCCAAAAGACACGAGTTTTAAGTCCAGACTCTTTTAAGGAACACCAGAAGTGCGGCGTCCCTCGTCTCCACGGGCCTCAGCAGCAGACTTTTTGCAAACTTTGAGCCGCTTCCTGAGTTCTGCAGACCAACCGGGGGTGGGTAGGTCAGACCCCCCCCCCCCCCCCCGGGGCATCTACGGGTCTGCCGTTTCAACTTTTCCTTCTCATCCGTTGCGCTCCTGTGACCGGGGGCTCCCGACGTCCCTAAACCGATTTAAGATCAGTCTGTTCTTTCTAGTGCCAGTGGAACTACCGTTTTATTTGGGTTTTATTATTATTATTATTATTATTATTATGACTATTATTATGTTTTGTACCTGCTTGTTTACTAGGCTCTTAGTGCCACGCACCAGCTGTCCACACACACACACACACACACACAGAGAGAGAGCCTCTCTTTCTCTCTCTCTCTCTCTCTCTCTCTCTCTCTCTCTCTCTCTCTCTCTCTCTCTTTCTCACACACACACACAATCTTCTCAGTCACACATGCACGCTTTGACAATAGCAACCACAACCGAGTTTAAACCGGTTCTTTGCCTTCGGCTCCCATCCATCTTGCTTTCCTGGTTGGGTTTTTTTTTTTTTTTTTTTTTTGTAAATAAATGTACATATTTGTCGATTTTTTTTTAATTAAAATAATAAGTGTGCTTAACGTGCTAGTACAACTCTTACTAGCCTTTTTTTTTTTTTTTTTTTTTTTTTTTTTTTTTTTGAGTTACCGGATGGTTTCAGGGTTTTTGGTACCTTACAGGGCGAGAGCAGCGAAATCATTTTATTACACTTTCTACCAAAGGGAGTTGTCATTGTAATGCTTTCGTGTGAAGGTTGTTTCTCTCTCTCTCTCTCTCTCTTTATTTTTTTGTAAGAATAAACGAAGCCCCCTCCCTCTACCACACAGACACACAAATAAATGAACAATAAGGAGAAGGATCTTAGTTCTTCCTGGGAAAGAGAGACAGGGCTTGCCTGGACCCCTTCGCTCTGTTCTGAGAGGCTGCTTTTGGTAGGAGATCTATTGGATCTACTCATCAAGGAGAATCTACTTGAGCACAGGTGGGGGTGGGGGTGGGGAGTGAGAACCGGGGGTGCAAGAATACACACGTACCGCAGCTCAACACATTTTCAAGCCGCTGTTTAATAGACAAATCTACTGTCTACATCTCACTCTTGTTTTCAGTTCAGGTTTTGGGTGGGTGGCTTTGGATCCACCAACAGGGTCTTCCAGCCCAGCCAACCTCAGACTTCGGGGGGAAAGTGAGGCTGGGCTCCCTCGTTGAGGGTGACGGGGCTTTTTGTACCACTTTCTCTGCTGCTTTGGGAAAATAAAACATGGTTAAGTAACAAACCAGTATTGAACAGAGCCACATTCCTCTGCGCAGGGACAAGCCCAGAAATATTTAAAGAAGGTGAAGTGAAGGATGAGATTTCAGCTTTGAGATGATTCCCGTGTCTTTAATACATACATATATATATATATATATATAGAGAGAGAGAGAGAGAGAGAGGCTTTGTGCTTTTCAAAAAGATAGGCTTCCCTGCACATGGGCTGCTGGTTTTTAGTTATACACACAAACACACAGACACTCGCAGAAAGAGACACACACACACATACACACCTAATCAGTCGGGCAGTCTCTCAGAACAGTCTCGTGATGGTCCAAGGCAACGGGACGGAAAAGAGAGAAGGCACCTGCGGGAATTCTCTCACACTGTTGGAAAAAGGGAGCTTGGAGTTGGTAGGGCGGGGCGGGGCGGGGCGTTGGGGAAGACTCCCCAGGGAAGGAGACGGGGCACAGCAGTAGCAGCTCCTCCGAGGCAGAATCCAATAAGCAAAATCTCGAGTATGCCAGCAATAAACTTTAACCTCCCCCCACGCTCCCATCCTGGCCTTGTTAATAAGGGAGGTTGGGAAGGGGCTGCGGGGAGGGTCTCGGCAGGGCCATTGCGGAGTGCCCCACGCGGCTTGTGCGCGTCTTCCCTCTGCTCCACTCTCAGAGTCATCTCCGCCGCTTCTGCCCACCCCCCCACCCCCTCAATCTCCTGGTGGGCTTCCAAAAACAAGAACGTCTCGCCCTGGTTTTCTTCCACGAATTTTACCCAAGATTTTCCTTGAGCAGGGCAGAAAAAAATCAGGGCAGAATCCTTGCGGTTCCCAGGTCTGGAGTGGGGGGGACGGGGGACAGGACAGAATCGCCTTCAAGCCTATCAAAACTCCAGACCCCCCCCCTCTAGTGGGGGTTTCCCAATGTTGCTTTCCCCCCACCCTCCAGTCCCCATTATCCTGGTGTCTGACATCTAAGATCCAAGATCGAATCCTGGCCGGTGCCAACAGCAACACAAGGTGTTCCTTCTGATTTTAAAAATGGCTTTCTTATTCTGTAATGTGCTTCTTCTTTTCTTCTCCTTCTCCTCTTTTCTTCTCCTTCTCTTCCTCCTCAGTCTAATCATCCTCCCCCCTTCTTCTTCTTCTACCCCTTACTTCTCTTCTCCTTTTTCTTCTTCTCTTTTTTTCTCCTTTTTGCCACCTATTCATGTGATGATTTCTATACAGATGTTGTAAACTTGACTGTAGTGCAGTATGTCCATTAAAACTATCAGGGCTACTTGTGTTATCAATGTGGGTTGTCCTTCCTGATCACTCCTGGTCAGCCACAAGTTTTCACTGCCGGGATCTGAAAAGCACATAGTCAGAGCTCTTTTAATTCGGATGCGGCGCCTCTGGTGCGCGCAGGACTTTGGCGCCAGCAACGATTCCCCTCCGGTTCAAAAGCTAAGATAGTTTTACAAAGGATGATTGGTTGGTTCCGGTTTCTATGATGCCGAGAGAGAGGCTCATGTATTTCTTGCAATTCGGTGACGTTGTTATAGCTATCCGTGCTAACAGGATCTGTTGTTTGCCTCCCACCCCTCCAAGGAGGTGGACAATGAGTAGAAGGTGACAGGCTCCAGGTTCAGAAGCCCACCTAAGACAATCCCATGTCTCATAAAACAAGCCTTCCCATATTTGAGGGGCTGCCCCAGAGGAGGAGGAAGGAACTCAAGCTATTTTCCAAAGCACCCGAAGGCCAGCACAAGGAATAATGGATGGAAACTGAACAAGGAGAGATTCAGCCTGGAAATAAGGAGGAACTTTCTGACAGAACAATCAACAGAAGTTGCCTTCAGAAGTTGTGTGAGCTTCATCACTGGAGGCTTTCAAGAAGAGACTGGACAGCCATTTGTCAGAAATGGTGTAGGGTCTCCTGCTTGGGAGCGGGGTTGGACTAGATGACCTAAAAGGTCCCTTCCAACTCTGTTAATCTGTATTGTACTGTTGTCTCCAACCTTGGCACCTTTACGATTTGTGGACTTCAACTCCCAGTTCTACTGGCTGAGGAATTCTGGGAGTTGAAGTCCACAAATCATAAAGTCGCCAAGGTCAGAGGCCCCTGTCATTCAAAAAAACCTCCAGACCCCAGGAAGGTAGCCCAGCCCATGAAACACCTCAAAACTGATTTCATTTGGTCTCGTTGGAGCTATCCAAGGTCCTGCAGCTTCTACCTGATCATTTTACTTCCCTGCCCCGTCGGAGGGATTGATTCTCCAGTGTTCCTTCCTTCCTTAGATATTTCAAACTTAAAACGGGCCACATTTTGTTTGGTACAAGGATTTTTTTTCTGGCTTCCTGTCATTTTTTTTTTTTATAACGCTGGCATTCGCTGTATTTAAACCATGATCGACAGCACTGCTCATAGTAAATATGAGCATGGCTGGTTGCAAACATTTCATTCCCCGACTAGGTAACACCTTCAGTGGCCAGGTGGGGTTGATATAGTGATCATCAGTTATGGATGATGTTACCTTGTTGGGTCCTGAAACGTCTGCAACCAACCAGCCAAGCTCAGAGAGCACCAAGCCGAGCTTGAGACCTTCTCTTCCATTGGTGCATAGTGGTTCGTTTGCAGAGTGCCTTGAGATCCGTGGCTTCCCTTAGTTGTTTTATGTTCACAACCCTGGAGCCGTTGACCAATTGGGGGGATGTGCCGTAAAGGTTATTTGTATGGAGTGTGGAAAAGTTACCTAAACTGGATGGAGCATTTGTGTTTTTAAAAGGAATTGGGTATGTCTAGTCTAGTGAAAAGAAGGACCAGGGGTGACATGATAGCAATGTTCCAATGTCTCAGGGGCTGCCCCAAAGAAGAGGGAGTCAAGCTCTTCTCCAAAGCACCTGAAGGCAGGAGAAGAAGCAACGGGTGGAAACTCATCAAGGAGAGAAGCAACAGAACTTCCTAACCGTGAGAACAGTTAACGGAATAGCTTGCTTCTTAGAAGTCGTGAGTGCTCCATCACTGGAGGTTTTGGACCAGAGATCAGGCCACCATTCGTCTGAGATAATAATAGGATCTCTTGCTTGAGCAGGAGGTTGGACTAGAAGACCTCTGAGGTCCCTTCCGACTCTTGTCATCCTGTTAAAAGGGCATTTGAGAGTGCCTGTCAGTGTTACTTCCGATTCGGAGAGGTTGAAAAGCCGGCAAAAATTCTCCTTATTTTTCTCCCTGTTTGGCTCACCAGCTGAAAGGATTTTTAATAAGGACAGAATGGACTTGCCAGCAGGGTGGGTGTGCACCGAATGTCGATAGAGTTCACCCAGTGTGAAAGCAGCCCATAAACCTCAGCGTGATAACTCGTGTGTGTGCACCAGGCACGATGTGAATCCAAGACCAATATTGTTTTGTTTGCCTTGTGATCAGAGAGTCGGGGTGGGTTGGGGTTTCCCCCTCTCTCTGTGTTGATGTTGAATCCATTTGGAAATATTTCCGAATCCTTCTGAACATTGTTTTTTTTTTTTTCCCCTTAAATACCAGCCTGGCAATTTATTTATTTATTCTTTTGGGAGCATGTGAAACAGTCATACAAAATCTGGCCCAGTGTCCTTATCTCTTAATTAGGTCAGCTTCTGAATGACAAGCTTGGAATAAACACACACACACTCACAGAAACGCACACATACGCCCCATAAAATAGAATTGCTGAGTTCAAAGTGTCCATAAAATTAACGCGGCCTGAATGAATTCAGACTTAATTTTACAGGCCACTGCCTCGGTTTTGTGAACCTGTGCCCCACAACGGTGCCACCCAAATTAGCCACGAAGGGCTTCCCTTTTCATTAAGGATTGGGGTCGAAGGCAGATGAAGCAGCCGATTGTCCTAAGGAGGGAATGTCACACAATTAAGGGAGCTGCCCCATCCCTTCTGTATGAATGCTGCCTTTAAAAAACAAAAATCATTAAAAGGAAAATATTCGCCGAGTTTTCGTTCTGTGGCCAGGCCTTTGGGAACTTCCTCTGATTCAGAAAGAGTTTAATGGCGAACTGGATAGTTTCCATAAAAATTAAATTGTTGGTTAAGTGTTTTGTTTTTTTCCCCCCCCCCAATTCAAGTGTCTGAAAGAGACACAGGATCTGGGGGGCCGGCACTAGAGAGTTCCTAAAATAGTTTCCAGCTTGAAAATGTCTATGTGATAGAAGCAGATAATGGGGGGAAATAATTGCATCAATTAGATGGAAGGCAGGTTTTTGTCATGGTCTCTCCGATTTCCCAGAATGTGGATTCTCATCCGTGTGTTTCTCAGCCTGGAAAAGCGAAATCCTGCATTTGCACATTTGTACCTTAAGGAAATGCCATGAGACCATTGAAAACGGAGAGAAATGTTTCCTTAAGTTGCTAGTTTTCCACATTCAGGAAATTTTTGCATAAAAGGCTGTTCTGCACAGATGAACCTAAAGAGTTTTCTTTGGAGTCCTTGGTGTTCTCTGAGCTTGGTTGTTTTCCTGCGGACGTTTCATGACCCAACAAGGTAACATCATCAGTGCTGGAAGGGAGTGGGGGGGTTTGCTCTTTTCAAGCACTGATGATGTTACCTAGTTGAGTCATGAAACGTCCACAAGAAAACAACCAAGCTCAGAGAGCACCAAGGAACCCCTCATTTAAGCCCTGAGCTACAAATATTCTCTTCCAATGATTCTTTCCAGATTAAGATCGATGTTCTCATTTGCAAAAATTAAATCGGGGCAGAACTGCTCCAGTCATCTGAAAAACATACGGATGTGTATGATTTGAAAAGGGGAAAGTTATAACCCAAACGACAAGCCTGTGTTTTGCGGCTTGACCTGAAATACTCCCCAACTTGATAAGAGGCCATAATTAGGTAGTTAACTATGATTGAGGGGAGGGGGTGTGGCGGAGAACAACAACCCTGGTCTATGGGGAGTGATTTCCACTAATCTTTTTACAGCAACAAATTCCTTAAGTTAAAAAGAAAAAAAAAAGTGAGGCTTTGTGCAAAGAACAGCACGGAGCGATTGTAGCTGCTTTTGTTTTAAAAAAAACCAGGGAGCTAAAGCAAGCAGGTAAGACACCTGTCGTAGCAAAGGTGTCAGTTTGGAGCTTCTACCCCTCCCGTTGTTTGACTTGTCTGGATGTACTTTGATAAGTAAAAGAAGCAATCGATTTGCAAAGCGTGGTGAACAAGAACCAAGGGATTTTAATCATCACTGCTCGGATTGTACAAATGTGAAGCTATATAAATACCAGTGAGCAGTGGCAGGGAAATGAAAGGGGGGGGTTGTACCCGCAAACACACACACACACACACACACACACACACACACGCAAAATCTACAGGGACCTGGATTCGCCATCTAAGCAAAACGGGGGGGGGGGGATCTCGAGATAGGGCTGGCGAGCTGGGATTTGAAACGACATGTACGATCACGCAGGAGCCAGCCCGTTAAAACAACATGCGAGGATGTTTACTTGGCAGGACTTGTGTTCACAACCACCTGCTGTTGATCCTCCGGCTTTTCCTGCAAGGGGAGGGGGGAAGGGAGGGCAGGTTGGCCTTTTTTTCACTCTCGCGTGTAAATCCTCGTGCACACAACGTCATCGGCGCCAAAGGTCTGCAAAGAGGAGGAAAAAAGGAGAGAACCTGAAACCAGGAGAAGATTTTTCTGTTAAGTTTTTTTGTAGAGAAGACCGTGCTTGGTGGGGTGGGGGGGGAGTGCACTTTGCTGGTTTTGAGACCAAGAAGCCAACATCTCTGCAGAAGGCACCCAGTTTGGGAAGAAGCTGTTGAACCTTTGTCCTACTTGGAAACTTTCTAACGTTCCTCCTAAGGTTCAAAAGTCTCTGAAGAAATGCCTCATCTGGTCTCCTAATTCTCGGAAAGACGGGAGTTCTTGCCTTGCTGGGATGTACCTAGAATTTGGAAGACCTCCAAAGCAGGTGCAAAATTTTGCTGAGTTTGAACACCTTCAATTTCATCCACAGGTAGCCCTCAACTTAAGACCAGTTGGTTCAGTGACCATTCAAAGTTGCAACAGCAACTGAAAAAAGGTGACACTCGCCAACAGTCGCAGCCTCCCCAGGGTCAAAATTCAGATACTTAGCAACCGACTCCTATTTATTATGACGCTTGCAATGATCACGTGGTCATCTTTTTGTGACCTCCTGACAAGCAAACTCAAAAGGAGGAAACCAGATTCCCTTAACAACTGTGTGGCTAACTGAACAGCTGCCGTGATTTGCTTAATAACCGTCACTGCAAGAAAGGCCCTAATGTGAGACAAAAAGCAGAACTGTCTCAATTAGCCACAGGAATTTCGGGTTCAATTTTGGTCCTTAAGTCGAGGACTACCTGTACTGCTCAGAGTTGGGTCTTGTCGTGCTTCTTCAGAACATGCGGGATTCAAGCTAGCTTGGGCCCAAGTGATGGCTTAAAGGGGTGTGGGGGGGAATGCTGGCATCACTCCAGATCAAAGAGAGATGCCAGATCAGAGGTCTCCAACCTCAACTCCCAGAATTCAAGTCCACAAGTCTTAAAAGTTGCCAAGGTTGGAGACACCACCACCCACTGTGCCCGATGACTTTCGGATCTTACGTTGGAATGTTTTGACCTGTGGCGCTCGGTTTGGGAGAAGATTCCTTGGTCTGCGTTCCACTATATGACGCGTGGACCTTTGTGTATGTATGTGTGTTGAGTGAGTGAGCTAGAGAATGGAGGAGGACAAGACCTGCTCTCGTAACTGAAAACTTTTCCTTTGGTGATAACCAATTTTGGAACTAACTCCCTTCTTTATTTCATCTTTTAATTATCTTAACTTTTGTATTGTATGTGTTTTAATTTTGGCTGTTCACCGCCCTGAGTCCCTTTTGGGAGAAGGGCGATATACAAATTAAATTAAATTAAATTAAATTAAATAAATAAATCCCGGGCCAACAGGCCTGGAGGCTTATGGAAAATCGTTAAAAATGTTCAGATGGAGGTCGAAATCTCATTGCAATTTTCTCCCAGTGGAACAGACTTCACAGGGGTGAGGAGGGGGGTGTAGGAATTAAGAGGCTGTACCCTTTCACTTCCAGTGCACCTTTAAAAAAAAAAAAACAAGGGAGTGAATGTGAGAATTCAAGCCTTTTTAAGAATTTGGCCTTTCTATCCTGGGCTGAACGTTGTCATTCGAATTCCAAGGTTGAATATAACAGAATGGAACTGTGAAAAGGCTGTGCTCCACCCAGTTTAAATTTAGGGGTTGGTGGTGGTTTTTTTTTTGTTTTGTTTTGTTTTTTTTTGTTTTTTTTAGCATGCTATCCAAATATTGAGAGCAGCTCTTCTCTTGGGGAGGTAGTGGGACTTGCTCAGCCGTCCTTAAAGCTCAAAACTCTTACCAAAATCAGCTCATCTCCAGCCAGTTCTCTTGTCCAGTACGTTTTGGGACCTTGGCCATCCAAAAGCGTTTGCTTGCAATAAAGCTTGCTTTCGTTTTCCCAAGTGGCTAAACTCTGCAAGAAAAGATTTGCCCCTCGCGATGGACGGGAGGGGAGGTCAGATATTAGGACAACACCTGCAAATGAGCTTCCCTCCATGCAGCAGATGCCAGGCAGAACAAAGCACCTTGTACAATTTTGTGGGCAGCTCAGAAGGGCCTAACTTCCAGTTAGGGCTGGGAAAAAACTTAAGGCTGAAACTCTAGAGAGAATCAAGGGGTGGGGGGAATGTCTGTTGGTCAAATCTTGGTAGTTGGGCAGATGTTTCTGCATCTGAAGTTCCAGACCTCCCAGAATTGAGGCTTATATTTTCTCCTGGAAACATCCCAGACAGACTTTTATCATTAAATTTATTTTAAAAAAATGAATTTAATGCCAGATTTCATCAGACCAGATTAAGTAAACAAGCCCAGCCAGAAAGAAAAGTTTGCCCTGCTGGATTCCTTCAGCCAAAGATTTGGCTGGTGGTTCCATTTCGAGTTTGGGAAAATTGCTGCTCCAGGCATCTTAAGACAATTAAAGTTTTTTTAAAAATTGAATTGATCATTGGATCAAGCCACAACCCACATGAAATTGGGGTATAATTCTTCTCATCGTTTCCAGGAACATGACTTATTCCTCTTGTGGCTTTTTTTTTGCATGCCACACCTTATTTAACTCTTTTATAATGCTGTTTGCGGCTTCCCCATTCTCTCTTTTCATCTAGGACCCCCAAAAATTCCATTTAATCATGATCTTTCTCTTTAAACTGATGGACAGACAAGACGGTGATACCCCATTTTCAGTCTTTTATCCCTGTCCTAAGGTACTAGTGTTTCTCAATTTTGACCACTTGGATGGACTTCAACTCCCAGAATTCCCCAGCCAGCTGGTTCAACATTTCACTTCCCCAACCACTTCCAAGAAGTGCAGCAGAAACTAGGAGCTGGTGAGTTCCAGTTCTAGTTCTAGTCCCATCTTAGGCACAAAGCCAACTGGGTGACCTTCGCACCCAGTGCCTTTCGCACCTTAGGAGGAGGAAGACGAGAGCTTCCAACCACTTCCCAAAAATCTTGGTCGAGAAAATTCTAGGGACTTGTTCTGTCAATCATGAGGAGGTAATACTGACTCAAAGACACACACACACACAACGCTTAAGAATGCTGGATCATCATAAGAATAACAATACCTTGTTATACCTTGGTGGTCTTCCAGCCCAACCCCCTGCTCAAGGAGGAGACCCTATACCATTTCAGACAAAATGGCTCTCCAATCTCTTCTTAGAACTTCAAAAATACACATTCTTCAGGATCCGATCTGGGTCGGTCACCAGAGTTTTTGTCTTCTGAGTTTTTGGACTCGTGCTGGAGCCCCATCTTCAGGGAACTTCTCTCTAACACACTAACACACGCTCTGGTAGGAGAACTTCCCTGAGGAGCCCAAAAGCTTGGAAGACAAAATCTGTGGTCCCGGTAACTGACCCACATCGGATCCTGCAACATCCTTAGACATTAGACCAGAGGTCTTCAAACTTGGCAGCTTTAAGACTTGTGGACTTTAACTCTCAGAATTCTCCAGCCAGCAGAAGACCTCTGCATTAGACATTCACTTGTATGTTTGCTTCATTCATGAGCTATTCTTCACTTTGCCAGCTGCCAAGAATCAACCGCTGAGGTTCCCCTCCATATATTTTCCCACAAACAGGAATTAAACATCCCTAAAAATCTTCCCCAAAGCCAAACCAAACTTGCATGCTTTTATAATAATAATAATAATAATAAAAAGAGGCCATCACTTGCCAAACTGGGCAGTTATTTAGAAAACTGCCAACCTGAAAGGAATTTCCAAAGTGCAAACATGATAGGAGGAGCATGTTGGATGAGGCCGGAGGGGAAATCTCAAAGCGAGGCCATTGGACGGGGATGTCCAGCGTCCAAATTCCCGGGGATGCTTGATGACAGGAAAGCCACAGTGAAACCTTCCTGCCCAAAATCCTGATTCATCAGCCCATCATGGAGAGCAAGCGGGTTGTTGTTTGTTTCTTAGAAGATCCCCAAAGGAGGAAGCGAGAAGGGTTTTGTGGCTCTGGTTTGCCACAAAAGAATAGCAAACTTTTTGCTTTTTTCAAAATTGCTTGTTCAAGAAATTAATCCCCTGGTTTGTGGCTTGTGGGGAGAGCAAAATTCACCTAGACTGACTTCCCTATTTGGGGGGGGGGGGTGTATGTCTGCATCTGGGTTTAAGGTGCACAAGAAAACATTTCTCTGCTTTTGCAGCCTCTTGGGAACCTTGCTCTATTTTACCACTGGATTATGGAGATCTTGCTACCTCCAAAGTTGAACAGGCAGTGTTCAACTTAGTGTCAGATACCACTCCAATGGGACTTCTGGGGCTAGACGGGGTCAACTCAACCCACCAACTCTTTTTCCCCCCACCCCCATGGTTTTTTGCATGGTGTGTTTCCAGCACAATTTTTTGGGGAGACGCACTGTCAAATCATCCATCTTGGCTTCAAAAAGTTCTCCTAGAAGAGGACAAATGGCCCAACCTTTCTGTGTTGTTCTCAAGAAGTTCCAAGGAACCGTTCTAGATCGGAGGACACTTTTTTAACTTTAGGATAGGGATGTCCAAATGTGGCCACTTTGAAACTTGGGGGATTTCAAACTCCCAGAATTCCTCAGCCCTTGGGCAAGTCTTAAAAGTGGCCAAGGTTGGACCCCTCTGCTTTAGGAGGAGCTTCTAATCTCCAGGACATTTGTCCTCTTCTGGAAATGTTGCCCAAAACTCAACCTTGGGAAGAAGGAGGAGGAGGAGGAGGAGGAGGAGGAGGAGGAGGAGGAGGAGGAGAAGAAGAAGAAGAAGAAGAAGAAGAAGAAGAAGAAGAAGAAGAAGAAGAAGAAGAAGAAGAAGAAGAAGAAGAAGAAGAAGAAGAAGAAGAAGAAGAAGAAGAAGAAGAAGCCCCAAGACCCCACCCTCCCTTGAATGTCAACGGCCTGGAAGGTCTTACCCTGCACTTCCTTCCATCTACCGTCTCCTCGTCAAAGCTCTCCCCTACTTTGAAGCTGATCTCCATGGTGCGGACGGTGGTGGAGGTCTTGATGTAGAACTGGTCCCCGTCCTGGCGGATCTCCACGTGGGGCTTCGAGGCGGCGGCCACCGCCACTTTCCGCAGCATGGCGTTCACTCCTGGGTAGACATGGGCGAGGGCGGGGCCGTTAACAGGACAGGGAGCCCTGTGGGCGCCAGGATGGACTGACCTTACCCAAAGGTCCTATTTCCACGCAGCTTGCTTTCCCCAACGGATGACATACACACCCAGCCCTGCTGTTGGGTGGGTAGGGGGACCTGGGACCTCAAGAGCTGCCCCAATGACAAGGGGGATCTAAGCAGGTGAAGAATCCCTGCTCTCAAGTGCCCCCTCCCCTCCCTTGGCCAGAGGAAACCTGGGTTCCCTTCCCCTTCATGGCTAAAACCTCTTCTTCGGGATAGGGAAGCACAGCGGGGCCACGGAAGAGCAGCGCTCCGAGCCCGGCTCCAGCCGCGAGGATACCCCTCCAGAAAGTCCTCTGGCCCCGTTCTCACGCGCTTTCGACCCGCTTCTTCTGCCTCCTCCTCCTCCTCTTCCCTGCCAGCGCCAAGTGCGCTTCCTCTCCAAGAACCGTGTGGCTGCCTCCGTCCTCCTTCCTTCCTTCCTTCCTTCCTTCCTTCCTTCCTTCCTTCCTTCCTTCCTTCCTTCCTTCCTTCCTTCCCTCCCTCCCGGCTGACTCGCGAGTAAACCAACACAGCTGGTGTGTGTGTGTGTGTGTAATTGGCCGGGGTTTCTTCCAGCCGCCGCCTTGATGCCTAGCGCCTTGGCTAAGCCTTGGAAACCCGAGCCTTCCTCACTGGCTACCACCCATCGTTTTTCCCCCCGCGCCTTACCCAGGACTTTCAGGAGTTCGTCGAAATTCTCGCTGCTTTTCATCTTCCAGGTCCCGGCGAAGTTGGGCATGGCTGGCGGAGGCGAGGCAGGACAGGACCAAAGACGGGACGAGAGGCGAGGCGAGGCGAGGCAAAGTGCAGGAGCTCTCCCTCCGTCTGTCCCGCACCGCGAACTGGCCAAAGGACTCCTTTACCCCTCCCTCCCTCCCTCCCTCCCTCCCCATCCACCCATCCATCCATCTGCCTCTTTTCTATCTCTCCCCCCCCCCCACTCGCTCGGGGCACACAAGCGACGCCTCCGACTCCCCCCACCCCATCATCCATCAGCCACCCACGCGCCCCGCCAGCAGCGCCCTCCTTCCTCATCCCCATCCATCATCCCCTTCGCCATCATCCTGCCAGGCCAGCCACCGACCGCCTGGGTCTTCCCCCCAAAAGGGGATTCCCTGCCTTTCTTCGCAGCGCCCTCCCCCACCCCCCAATTGTACCTCGCTTTGCAGCTGGGAGGCAGCGGGAAGATTCATGGGCCGAGAAGGAGGCGATGACATGGGGAAGGGGGAGAAGCCACCAACCCCACTTGCCCCTTCTGCCCAGCGCTGGATGGTGCAAAGGGGGTTTGAGGGGGGGCATCTCCAAAATCCGAGAGAAGGAAGCGGGTTTTCCCAGCATCTTCCCTGCCGCTTCGCCTTCCCTCCCTCCGTTCTAGTGTGGATATTTGGGCTGAATATAGAACACAGAATAACAGATAAAGAGAATAAAGTATAATAAATAGATAAATAATAATAGATAAATAGAGAATAAACAGATAAAGTAGCTCAGGGTTGAATTATGGGGTCCTTGGTGCTCTCTGAGCTTGGTAGTTTTCCTGCAGCTGTTTCATTACCCAACTAGGTAACATTATCAGTGCTAGAAGGGAGTGGGATTTGCAGAGTGAAGGAGGAGGAGAAAGAGGAAGAGGAAGAATATGGGGTCCTTGGTGCTCTCTGAGCTGGGTTGTTTTCTTGTAGACGTTTTATGACCCAACTAGGTAACATCATCAGTGCTAATAAGGAGTGGTCTTTTTTGTCAGTTTATATTCTGACGTCTAACAGAGATGGAAGGAACTTTGGAGGTCTTCTAGTCCAACCCCCTGCTCAAGGCAGGAAACCCTATACCCTTTCAGGCAAATGATATAGTTTTCAGTCTCTTCTTAAAAGCTTCCAGTGATGGAGCACCCACTACTTCTGGAGGGAAGTTGTTCCACTGGTTAATTGTTCTGACTGTCAGGAAATTCCTCCTTAGTTCTAGATCGCTTCTCTCCTTGATGAGTTTCCATTCATTGCTTTGAAAAATAGGTTGACTCCCTCTTCTTTGTAGAAGCCCTTCAACTATTGGAAGACTGCTATCATGTCACCCCTGGTCCTTCTTTTCATTAGACATCCCCAATTCCTGCAACTGCTCTTCATACACTTCAGCACTCCGACATACACAGCCCTGGATTTCGTCTCCCCCCCATCCATCCTTTCTTGCTTGGATGGCCAGGCCATTTTTCCATCCAAGAGAGCCAAAATTGCATTTGGAATCCAGCCACAGAAAGACTGGAGGTTTCAAAGGAAACAGAGAATGCTGAATGAAGAGGAGAAATGGTTTCTCTCTTCTGGGGAGGCTCCTGTCCTCAGACAGGACCCCGGTTTGAGCTCGTCCTGGTACAGAAAAACATAATCGCCATCCTGCCTCAAACTGCAGGCATGTGAAGGAAAGGAAAGGAGAAAGGAGAGGAGAGGAGAGGAGAGGAGAGGAGAGGAGAGGAGAGGAAGAGAAAAGGAGAAGGGAAGGGAGCAAAGTAGGAGATGATAGATGTAGTTGATTAAAAGAAAGTGTTATCCAGATTTAATGTCCAAAATCCAGGGAGGGTAGGATAGGGAAGGAAGGAAGGAAGGAAGGAAGGAAGGAAGGAAGGAAGGAAGGAAGGAAGGAAGAAAGAAAGAAAGAAAGGGACAGAGGAGAGGGAAAGGAAAGGAAGGGAAGGGAAGGGAAGGGAAAGGAAAGGAAAGGAAAGGAAAGGAAAGGAAAGGAAAGGAAAGGAAAGGAAAGGAAAGGAAAGGAAAGGAAAGGAAAGGAAAGGAAAGGAAAGGAGAAAAGGAGAATGGAAGGGAAGGGAAGGGAAGGGAAGGGAAGGGAAGGGAAGGGAAAGCCATGCCAAGGTTTCTGCTCTCCTCCATCCAGGTGTCCTCACTCTCCAGCCACCTGTTTCCTGGGGGGAGGGCATTTTCAAGAAAATAAAATTCATCCCCACGGCCTCCGAATCAGGCTCCGCTTTTTATTTATTTCATTTATTAAACAAATTTATATCGCAGCCCAACTCACACATGGGACACACACACACACACACACACACACACACACACAAATACACCCTGGACAGCTTACAATATTTAAGATCCAGAAACGTATTTCTGTGTCTCTTCATCATTTTTTTAATTTCACCTGCCTGCCCCGCCCCATCCCACCCCTCCCGCTGGCCCTCCGTTCTCCCCTACAGATGGATCTCATCCATCTCTCTCTCTCTCTTTTTTTTGGCAAGGCCTGGGCAGACAAAAGGACCGTGTGTGCGGTGCTACAGCTGGAGCCAGGGGTCACTCAATCATCCCTCCCTAATGGCTCTCCGAATATCTCCCCCACCCCAGGGTTTATTGACCGGCGATGGTGGAGTCAGGAAAGATCACCCAGGAGGGCTGACGAATTAGGAAGGTGCCAGCCAAGCAAGAGATGGCAGGAATAAATCCAAAGTTGGAGCAGGAGGAGAAAGGTGAAAAATGGCCTGCGACACAGATAAATTATCCATCTGGAAGGCAGGAAGGACGGTCGTACATCTCGCTGACAAATTAAATGGACGGAGGGGCTCCCCACGACGTGACAAGCGGGGAAATGTAATCTGACGGATGCAACCCAAGACGCGTTTGGGCACTTCTGCCATGCCGCTCATTGTGCACGAGGCCCTCATTAAAATGACACCGTTGTCATTGCGTTTTGCACCCGGAGCAGCAGCAGCAGCAGCAATGAGCCCTGTAAAAAAATGCAGAAAAAAAAAAAAAAATTAGAATAAAGCCACTTCTTTGAAGCTGTTGTTTTTTCTTTCCAATGTCTTGGAATATCTGTCGGTGTTCTCAGTGGCAAAAATGAACACAACTGTTTGCAGATTATAGTCAAAGCATTCAAGATGACAGCTCCCCTCTCCCCAGATACAGTGAAAGCCTCCCCCTGATTTTGATGGGCACTGCAATTATTTTGATTTATTAAATTGATCTCCCTGATTGAGCAGGAGGAGGGACCATTGTGGCTGCCAATATGTTCTCACCAGGCCCTCTGGACATCTCCGAGGGCACGAATCGTGTTTGCTATGGAGTATGCTTAATGCAGAGAAAATCATGGCTTGCTAACATGGCAAGAGTTGGGTTGGTGAGCACATCAGCTCAAGTGTCATTATTATCCATCTCTTATCCAGGGTGTGTCCTTCACCTTTCAGTGTGGTGCATATAAAAGAGGCGGACTTTTTGAGCATGCAATGACAGACATCTTGACTTTTTTGACTCTTACTGGCTGTTCCTGATCTTATTGGACTCTGCAGCTCTGGAAGGAGAGCAATGATAACAGGATGCGTTCTCAGATGATCATGGTGGTGCACTGGTTATGCAATGCAGTATTGCAGGCTAACTCTGCCCACTGCCAGCAGTTCAATTCTGACCGTCTCAAAGTTGACTCAGCCTTCCATCCTTCCGAGGTGGATAAAATGAGGACCCAGTTTATTGGGGGCAATAGGCTGACTCCGTAAACTGCTTAGAATAGAGCTGTGAAGCCCTGTGAAGCAGTATATAAGTCTTAAGTGCTATTGCTATCATCTCCCTGGGATGAGACTTAGATGCTGAATTTAGATGTAGTTGAGTACGTTAGACTGTTGACTGGAGGAATTCTGGGAGTTGAAGTCCACCTATCTTCAAGTTCCCGAGATCCAGAAACACTGCCTTAGAAGAAGCTGAGAGAACAGACAAAGCTGCAGAGATTATTAGAAGTCTGAATTCATTCTAGAAATGAATTGGGTGTACACTGTTATAATTTTAAACTGTTTTAATTGGGGTGTTGATTTTAATTTTTATCTTGTTGTGATTTGTATTGGAAATTGTCATTTTGTAAGCCGCCTTGAGTCCCTCGGGAGAAAGGCAGCATATAAATCGCAATAATAAATAAATAAGTACCTTTTTTCCTCCTTACATCCAAAACAGCAATATTTTAAACAAAACATTCACTAAGTTTATCGCTTCAAATAGCTGGCCTTGCACCTCAAGAGTTTCTTAAAAGTTTTCTTGTCAGCTTGCTCCTTAGATAATATGATGCAAATAATTAATAAAGCTGGAATAATGCCTTTGGTTGTCCCAAAGGTGATTTCTTTTGAAAGGCAACTGGACTTTCTTGGGGGTTTTTTTCCCCTTGAAGTTCTGAAGAAGCTTCTTGGATGAGAAGCGAAATGTTTTCAAGGGGGAAAAAAAAAAACAAACCCAAGGAAGTCCAGTTGCCTTTTGGAAAAAGCAGCTTTGGGAGAATAAAGCTGAATAGAACTGTTTGCAAATGAGCCTTTGTTCCGCATCCTCCAACAGATTACAAAAAGCCCTGTTATCCTCATCTCCCATAAAACAGCAGCTCCATATGCCAAAGGGAGCTTCTTTATCTCATCTCCCTAAATGAGATTTGTCCATGAAAGGTTAGCCCGTCTTCCTGTCCTAATGAGAAACCCCATATAGCCAATTATCTCAATTATTGCACATTAGGAAAGATCCGAATTCCCCCCAAGGGAACGAAGGGGATGCTTCTTTAAAACCTCCAACTAACTCCAGATGGGTTGAAAAGACGTTATCAAAAATTATTATCTGCGTCAACTTCAGGGTCCGATATGTAATTGGACAGTTCAGTTCTGGGAGACAAAATGTAAGCTGCCCTTCAAGGAGCTCCGGGTTTATTTTTTTAATTGAACGAATAATCCGACGGCTGATAGACCTCATAGGTGCGTTGGGATTACGTGATTTTTTTTAAAAAAATCCAGTCTCAGTAAGCAAACTCAACCCGAACATCACAAAGATTAAAGATTGGACAAGAAGAAATTGGGCTGCCATTTGTCAGAAATGGTGTAGGGCAGTGATGGCTAACCTTTTCTAGACTGAGTGCCCAAAGCCCGAACCACCAAAAGGCAATGCTCATGCAGCCCCCCCGCATTTATTTATTTATTTTTATATGCCGCCCTTCTCCGGAGACTCAGGGCGGCTTACAAAGCATTAAGCAATAGCCTTCCTACTTTTGTATATTTTACACAAAGTCAGCTTATTGCCCCCACAAACTGGGTCCTCATTTTACCTACCTCGGAAGGATGGAAGGCTGAGTCGACCTTGAGCCTGGCGAGATTCGAACTTGCAGTAATTGCAGACAGCTGGATGTTAAATGCTGCCTTAGTAGGAGGCATTAGCCTCCTACGCCACTCAGGTGCCCCGTGCATGCATGCACACCCCCGCATGTACCCTGTCCCCTGTGCATGCACGCATGCCCCCGCCCCACGTATGCGCACGAGGCCCCCTGCATGCCCCCCCACTCCATGCACCCCCTGCATGTGCGGCAGAGACCTGAAGACCAGCTGGCTGGCGGGAGGTGCAGCACATGCACGGCGGAGCTGAACTGGGGAAATGGCTTGCGTGCCCACAGAGGGTGCTGCGTGCCACTTCTGGCACGCTTGCCATAGGTTCGCCATCACAGGTGTAGGGTCTCCTGTTTGGGTGGGTGAGTTGTACTACTAACTCTCTGGAATACGTTACCCCTGGAGCTCCGGATAATCCCCGACCTCCGAACCTTGGCTCTTCCAACGGGTGGGCCTGGGTTGACTCTAAACTGATTTTGTAGCCTTTTAAATTCTTCAATCTTCAACCTGAATTGGTATTCCCACGTTTAACCTTATTTATTGGATATTCTGTTTTGTCTTTTAACTTTGATATTCTCTGTTTTTTATTGTTGTGAGCCGCCCTGGATCCTTCGGGAGAAGGGCGGCATATAAATCCAATCAATCAATCAATCAATCAATCAATACTAGATGACCTACAAGGTCCCTTCCAACTCTGTTAATCTATATCTAAAGCAATGTTTCTCAACCTTGGTAGCTTGAAGAGGGGTGGACTTCAACTCCCAGAATCCCCCAGCCAGCAGCACTGGCTGGGGGATTCTGGGAGTTGAAGTTCACCCCTCTTCAAGCTTCCAAGGTTGAGAAACACTGATCTAAAGGAAAGATCTGATGACTATCCCAATCTTTTGATCCAAGATTTGTGCTGGACTTATCAGCTCCGATCCCAAATTGTCCACCTGCTGAAGAATCACCGAGAAATAACTTTTCTTCCGATTGCTGTTGGGGTTTCAGAAATACATGTTTTTGGCTCTGCCAAAGCTGTGCCCGTCATTTAATCTCAAAGAAAGCGGATCATTTGTTTCAGATCAACAGAGGATGTTAAGGCAGGTAAAATCAAAATCAAAAGGCTGAACAGACAGAAGATGTGTGAATTGGGGAAGCTTTCCGTGCTAACAGGGAGAAAAAGGACGCTTCATTTTTATTCAAGCATTACTGGGTTGCTCTTCTGTTCCTTTTGTCAGTGAGATTTGCTGAAGGGCGGAAGCATTGATGAGGTTGCTTTTAAAGTTTCCCATTTTTCCCCCCCAGCTGGTCCCAACCAGGTTTATGAGGCATATCAAAGGCATTTGGAAAGGACGTGAATGTTCCAGGATGCGCAACGAAAGCCCAATGGGCTCCTTGGAGTCTCTTTCTACGTTTTCCCCCAGGAAGAAGAATCTGCCATGCTGACTCAGGCATGGAAACCAAAAGACATCTGGCCAGGGCCAGGCAGCCCAGCTGCAGATGTGGGGCGGGAGGGATCCAGATGTGCAAATTCCAGTTAGGATTTTTTTTTCCCCCCTGAAGGGAAGAGGCAGGCTGGCCTTGGGCTGGCCTTGCTCCGGGGGGAGGGAGGGGGGGGGCAACTGAACCCCCCCCCCGAAAAGCCAAGAGACCTGTTACAGGGAGACCTCGACTTACGACCATTAAAGGAGGGCCCCTTGCTCTCCTTCTCCGCGAGGAAGGAAGGGGACCCTAAGAGTGGGGGGGGCAAAGAGGGGGCTCTATTGCAGGGAGGGAGCAGGCTCTGGGGTGTGTGGGTGTGTGTGCTGGAAGGCCGGCTTCAGCAGGGCGGGGGAGAGGTGCGAGACCATGCAAGCTGCCCTTTCCAGCTTTGGGGATGGGGGATGGGGGGTGCGCTTATTTGGGGCTCCAGCCGGGAAAATCCAAGACGCCGACATCGAATGAGCCAAGATGCAGAAAGCAAAAGGCTTTGCATTGCAAGCAGGGGACACACGTGTGCAATGCATGCACTGGCTCCCTAATGCAATTCCCGGGTTGCAAGACCTGCAGGGTTGCTCGGAGAGGGGCTGAGAAATGCTTCCTGGGACCCCTCCCCTGCTCTACCGGCGCTCCGAGGGACCATGGCGGCTGGGGAAGCGCTGCCACCTTCCCCAACCAAAAATCCCGCGATCCAGGCGCCAAAGGAAGCGGTCCTTGCGATTCTTTGCCTTGCCGCCCAGGGGCAGCAGAGAGCGCTTTGCCTGTTTCCCACACCCCTTTCCCCCGCGCCGTTCTGGCCGTCGCCTCGGTGGCGAAAGCGTGTCGTCATCAGCGGCCGCCACCAGTGTTGCGCGGCGACGGGCAGACCCGGCGGGTGAGTTGCTGGGGGAGCGGAGCGAGTGGATGGGAGGGGGGGGGGGCGTCGGTTTCCATAGCAACCCTTTCTTTCTCTCCCCACATCTGGGGGTCCTCGGCCTGGCAACCTCTCCCCCCCTCCTGCCCCACATCTGTGCCTGTGGCTTTTTTATCATGTTCTTGGCTTCCTGGTGTATCTTTTCCATGGAAAGTTTAAAAATTGAATGGGGGAATTGATGGTGTGTACGTATATGTGTGTCTGCATTGATATATATATATATATATATATATATATATATATATATATATATATATATATATGCAAAAAATTAAAATCTCGGGTGTTTTCCCGCGTTATGTTAAATAAGTTAGTTAAAATGTTTAAAATTCTGGTTAAAATCCTAGCTTAAAATCTTTCAAAAATCCTTAAAGATTTTAAGCTAGGATTTTAACCAGAATTTTAAACATTTTAACTAACTTATTTAACATAACACGGGAAAACACCCGAGATTTTAATTTTTTTGCATATACACACCTGCAAAAACTTAAGAAGACATATATATATGTCTTTGGTTATTCGGGTTTTCTCCTGCGTAAAATTGGAAGTGTCTTGGTGACATTTCGACAAAGTCTCATTCGTCATCTTCAGGCTGGTGTTTTCGGCTTCGTGCTTCTAGGAGCGATGTGTGATCGTAGCTGTTTCTTTCTTTTAACTGCCAGTGGGGGCCAGAGCACAGCCAAGCCCCCAACCAATCAGAACACACCTCCACCCAATCAGAACACAGCCAAGCTCCCACCCAATCAGTTCACACCCCCACTGGCAGTTAAAAGGAAGAAACAGCTGCGATCACACAGTGCTTCTAGAAGCATGAAGCCGAAAACACCAGCCTGAAGATGATGAATGAGACTTCATTGAAATGTCGCCAAGACACTTCCAATTTTACACGGGAGAAAACACGAATAACCAAAGACCTACATACACCCACGAAAACTTCAGAAAAAAAACACACACACAGATATATAAATGCACGCACACACACATATATATACATACACATATGCCTATACCTATACCTATGTATATGTATATGTATATAAAACAAACTATTCTAAAAATACGAGTTCCAGGTATATTAGTAAAGATAGAAGCAGACATCCTGCGAGCTCCAGAACTTAAAATTTTAAAAAAGAATTAAAATTTTATTTTACTAAGCTTTCGTCAGCCATCTGCTGACATCGTCAGAGTATTAAAGTACCATTACATTATGTAAAATATGGTCTGTGTTCGTGATTTTCTGATGCACACGTGTGTCAAGACACTGTCTCAAACTGTAACAGATAGGATTAATGAGAAATGAACCTGGCCAACCACTAGATCACGGACAAGGCAGCAAATTGCAATGGCTGACAGGCTAACATCATCCCCCACTGATAAGCAAGCTAGAAGGGAGGAAACAGTAGGAATCAAGCCTCCATCATCCAGCATGATAACAGCAAAAACAACACAGCTGATTACAAGTGGGAGACAGCTGAAAGGGCCTATTACACGCGCAAGGGCCAAATTGATTAATGGCATATAAAGGCAGAGATCTCTGTAATGGTAGTTTAATACTCTGTTGATGTCAGTAGATGGCTGACGAAAGCTTAGTAAAATAAAATGTTTTAATTATTTTAAAATTTTAAGTTCCGGAGCTCGCAGAATGTCTGCTTCTTTCTTTAATATATATATATATAATCAATATATATCAAAAGATATCAAATATATCAAATATTTTTTTCTCCCCTCAGCACTTTCCTCTTCTTCCAGAGCTTTGATGCACACAGTGGGTTTGTGTGTGTGTGAGAGAGAGAAAAAATGACAACTCAGGTAAGAAGGCACCCAGTTGTGTTATTTCACATGTGTTATAAGAAAGAGGATTGAGGAGGGGCTGATTGGTTCTTGTGTTTTTTCTCCCTCCCACCCCCCTTCAGTATAGCATTCTCTTCAAGCAAGAACAGGGTAAGGAAATTCTGCTTTTCTAAATTGTGTTTGGTGTGTTTGTGCTTTTTAAGGAGTTAACTTGGTGATAAAGATGGGCGGCCAATAAATTTCATAAAAATGAAATGAATTAAAAAATAAATAAGGTGGCAGGTTCAGGAATCCAAAGGTCACGGATGAAACAAGGATATCCCTTCTTTTGAAAAAGTATATATTTATTCTATTTATTAAGAACATTTATAGATATGTATTCTATTTATTAAGAATGTTTATATGGCTGCCCAACTTGCTTATGGTGGACTCTGGGTGGTTTACAGCGATAAATCTGTAATAAATCCCTAATACAGACCTCAGTAGGTCCCCAATGCCTGGCAACAACAATCAAACTAACCCCTTGATGGCCTCTGTATCATCTTGGAGTTCTCAGATCCACTGGCAAATCTATATCTTCAGAAGCCTACCAAGTAGGGAGCCCATCTTATTTTTGTGGGGATGATGTCCCCCAGGGAGGGAGCCACCATGGAGAAGGCCTTCTTGGTCCCTCCAGATGGACCTCCTTAACAGAGGGGGATCCATAACGTGGGGAGGGTCAAGCCAGCTATGCTTTTCACAGGTAGAAGGTGTGGTCCACCAGAACGAGCTGTGCGATGGGGAAGGGACAGGATCCCAAAAGCATCGAATCATCAAAGCCTGGAATTCCCTTGTGGAGGGTTTTTCAGATTTCGTGCTGGTGAGGCTGGCTTTGCTCAGGGGAATTTGTTTCTTTGGAGAGGCTAACGGAATCATCTTTTTTTTTCTCTCTCTCTTAGCGCACGACGATGCAATTTGGTCGGTTGCTTGGGGCAAAAACAGAAACGATGGCTCGGAGACCGTAATCTCAGGTTCTCTGGATGATCTGGTGAAAGTCTGGAAATGGTAAATTCCAGGAGGTTTTCTAAAGAGGCTGTGTAGTATTAAACAAGTAAGAGAAGTACATGCAGGTAATCCTCAAATTAACAACCTGCCACTTAGAGACTATTTGAAGTTAGAACAGATCTCCCTAGAGCTACTTATGACTTGTTTTTGAAGTTATGACTTGTTTTTGCTACACACACACCCCCCCCGACCCTCTATGTTTCCATTTTGGATATTTGGCAACCAGCTCTCGTTTACAGCTGTTCAGAGTGTTCTGCAGTCACATGACTCTGATTTTTCAGCATTTTTTGCTCATTTCTGGCCAAAAGCACCCAGTGGCGAAAATGTATTTATTTCATGACGATTTGCTCAACGACTACAACATTCGCGTAACAACGTCTGTAAAAATCAGGTTGGGGGGGGGGGGTCACACATGCGGGACCTGCTTAACCACTGTCATAATATTATGAATGTAATTCTGGATTCGATAATGGTAATCAGACAAGGACCACACTGTTAGTCCAGATTTGGGAGGAAAATATGATATTGGGAGCCGAGTATGTATCAGGAATGGAATTTCAGGAAGCATCGCTGGATACACCACGTGGCAACGATTGATAGGTGCACCACTTCTTCTTCTTTAGGGGAAAAATGTTTTCTTTTTGTTTCTCCAAGGAATGAGGAGAAGCTGGATCTCAAGTGGACTTTAGAAGGCCATCAGCTGGGTGTCGTTTCTGTGGACATTAGTCATACAGGCACCATTGCTGCGTCCAGCTCCTTAGATGCTCACATCCGCATTTGGGACTTGGACACTGGCAAACAGATCAGGTCAATAGATGCTGGGCCAGGTAATGTTCAACCCATCCCTGGGAACTGAGCAAATGTCATTTACTTGTGGCCTATCCATTTTAATTAGTAGATGAAAGAGTATGGCTGACTTTGTTTTTGCAGTGAAGGTTTTGTTGTTGTATTTTTTATATTATTTATAAGTCAATAAATAAAGAGGACAGTGTGAATATTCTCTGGAGATTCTCAGTCATCCAGGTCACAGTTGTCCCAAAGGTGCTTTATCCAAAAAGGCAACTCTGGACTTTCTTGTTCGTTTGGTTTTTTTTTCCTTTGAAAATATTTCGCTTCTAATCCAAGTTTCTTCAGTTCTGAAAAAAAAGAACAAAAAAAGTCTAGTTCCCTTTTGGGGGCGGGGGTGGGGAAGCAACTTTGGGGCATGTATTCAACAATAAGCAATAAACAATAAGCTCATAGCCCAGATCCAGTTAAAAAGACTTAATCAATACTGGGCCTGAAAATAGCTTTACTATTATTACTAAATAATATTATATATAAATACTTATATTTACTAAAATAGCTTTACTGTTTGCTTATTTAGAATATTATTTGCTTCCTTGCCAGACCTGTTTGCAAATATTGCACAACAAAAATAAATGTACTCATTACTGGATATCTCAGAGTTTTGTCCGCTTCCTTTCCTGCAGTGGACGCTTGGTCGCTGGCTTTTTCTCCCGATTCCCAGTACGTGGCAACCGGAAGCCACATCGGAAAAGTCAACATATTTGGCGTTGAGACCGGAAAAAAGGAATATTCCTTGGACACTCGAGGGAAATTCATCCTAAGTATCGCTTACGTAAGATGCTTGGTTTGTCTTTTAATAAGCATATATTGTCACCTGTTATTATCACTCCCACTCTGCAAGATCGTCCCAGATACTTTGCGCTGAATTATAATGGTTTTAGCCCCCTCATTGGATGTAGCAGTGCCCTCTTAATCAGGGCTGGTGTATTTTGTGCTTTTCATAGGTCCACAGCTGATTTTTCTTTCACTGAAATCCTAAAGTTCCATGTGTTGATTAGATAAGGTAGCGTCCATACTTATCCTGTGCGATTCGTTTCTCTTCTCCATTCTAGGTGGTAGGTGCATTCACAAGACACACTTAATTGGTTTTATGACTTAACCCATTTAGGCCATTTGAACAATATGAACTGCAAATAATTCTATCTGGATTTTCAAGCTGCTTACTAAACCAGGGGTGCCCAAACTTGGCAGCTTGAAGACTTGTGGATAGCTGGCTGGAGAATTCTGGGAGTTGAAATCCACAAGTCTTCAAGCTGCCAAGTTTGAAAATCTCTGTACTAAATTAAAATGTAATCAAGCTCAGTCCCCAAATTTCACCCTGTGTAAACGGCAAAAAGGGGAAGAGGCATAGCGTGTGGTGTGACTATCTTGGCTTCTTGTGGTGTAGGAGAAAGAGAGCAGGGCTCAATATGGGGTTTCTGATTGCTTTAGAGTCCAGATGGAAAATATCTAGCCAGCGGAGCGATCGACGGGATTATCAATATTTTTGATATTGCAACCGGGAAACTTGTCCACACGCTGGAAGGTGAGGTTTGGAACTCCTGATTAAAACATTTTTGGGAGTAGTTCAACTGATTTATAGAGGCAAGATGCAAATCGCCTTTCAAGAAGCCAAAGATAGAAGACGATTGATTCTCTCTTCCGCTTCAGGTCACGCCATGCCCATCCGTTCCTTGACGTTTTCTCCAGATTCTCAGCTGCTTGTTACAGCATCGGATGATGGCTACATCAAGATATATGACGTGTGAGTGATATCTTTGTTGAACCCACCATCTACCACTTCAGTTCCCTTCTCAATAAATCCTCCCGCCAGCTGTGTTCCCCGTGCCTCCTTTGAATTTCTGCTTCCAGCTCCCAAATTTTCTGAATCCAAGGAATTAACACTCCTGAAAACGGGCAGGGTCTCTCTTTCCTATCTCAGAAGTCTACCTGTAGTTACAAGCTGTCATTGATAGCTTGTTAGTTTGGACTGTCTGTTCGTATTGCTTTCGTTAGAAGTGTCTTGGGATTTTGGGGGGCGGGGGGGCATTCTGTGCATTCTGAAAATCATTTTAAGATCTTTTTTCATTTAACCCAGAATCTGTTTTCTGAATTAACAGACAGCATGCCAACTTGGCAGGCACTCTGAGCGGCCATGGATCTTGGGTATTAAATGTAGCCTTTTGCCCCGATGATACCCATTTTGTTTCCAGGTGAGTAGAATGCTATATATTCTGTCTACAACTATAATAGATTTGAGGGACGGAAGGAAGGAAAGACAGAGAGAGGGAAGGAAGAGGGAAGGAGAAGGAAGATGAGGACAGAAGGTACAAAGACGGATGAAGGAAGGAGTGGGAGGAGGGAGAGAGAGGGAAGGAAGTGGGGAGATGAGGAAAAAAGATAAAGATGGAGGGAGGAATAGGAGGGGTAGAAAATAAAAGGGGGAGAAGGTAGGAAGATGAGGAAAGGATAGACGGAAGGAAGAAAGATGAAGGAATAGGAGGAAGGAAAGAGAAAATGAGAGGGTGGGAAGGAATGATGGGGAAGGAAGATAAGGGGAGGGGAAGAAGGAAGGAATCTCTCCAAAATTGGCCATTGCTAGATTTATCATCCACATCTACCGATCAACGAACTTTAATTGTACAAAAGGCAGGTGAGAAATCTAATCAATACTTTCCATAAGCGGACGTAACTTTTATAAGCAACTGCGGCAGGACTCCTGTAGCTAAGGGAGTCCTGGAATTAAGCGAGCCCATCCTATATTCTTTAAAAATTCCAGCTCATCAGACAAAACGGTCAAAGTCTGGGACGTGCCATCCAGGACCTGCGCCCACACCTTCTTTGACCATCAAGACCAGGTAGGGAGGTTCAAGAGATGGAGGTGGTCTTTGGGGCAGCCCATCTCCCGGCTGTCCTTCCTTCTAACTTGCTGGGCCCTTCTCTCCCGCCCGTAGGTCTGGGGTGTGCAGTACAACGGAAACGGCTCAAAAATTGTCTCCGTTGGGGACGATCAAGAAATACACGTTTACGATTGTCCCGTCTAAGATTTCTCCTTGCGACAGCTACGGTGTCGGTTGTCCGAAAGCGTTTTGATACTCCCCCCCCCCCCCCCCCCCCCCGGTCAAGAAAAATCTAATAGATGGAAATCTGAAAATTATTTAGGTGGGCACTTTGCTATTTTGTGTTTTTTTAAAAAATTATTTTAAAGCTAAATAAACCCTGGCTGTGGAATCTGGGCAACGATTCAGTCTTTTCCTCTTGGCACTCTTGCTCGTTTTGCAGAATTTAAAATATTGCATTCCAAAGTTGGGCAGATCTGTCCGGAGGATTGTCCGTAGCTGATCGGAATCGGGCTCCGTTCCTTTAGCGTTGGCTGGGTGGCCTCCACAACTGGGATGTCGCAACAATCCTTGCGGTGTTACTGCCAAACAAAACCGCACAATGTGCCCTTGACTCTGTAGCTTTAGTTTCTTTGCTGTAAAGGATTTGGAATACAGGTAGTCCTCGACTTACGACCGCAACGGAGCCCAAAATTTCTGTTGCTAATCGAGACATTTAAGTGAACTTTGCTCCACTTTACGACCTTTCTTGCGACAGTTAAGTTAGCCGCGCCGTTGTTAAGCGAATCCGGCTTCCCCGTTGACTTCGCTTGTCAGAAGGCCGCAAAAGGGGATGACGTGACCCCCAGCGCTGCAACCGTCAGAAACATGAGTCAGTTGCCAGGCGCCCGAATTTTGATCGTGCGACCCTGAGGGCGCTGCAACGGTTATGAGTGTGAAAAAAAGGGTCACTAAGTCCCTTTTTTCAGTGCCGTTGTAACTTTGAACCGTCGTTCAATGAACTTTTGTAAATTGAGGACTGCCTGTACACCCGGTGTATGAAGGACCCCTTTCCAAACTCGTCAGGTTCCCTGCAGAAGTAGTGGCAGAGTTCCCATCCACAGCAACCAACCATTCAGGGCTCACGCCGGAAAATGGTCCCCGTGTTTTATTTAATAAAATACCTATTAGATAATCTAGGACAGTGACGGCTAACCCTTTTTGCTGTTGTGTGTCAAAAGTGGGCGGAGGGGGGGGATTGCGCGCGCATGTGCCCACACCCATAATTCAATGTGCCCTGTCCTCCCATGCATGCACATGTGAGCCCCCCGCGCTCTCGGCACGTGATGACACGGTGGGTCCGGTAGGCCCATTGTTTTGCCCTCCCCAGGCTCCAGAGGCTTTCTAGGAGCCTGGGGAGGGCGAAAACGGCCTTCCGCACCCCCGTGGAGGCCCAGAAACAGCCCGTTTCCCGACTTCCGGTGGGCCCGGAAGGCCTGAAAATCAGCTGGCCAGCACGCATATGCGCTCGCGTGCCCATAGATACGGCTCCGTGTGCCACCTGTGCCATAGGTTCGCCATCGCGGATCTGGAGACCATCTTGTTAAAGTGGAGTGGCAACATTTCAAGTTTTGACTACTGCTGGGGAAACCTTTATTTGCACGTCTCTCAAAAACGCTCACTTCTGGTTTAACCCTCCCCAGCAAACATTCTTCGTAGCCCCGGAGAGCCAGAAAACTACAGGTTTGGGACGGTTCCTTGAGGGCAGGGGTTTCCAACCTTGGCAACTTTAAGACTTGTGGACTTCAACTCCCAGAGTTGAAGTCCACAAGTCTTAAAGTTGCCAAGGTTGGAGGCCCCTGCTTTAGTGTTAAATGGGGGGGGGGGGAGCCTATTTATATCAAACAGCAGCACATTCGGGTTTCAAGTTACACAGATCCACTTCTTTTGTTTTTGTTTACAACACAAACACATAAATATGAAACAGAACTAATATACAGCCATTCTTGTCGCGCCGAACTTGGCCAACGGAGCCCCCGGCGATGGTTCCTCGCGTTCTTACGAACAGTCCCCAGGCGCCCAGAACCTGCTCGGTTCACGAGGTCTGACACTGGACGCCCGTCCTCGGGCCTTCCTCATCCTCTTCGTAGGCTTCGCCGTGGTTTCGGTACGTCCGTTCTTTGGGGTCGAATTCCACCAGGTCGACTTGATCCATCTCTTCGGAAACCATCACTTCCTCCCGGGGAGGCAGCAGAGCTTCCAAGAGAGAGAGCTGATCGTTGGAAAGCCAGTGATGCTCGGGGAAGGCAACCTGGGAGAGAGACAGAATTCGAACTCGAGTCAAGGCCACAACTGCCACAGGTCTCGCTCGCTCATGCTAAGCCGTAATTGGTTCATTTGGAGTCGATGGATTCACTTGTCTGAAATGCTATAGGACAGTGATGGCTAACCTTTTCTTCCTTGGGTGCCAAAAGCGTTGCGCATGATAACACACACGTGTGTGCCCACAGCCATAATGCAATGTCCCTCATGCACGCCCCCCCCCCCCGCGCATGTGATCCCCTCCCCTCCCAGCACACCGTTTTGGGCCTAGCAGGCCACCCTGAAGCCTCTGGAAGCCGGAAACGGCTCGTTTTCCGCCCTCTCAGAGCCTCTGCACAAGCCCTATACTTACATGGCATCCAAAACAGGCCGTGTGGAGATTCCTGGGCGGGGCGGGGCAGTATGCATACGCGTCTCCCACATGGCGTGGCAGAGACCCAAAAATCAGCTGGCTGGTGGGAAGTGCGCACGCATGCAAATGGAGCTGATCTAGGGAGATGGCTCGCATGCCCGCAGAAATGGCTCCGCATGCCCCGTCATGGGTATAGGATCTCCTCCTTAAGCAGGGGGCTGGACTAGAAGACCTCCAAGGTCCCTTCCAGCTTCTATTCTGATTCTGAATTCGGGCTACGTCCCACAAACAAGTAGCTCGGAGATTCATCATGACGTATAAACTCCCATCGCTGGTTATTCGACACTAAATCTGGTAAAAATGGGGGGAGATCCTATCCTTCAAGCAGGAGATCCTATACCTGTGATGGTGAACCTGTGGCACGTGGAGCCATATCAATGGGCACACGAGCTCAGCTCCAGCACACATGCGCGCGCTGGCCAGCTGATTTTCGGGCCTTCTGGAAGTCGGCAAACAGGCCATTTCCGGCCTCTGGGGGTGGGGAAGGCTGTTTTCACCCTTCCCAGGCTCCTAAAAAGGCTCTGGAGCCTGGGGAGGGCGAAAAAATGGGCCTACCGGGCTCACCATACCATCACGTGCCAAAAACGGGGGAAGCGCAGGGGGGTTGCACACATGCACAGTGGCGGGGCACATAGAATTATGGGTGTGGGCACACGCCGTGCGTGACCTCTCCACGTTCCCCCCACTTTTGGCACATGATGGCAAAAAGGTTAGCCATCACTGTCCTATACCATTTCAGACAAGTGAATCCATTCACTCCAATGGTTTCTTCCATAAAAATGAACCAATTACGGCTTAGCATGAGCGAGCGGGACCTGTGGCAATTCTGGAGTTTACAGCAGGCCCAGATAATTAAAGGCACAAATTTTAATTGCTAATATCAGCTCACCCCTCCATGCCTGCCTTCAATAATCCTTTTTTAAAAAAGCCTTGCTTACCAGAAACTGTATTATCAAGGAACCTTTTTCCAAGGGAGATTTATAAATCGGCATCCCTTCGTTTACGATGCATTTGATGTCTCCGTGCTTTATCACTTCCCCTGTTGGAAGAGCCAGCGTTATACCATGTCTAAAACCTAAATACAGCTCTCCACTGACACAAAAACGCACCCCCCCCAAAGAAAGGGGTGCCAAGCCTACCCGGTTTGGAGGATATTAAAAGGACCCTGTCGTCCAGCGTCTCAATGGTCTTCTTGAAGCCGCACAAGGCCTCCGTCAGCTGGATTTTCATCTTCATCACTAAGTCGTTGCCTCTCCTCTGAAATACAGAGTGGTCTTTTTGATCCAGGACGATAATGACATCTCCTGGTTCTAGGTCGGGTTCCTGATCGCCTTCTCCGTGAAAGACGAGTTTCTGGCCATCTTTCATACCTAGAAAACAGAGAGCACAGAGAAAATCAGGCTGAATTCAGGAAAGGAGTCCCTTGACTCATGAACACGTGTGAATAACAACCAAAAGATTCACTTAGTCAACTGACTCAACTACCACTACGGGGGGAAATGTCTTACTTACTTACTTACTTATTTATTTATTATTTTATTAGATTTTTATACCGCCCTTCTCCCACTGAACTCAGGGCGGTGAACAGCCAAGAATAAAAAACATCATATACAAAATTATTATTTTTTTAAAGAATTAAACAAATTTTGGCCCAATAAATTTAAAACACCCCAACTAAAAACAATTAAAAATTAAAAATTAACAAGCAAGATATTTCTGTGTGATGTTCTTCCAAGCATCGGGAATTTTGGTGCAATTTGTAACCGAACACCTTCACACTTTCGTTCATGCGTTTGTCTGTGTTTGCAAGTGAGAATGTAAAAGAACTGAAGACGGCGTTGCCCGTCTGCATGTTCTAATCCTAAAATTAAATTTCAGAAGCCTGTGGTTGAACAGGAATTGGGGGGCGGAGGGGACCCTGTTTGGCATACACCCAAAATTACTACGAGGAACCAAGATGTAGTTCCGAAGAACGTCAAGAACAGCCTTTCACAACCAGAGGTGCAGTTTTAACCACTTAAAAAGGTTACTTCTCCCAGAACAGCGATACCAAAATGAGGCCGTGTCTGCTGGGTTTCAAAAGTCCTGGTACTTAAGGCGACAAAGGTTTTAGCTTCTGAGGTTCTCTAGCATAACTGAGCTCCCCAGCTGTCTCCCACACCCTCTTGCAACATTCCAACTCTTACCTTTATCGATGTGAATTTCGATAATTTTTTTCTCTCTAACCACCTTGTTGCCGTTGCAGTTGGTACACCTGTCCTTGGGATTTATCCGTTCCCCTTGGCCTTTGCAGTCCGGACACACGGTCTGAATCTGCTGCACCATGCCGGGTCCGATCTGCTGGACCAACACCTGAACGCCTCGCCCTTTGCAGGTGGGGCATTTTTCTACAGCCCCTTTTTTCCCACCGTAACCTTGGAGGAAGAAACACATATAACACACATAAAAATGGGTTTTGTTCAGCTCCCCAAACTGAATACTGATCTCTACGGTGATGAATAGGGTTTCCAGCAGACTCCTCCTCTGTGAGAACAGGATTAAGTCTGCATCAGTGGTAAAATCCTTTTTTTTTTTTACTACCAGTTCTGTGGGTGTGGCTTGGTGGGTGTGGCTTGGTGAGCGTGGCAGGGGAAGGATACTGCAAAATCCCCATTCCCTCCCCACTCCTGGGGGAAGGAAATCTCCATTCCCACCAGTAGTGGGTTGCTCCTGGTTCGGTCCAGTTCTATAGAACCGGTAGTAAAACCGGCGAGAGGCTCCGCCCACCCGCCACAACATCATGGGTAATCTGCGCATGCACAGAAGCGTGTGCATACTCCCATTGCGAACCAGTAGTAAAGGTAAGTAGAACCCACCCCTGATTCCCACCCCCCTCTGGGGCCAGTTCAGAGGTGGTATTTGCTGGTTCTCCGAACTACTCAAAATTTCCGCTACCAGTTCTCCAGAACCTGTCAGCACCTGCTGGATTTCACCCCTGGTCTGCATTATATCTAAAATTCAGGGGGGAGAGGCCTGCATTTCAGTTGATACAAAGTTATGTCTCTGTGTAAAACTAGGGCTATTTTTTTTATGCATTCTGAAAAAAAAACCTCAAGAAAATTGCCTTATTTGGCCTATCAAGTTTGTGTAGGACACTCGACCAAACTGTTAAGCAAATTTTATTTATACATTTCTCATATTTGCAAATGGTTCTGAAAAGCTGTGCGGGGGAATCCTCTTGTTAAGAGGACAGTATGAAATTTCACCAACTGGAGGAGCTCTCATGAAGAAGTTTATATTCCGGTTTCTAAACAGATTTGTTTTTGTTAATGCTTCTTTTTAATGGCAACATTCTGTTACTACGCTAGCTTTACCAAGGCCTCTGAAAAAGCTGGATTGAAGCAGGGGGGAAAAAAAGGAATACCCCAGCTGATTTCATTTGCGATGTTAGTTCAAGGCAACCTCCCCGAGATGAGCCTAACACAAATATAGACTGATCTATTCCTGTGGTTGGATTAAACATTCCTGGTGAGTCACAGCGCCACAAAATCTGCTTTACTTGAACGACAGCTGGTGTCTTAAAATGTATGAAATGGTCAGCATTTTTGGTCAAGAAGGCACAGAGCAGTTCCTAAAATTCCTGAGAAGGGGCCACCTTTTGTACTCAATTCTTTACTCAAGTCATCTAATCAAGAAATGTATTACCTTTGCACTTGTCACAGATAACGTTCTTCTGAAGGGCTAGTTTTCTTGTGGCTCCCATGTACAAGTCTTCCAGCGTGATGCTCAACTGATGGACAACATTCTTACCTGAGGAAAACAGAAGTGCAGACAATTAACAATAGTCAAGGTGCATTTCAAAGCTACCGGTACACCTAACAAGGCAGCCCACGCCCTTTGCAGAAAAGTTAAAGACAATTCAAATTATTGCCCCATGGCTAATGTTGCAATAAAATTTGTCTCCCAAATTAATTATTGTTCCAAAGCAGTGCATTCGCTCGTCTAGTAGACCATTTCTCAAGCAGAATTGAAACTGCGAAACTCATGTCTTGATTCCACCTTCTTCCTGCACAAATTTGTAGGGGAACTCACTAGCACGGAAAAATACCCAGAATTTTCAACGTCCAGACAGAAAACCAAACTGCCATGAATTTATTACAGCAGGGATCTCCAACCTTGGCAATTTTATGACTCGTGGACATGCTGGCTGAGGCTTCCTGGGAGTTGAAGTCCACAAGTTGTAAAATTGCCATGGTTGGAGACCCCGCCGTATTACAGTCTTTAGCTTTGCAATTCTCTCCCCTGCAAACCACTTGGCTCTGAATAAGTCATCTGTATTGAAGCGCAATCGTTTGCTCTAAAAAAAAAGTACTTTTTCCTGCATGATCATTGATGTAGAACGTGTGACAACCTCTCGTTTCCATCCAGTGCTTGGAATGGAAGCGAGGCCACTTTAAAACCCAAGCCCCTACCTCTTCTTTCTCGATTCATCCGCCCAGCGCCGCCAAAAAACATGTCGAAGATGTCCATGGGCGAAGAGAAATTGCCGCCGCTTAAGCTGCCTTCTTTAATGGCTTGCTCGCCACCCTGGTCATAGAGGTCTCTCCTCTTTGGATCCGACAGGACCTCATAAGCCTGGGAAATGAGCTTAAACTGAGAGAGAGAGAGAGAGAAAGAAAGAAAGAAAGAAAGAGACCCTCTGAATAACTGGCTAGCACCACAGGGAAAACTCACTTAAAAAAAAGTCTGAACCTCCATACAAGAGAATAGCACACCATCCACATTTCAGATTTTTTAAAAAAGGTGTAGATCTCAGATCAGCGGGCAGACATTCCCTGGAAGGTTTCCTAAAGTGCCCGTTTTGTGGTACTTGGAGCGCCTTCTGGCTACGTCCGCTGAAATACTCCCAATTTTTTAAAATATATGTGAGTGTGTGTGTTTTTCTATCAAGACACCTGGTCTACCCCAGCATGTGGGAGGGAGCATACTGCATCCCTTTCACCTTTCAGCTCTAATCCAGGAGCCCTCAAGCAGTCACATTCATGACAAACCATTTCCAGAGTGAGGATTTTTCATATGAACTGAAAGCTCATTTGGAAGCTTCTCACAAGCCATAAAAAATGAGAGATGAGTAACAGATTCCGAAGCTTACGTCGAAAGCATCTGGAAGATCTGTAACTGTCCCATCTTCACCTAACTGCATGTGTGCGCAGTTGTGCGTTTGTGTCTACACCTATTTGCAGAGACACAGGAGGTGATTTAGAGGCACAGTACTTCCAGTGCAGACTTTTGAGTGGACAATAACTGACCAAGGAACAGGCTCATTTTTTCCTTTACTTTCTCCGTTTACTTGTGCAGCACAAAATGAAGCTATGGACTCCTTCTGTTCCTCAACTTTAAAGACAAAGGTGTTAACACCAGTTTCTCCTTATAGCAAATACTCTACTTGCATCTGAAAATCAGTAATTCCTACAATGTTCCCTCCTTCGCATCCTTTCTCTCTTGTTCTGCTTCTTAGTTACAAGGGAAGAGCCTAGGAATCTAGTCATTGGTCAAGAGAAGCCTCTTGGGAATTGAGATTCCCCAGTTTTTGTTTGCATTCTGTCTCTGTGATTATCATCAGCAAGAAAAAAAAAATCAGTAAGTGTGAAGATGCACGCACAAGGTTGGTTCCTGGGGAGCATCAGCCAAGGACACTGTATTAAGTGCAGCCTTTTGCTAACATGGGAAATTTGTTGCTGGGTAGGAGAATGATTTGCCTGGGAGATGATCCCAAATTGCAGCTTATTTTCTCAAATGCCATCAGTTATACAAAATATATTGGCAGAACTGAATTTTCAATCCAATATACTTTTCTTACTCTTTGAACAGTGCCTGTATCTTAAATTGAAAATTCAGTTCTGCCAACTTTAGCCATTTCTGTAAATGGAAACATCAAATTCTACTTACTTCAAAGTTGAAAGATGTTCCTTTTTTTGGCCTGCAAGCATGTTTTATCTTGCTCCTATTTCTTTTATTATGAAATTTTCACTGCTACTATAGCTATATAAATATATCATCGAACTAGACAGTGGACATAATCAAGTTAGGATTTCATTATCTTCTGCAACTTGCCTAATGCAATGGCCCTGGATATACAATGCTTTTAATTTTTGGACAAAAAACGTTTGAAGCATTTGGCCCTTTATCAATCCTTCAGATCCCACCTCAAAAGTGTGTGATTAAATGTATACACAACATCATCCAAGACTATTAAGTTACCTGTTCTTATGCAATGTTGAGTGGGATTTGCATTACAGGAAACACATCCGGCATGAAGAACTGGCTCAAGCAGTTCCATGAAATAGCTTTCATCTTCCCAGCCTCAAAGCAATTATTCCCTTTTTAAAGTTTCCATCAGTGCATTGTTAGAAATCATTGGAGATAATAAACATGTCGGCATTTCCTTCAAATTTGGCGTGTCCACCCGGGAAAAGACTGAATTCAACGCTTTTGCATTACGCACCTTTGCTCAAAAATAAATTCTCTTGAATTTAGCGGGATTATTTCCAAGTTATGTACACTATGAAACTGCAGCCTCAGACAGCTAGGTAATGCAACTTTGTATCACAGCCCAGCCATGCACCGCAGGCTGCAATCACAAAAGATGCTACATCGTGTTACAGCAAAACTGCAGTCAACCACCGTTTTATTTATAATCCAAAGAAGCTGGATGTTGTGTCTGGGACTCGAGCAAAGTACAAAAAATTAAATGTTCCCTGACAAAGTACAAACAAACTCCCCGTTTCCAGATAAAAAGGCCATTTTAATCAGTGCTGAAATGAAAATATGCACGTGTGACAAGTTTGATAGATTTTATTCATTTGAAATTAACAGGTTTTTTTGCTCGTACAGAAAAGTTGCAAGTGTGGTTGCTAAAAGCAATCCCCCCCCCTCAAATTGTTTTGTGATCCAACATCAGCATGTTAAAGACTCGCTTTCTAGCTGAAAATTGAAAGTTCATGCATAACTTGCATTCATCAATTAACTTTTCCTCTCTACAGTACATTGCCATGAAGCTTGATAGTTTCATATTTGTTGCTTTTCCACCAGATGTAAATCGGACTTTGTTAGTACCTCAAATATATGAAACAAATGAAAATACTCTTTTTAAACTTACTGGATATTTTGAACCAGGTTCCCAGGTAAAATTGCAATGCCAGCTACCCCCATTATTTAAAAATAATTACGCTCTGCTTTTCTGTCAAATGTAAAGTTCAAAAGTCTGATAAGGATAATTGCATAATAGAACAAGATTATTTTTCAGACAGTAAGCCTCCAGGTCTAAATCAAAGATGTACTCCAACTCCAATCAGCACCAACCTGGATGACAATTATCAGAAGCAAGAGTTCAATTTTCTAATACAAGTAATCCTCAACTTACTGTTTGGGAGTGGGATTTCTGCCATTAAGCAGTCATAAAGTGAGACTGCATTGCTTAGAGGCAGAGCCCTGGTTGCCATCATTACTTGAATCCCACAGTTGCTAGGCGAGGTAACTTTCTGCCTGTTTCCCCGTAACCAAAGTTAGCAGGAAATGACCTTGTTGAAGGAGCAAAATTATAGTAGTAATGAATGAGGGGACCTAGGACTGTTCCTGGTAGCTGTGGCTGCTGCTTGCAGTGACACCGTTGCCACCTGCGGCCTTCACTGCTGGTTTCCGAAAAGCAAAGTCACTGGGGAAGCCAGCAGGAGGTCGCAAATGGGATTTGCCTATCAACTGCAATTGACGCTTCTCCAACTGTCGTCATATGTCAGCACATTGACATGATGTCACACTTTACGACTGCGTCAGTTGCTGGAGCCTGTAGTACAATTCTATGGACTACACAAGGCAAGAATCAGGTTAGAGTGGGGTGATTGTCCTATGCAACCTGTTCAAACAGAGGTCCATCCTGAAAGCACTTATAGCAGCAAGTTTAGGGCCCTCTGAGCTTGGTTGTCTTACAGAAGTTTCATGACCCACTGGGTAACATCATAAGTATGCTACTTATGCCCTTGACACTGATGATGTTACCTAGTTGGGTCATAAAATGTCTGCAAGAAAACTGCCAAGCTCAGTGAGCACCAAGGATCCCACAGTCCAATCCCAAACTACAAATATTCTCTTCCATAAGCAGCATTTTTTTTTGTGTCAACTGTACGCCTCCTTACTACAAATACAGTCAGTCAATTATACAGATTACACGGCAAAGGCACATTTAGGTCCTGGATGCTAAGGTTGACCCCAAAGTGTCTCCCCCATCTAACTTCAGCTCATACCCGCTCGCCCTCGCTGGGGTTCTTGTCAGGATGATACTTCAATGCTAACTTGCGGTAGGCACGCTTAATTTCATCGGAGGTGGCGTTGGGTTTCACTCCGAGAGTGTCGTAATATCCTGTTTCCTTCACCATGGTTGCCTAAGAGGACGAGAGAAACAAACCAACCATTCACTCAATGCCTCAGCCCCAATATTTCGAGTTTAACATTCTTTTTGTTTACTGGAAGGGCATTTTTTCCTTTGTTCACACACACAGAATTCTACTTTTTCTGTTACGGTCTAGGTCAGGGGTATCCAACTTTGCCAACTTGTGGATTTCATGCTGTCTGGGGAATTCTGGGAGTTGAAGTATACAGGTCTTCAAGTTGCCAAGGTTGGACACCCACAGGATACCTGTGTTTTGTATTTTCTTTAAGCAACCTTAAACAAATTAACAATTCCATGCATAATTAATCATCGCTTAATGAGTGACCTCTTTTTCTTGTTGTGAAACATGTTATTGCTCATCTCAAATGCTTATCTTGCTGTTGAAATTGGGAAAAAAATATTATTGACCTGGATGCAATTTTGAAGTGGGGGTGTGTGGACAGAGACAGTTCTTGTATTTATGGCTCAATTATTTCATAAACTTGGCTCACAAACTAAATCACACAATAACCAGCCAGGGCATCATATACGCCACACTTAAAGAACTCTTTTAAGATTTATTTATACCTCACCTTATTATTTTTAAAAATTACTCAAGGCAGCAAAGATATCCAATACTTCTATTTTCCCCACAACAACACAAGGCCATGGAAAATGACAGGTGCGCAGCATTTCAGCCCTTACGAACAGTCACAAGCTTATTAATAATAAATAGTTATGTACCAGCTTAGAATTTAGAATAACTCTTCGAATGTACACTAATCGGCGTACATTAAAATGAAACTTTGTTGCATACAGCTCTCAAAGGGTCACCCCTTCCATTATGCACTACATAAATATACACCAATATACACTACATAAACATGAAAAAATATAAATACCAAATTATGCATTTACCCACATATATTATACGAGACAGAGAAACAATACAGTCTACTTCGGATGTATTACATGTACATGGCGAGAAAAACGAATCTTGCAAGTTAGGGAATAAAGCTGTTCCAGAATTAGAGAGTCTTGCTAGAAATACTTCGAAACCAACATTGTATAACTCCCACCCTTACCCACCCACCCCCAAAAAAATCTGGATTATTTTTGATCCACAATACACATAACCCTGCTTTATTCCAAATCAGTGCAAACGGGCTGTAGATAAATTTGATAATAAATTTAATAATAAAGCCGGCTCAGGCGGCTGGTGAAAGGTTGGGGGGGGGGGGGGAATTCCTTTCTAGCCCTTCTATGGAGAACTGCACTGGAAGCATAAATACAGATTACTTTTTCCAGGCTTTTCCTCCCCTTTTCTTCCCAAAATCCCAAATTTTGTCCTGATAAAACGACCCAACGGGATCCAGGATGGATGAGGAATTTTTCATCACTCACCTTTTTGCCTCTTGAAAAAGCACCTTGGGGATATTATCAAAAATCTTGTGGGAGCTTTCATCCCTGGAAGCTTTCCAGAGGAGACTCTGCTGCCATCTGTCAAAAATGGTGTAGGGCCTCCTGCTCAGGGGTGGGTGGGTGGGTGGGGGTTGGACTAGATGACCTAACAAGGTCCCTTCCAACCTTTAATCTCGATCTTTTAGGTTTCTCCCCAAATTCTGGATTTATTAATATTCTGATCCTATTAATATTCTTCCTTTCCAATGAAGGTCTCCTGGGTGGTTTTTTTTTGGGGGGGGTCTTTCAGATCCTGGTGGGGGGAACCCAATTATGGCTTCTCTGCAGAGCCATTCATTCCCCCCACCCCAACCTGGAATTGCAATTCCCCCTCCTTAATTTTACACCAATATAAGGGACCTCTCTGCCCGCTCAAGCCCTTCTTCCCCGAGAGCTTTACAACTCCCATGATCCCCAGCCAGAGCTCAAAATAAAAACCCGTTTGGACTACAATGCCCATGATCCCCCCCCAGCGAAAAAACACCTCCCCTCCCACTGCCCCTCCCCTTTTGGACTGTAAACCCCTCCCCCAAGATCCTCGCCCAGACCTTTCTCCTCCTCCTTTCCCCAGGTCCTTGGATCTACAAAGCCCATCATCCACAGCCGCTCTTGCCCACCCATGTTAAAAGGTGCAAGCGCAATCCTCTCTCGTCGCCCTCGGCCTACACCGAAGGGAGAAGACCATCGGGATAAGGGCGCAACACGTGACGGGCGGATGATGGGATTTGTAGTCCAAGGTGTCCCTCATCCCATGTCATGATTCCATGGAGGCGATGTCTTTCTCCCCTCCGGAGCTTCTTCTGCCCGGTGAACGCTTCACGGGCAGCCCCGAGTCTCACCTTAGCCGCCCGGGCACCGGACCTCCACCCGCCCCCGCTTCTCTGGATCCTGGCGGGGCGCCGGGCGGCTGCGGCGCTTTTATAGGCGCCGCCGCGAACTTTCTGGAACGCCGCCGCCGTGACGTCACGACCAGCCTCTAGAAACGTCTGGATGGAGCTTCGGAGGCCGGGCGGTAGACGGACCAATCGGCGCGCGGCGGGGAAGGAAGGAGGCGGGGCGAGAGCAAACGCGGCCACGCTCCCCTCAACAACGCTTCGCCCGCCCGTCGCTAAGGAAAAAGCCCGCCTGAGTTACGCCGCCCGCGTAAAGGGGGCACAAATTGCGCACCGGCCCGCTCAGAAGCGGCTTCGCTACGCTAGTAGCGTAACGTCGCCTCAGGGATCCTGGGGGAAGACTTTTCCTCAAGGAATGTTTTAAAATTCAGATTTTTTAATTTTTTTTTTTTTACAGGCAGTCCCGGCGGGTGCTGACCGCTGAGTGATCCTGTCCAGGTCCAGGGCCTTAGGAAGGCTGAAGGAGGGACTCAGCCAGGCGATTCCAGTTTGCTCAGCCTGGCCCACCTCGCAGGGTTGTCTTGAACAAAAGTAGCAAGCCTGCTTGGAGCGCTTCAATGCGATGCAAAACAGAGCCCCAAATAATAAGAACAAGAATATGGAAGTCCTTCCTTCCCAACAGAGAGATTTTTTTTTTAAAGGAATTGGATCCAATTGCTCGGGGCGCTTCTATTGCTGCATATACTGGATGCAGTGGCAATTCTGGCAGTCTGTGATTGCCGTCGTTAAGTGAGGACCTCGTGAACGTGACAGGACTTCCTGCTGGCTTCCCCATTGACTTTGCTTGTAAGAATTTGGAAGATCGTAATTAGGTGAACCAACTGTCACTGCAACGGCCAGAACTCCCAAGGATCCATCTAAGTCCTCCATTAAATGCCATTTGAACGATCACTGAATGGATGGTCATAAACCGAGGACTGCCTGTATTTTAGACCAGCCTCATCCAGGACAGATCTAATTTGGGGATCTAGTTTCCTCCTTGAGGGTAAAAAAACCACAGGCTCACCAAAACTGGCAGGGCAAGCTGCTCCAAATAAACCAGCAGCCAACCCCCCCTACCTCTGCTGGGACTGATGATGGTGCCAAGCTGGCTAATGAGATGCTTATAAGCCAACCACCAAGAACCTCAGCACTGTCAAGAACCCCACGGTTCAACCTCGAGCTGCCAATATTCTATTGGGAGAGAACTTGCATGGCCCCCAGGCTTTTATTCTAGAATTAATCTGCAATTGCTTTTATGAAAAATGGGATAATTATAAAAATTAGCCCTGGAAGGAAACAGAGGAATTAAAAGGGAAAATGCATGAAACAAATGATAATTTTGCCTTACTGCGTGGCCATCAGCTTCTTTGGCTTCCTCGTTCTCCGTGGGACTTTCACTAGGCTTTTTGTCCTCTGCGTTGGATTCCTTACTTTTTTTCTCTTCATTGGACTGATCTTTGGCTTTTTTATCTTCCGATGATGACTGCCCAGGATTTCTTTTATCTTCTTTGGACTCCATGACTTTTGTTTATGCATAAAAGTGGAGAAAAGGCGCATAAATTATAAGGAGCAAAGCAAAGGGTTGCGTTGATTCAAGGGTGTTCACAAAGTAAGGTCAAAGATTTGGCGATGTTGGCTACCTTGGTTCGTGTGAAAATCTGCTCCAGTTTTTACATACAATGCGGAGCTTGGAGCTGTGGTTACCACCTTGACTTTTTTTTACCCGTGGATATCCATTAATTTATTTTTAATTTAACCTGTTTTAATTAAGTTTTTGTAGAGCAGTGACTCTAACAACCCTGTCATTTTGGCAAAGAACTTACCTGCATTGAATGTGACAATTCATCCAATGAATGAAATGTTGGAAGACATTTTGACCAACTTGGGAAGCAGAAGATGGAACAGTGGTGATCATTTAGGAGAGGCTGCTACAGAAGAAAAGAAGCGGAGAAGATTCATCCTTTCATCGAATAGCCCATCAGAGAATTTTCCATGTATTTTTTTCTCTAGCCAACTGTCAAATGGAATTCATGGAATGTTACTATCCTTCGTCATTATTGTTGCTTAGAAACATATATTTTTTTCTGCTGGTCTAATTTTCCTCTTTCTTCCATCATAGCATTGGACAATTCAGGAGGACTCCAAACTTCCAGTTTGTCCACAGATTTTTCTGGGATTTTTCAAACTCCCTTTGATTGCCAGAAATGACCTGGTGCTTCAGTCCACTTTTGGGATAATCCAGAACTGGAAACGTACACCTCAAAAGAGGCTTAGCACAATCACAACAATAATTTAATATCCATATTTAATACATGCCACTGTCAAGTAATTTTACAACAACGATCATCCCAGTATAATTTCAGCTGGGTGCATTTCAGTAGAGTTTATTTTAAACCCTAGGAAAAATAACATTGAAAAAAATGGTATTCTTTTTCTTCTTAATAAAAAGCTGCCTTTTTTCATTGGAGGGCCACCCAAACTCCTTGTCAATCTCACCCCAAAATTAGATGGCCACCAGCCTTTAAAAAGCAGGTCATCTTTGTTTCATCAGAATTTGTACATTGGCTGAAGGGCATGGATACAGTTTGGGGAACAGTGAACTCTATTTTTGTATATTATTACAATTTACTAGTTTCTAAAATGGAGAAGAATGATAAGAGTATTGATCTTTGAACTTTGGTGCTGGGGAAGACTTTTGAGAATATCCCAAAGGTGCTTTTTCAAGAGGCAACTGGGCTTTCTTTGTTTTTCCTTGAAGGCGTTTCGTTTCTTATTGAAGAAGCTTCCTCGGTTCTGAAGAAGCTTCTTGGATGAGAAACAAAACGTTTTCAAGGAAAAACAAAAAAGTCCAGTTGCCTCTTAAAAAAGCAGCTTTGGGACAACCATGACCTGAATGATGGACAATCTCCATTCACTTTTGAGAATACCATGGACAACCAAGAAACAAAGATAAATCATTGAATCAATCAATCAACCAACCCAGAATTCTTACTCAAGAATCAAATGACCAGATTCAAATTATTCTGTTTCGAACAAATTTAATTGAAGACCCAGCTCTCTGGAAAAGGCTCTGATGTGGGAAAGATGGAAGGAAAGAGAAGAAGAAGGCAACCAGAAGTAAGGTGGTGGCACTTAGTTATAATGGTGATGGGGGCACACTTGGAAGACCAGAAGGACCAAGTTGAGGATAGATCATCATGGAGAAAATCTACCGTAGATATATGGTCGTTAGGAATCAACACTAACTTAATGAGACTTTCACAGAATTAGAAGCAAACAGCAGGAAACCAGAATGAAAGGTATAGGACCATGTTACCTGCATGCTATTTAATTTAATTTGATTTATGTACCTACCTGGGCCTTAAGAGTTTCCAGTGAGGCCCTCTTCCAGGTCCCTCCACCAGTGGAGGTGAGTTCGGATCTAGAAGAGAAAGAGCTTTTTCTGTGGTGGTCCCCTCATTGATAAAAATCCTTCCCCAGAAAGGCTTAATGGGCAACCCCACTGTAGCAGCATTTTGGTCTCAGGTAAAGACCCCTTTATATTCCCCTGTATTTTATTTGGCTTTTTATTTGTATTGCCTTGTCATTGCTGAATCTGTAGGGTGTTTCCATTCTGCATTTTATCTGCCTAGGTTTTCATTCCAACTGTTTTGCCTACGGTATTTCATTGCAAACCAACCTGAGAGCTTCAGATATGGGATGGTTTAAAGTTTGAATGAATGAATGAATGAATGAATGAATGAATGAATGAAATGGGGAAATAAAAATATCAAAAGCTGAATCCTAATTTCATAATAAATTACATTGGCATTTGATATACCACAGTTGCCGAAACGCTTTTGTAACCACATCATCTGTTCTTGCTAGAAATTTAACTCCTCCAGGGTCTACACCCATGACTCTGCCACTTCCAATTCTCCTTTGTGCCAAGGGATGTCTGATCACAAACGTCATTGAGATTCTTCTCACGGAGAATGAAAAAAACACCGAATGAAAGGAAAGTTTGTCCCCGCTGAACACGAAGGAGTTTCTCAGCAAGTTGACCAAGAAAAGCTTTGGAGACCCCCAATCTATCTCGCTGCATGTCTGGTCAAGTTGATGCCCGTTGGATTCTTAACTAAAATCAGCACTTTGTGCCTCCAGAGTTCAATAGAGTTGATGCCACTCGGCTTGTCTCTAAAGAATTAGGTCAATTTGACAGGTTCTCTGAAGAAAGAACTGTAGCAGGACAAAAGAGGACCAGAAATAAAGCAATCAGGTAAAATAATGCCGGGAGAAATTGCTTTTTTCTTAACAGATGAAAGCTGCATTGTATAGGTGCTCGTTTAGAAATAAGGATGTCAGGACAGTAACACATCAAACCGATAATAGCTTTTTAAAAAAAATAATCAAAAGACTTGGGAAAAGTTTTGACCCACATCTTGTTTGGTTGAGTTTAACTCGGGCAGCAAAGAAAGTTTTGTCCTTCCAGAATGGCAACTTTTTGAGTTGTCTTTTGACAAATTGAAGATAAAATAATTCAATGGTCTAAAATATAGGTATGTGTGAATGTGTTTTCTATAAAAGCAGTAAAATTAGACTGAAACAGGACAGGGAGGGTAAGCTGGATTCTGTAATAGAGAATAAGTGCAGCTTTTTGTATGAAAGGAAAACGACGTTCCAAAAAAGATACAGAATTGTAATACTTGCTGTTGAGAAAAATAAGATTTTTTTTTTGTATTCTTTTGTTTGCAAAGAATAATTTCCCATGTGAAAAAGAGAGTAAATGCTGATGTGCTAAAATGATTTATCTATGGAACTTTCTTGGGAGAATATTGTTCTATGTTTCTACCCTGCTTTAGATAAAAAATATTGCCTGTTGCGATTTGTCTTTTGAGAACTTGATCCTCTGCAAACTACTAACCACCAGAGTTTTAAAGGGAGTTTTAAAATTTCCTTCCTTTCACAGAAATTTGTCAGAAGTCCGGAGCATCTGAAAAGATTCTGGAATGAGTCTGGAAAAAGATTCAGGTAAATGAATATCAGGATGAATTTGAATTGGTTTATTTATGATACACTGAAGTAGATTGAAGACATTACTTAATCTACTTTTGGGGAAATGATTTTCTTGAATTTCTTTCTTTCCTCTTCTATCTTGCATATTGTAAAGGCTCCCACCCTCAGGCTGTCTGAACTTGATTATTTTCCTTGTAAGACATTTCATTATCAAACTAGGTAACATCATCAGGGCCAGGAGTGAATGGGGTTCTTGCATTTCTTTCTAGCACTGATGATGTTACTTAGTTGGGTAATTACAGATTAACAGAGTTGGGAGGGACCTTGTAGGTCATCTAGTCCAACCCCCCGCTCAAGCAGGAGACCCTACATCATTTCTGACAAATGGCAGTCCAATCTTTTCTTGAAAGTCTCAAGTGATGAATTAAATGTCTACAAGAAACAACCAAGCTCAGGGAGCCCCAAGGGTTCCATACGTCAGCCTTGAACTACGAATATTCTCCTTTATTGGCTCCTGCTCTGTTTTATAAATCAGTAAAACCAAAATCCTCCTAGCTGTAGGATTACAATATAGAAAGATTGTTTATGAAAGAAAACAAGCTGTAAAGGAAAGAGGAGATCCAGGAAAATGTCATTGCCTTTTTGCAAATACCTATATGGTCCCAATGAAAAAAGAGGAGCTAACATAGCTGGACTTTAGAGGATTTTTTCATCTCCAGATGTTACTGAATAATCTGCTCTTGTTTCCTAGCTCCTCTCTGGACCACAACAGCGGATGGGCAGGTGAAGCTGCGAAGGGACCCCACCTGCTCACAAGCGCCGATAACAATTCACCAGATGTTCCTAGAATCTCTAGAGAAATACAAGTCTCTCAACGCATTAGCCAGCAAAAAGGATGGGAAATGGGAAAAAATTACTTTTTCGGAGTATTACCACCTTTCTCGGAAAGCAGCCAAGAGTTTCCTGAAGGTAAACTTTGGATTTTTATACCTGATACCCACATTGTGGTCTTTGGGATGACAGACTTATTTAAGTGAGTGCAGGTATTCATGCAATTTTATCTTTATATTAAGAATGATCCATACCGTTGTATTTTTGTAATGTTTCTTATAAAGAATAATAGTTCAGCAGGAATCCTGTGGCAGCCTCTCACCTAACAAACTTTTGGCATACACCACCTTCCTGTTTTTCTCCTTCCTCTCCTTTTTCTTCTCCTCCTCCTTATTTTGCAAATTGTGGACTGACTGCCTTTTGAGCAACTGCAAAGATATTCAAGCCCTGATAATTTGGTCCTTCCCGTCCTCATGAAGCCACAGCTGATTTGATAAGTGAAGTCAGTCGCCAATGTTCTTCTTTTTATTTTGACTAAGGCAAGTAATGTTCAAACAGCAAGATATTGCACGGGTTTAGAAAAGCAACAACAGCAGCTAAGATCAGAGAAACAGCCAGAAAGTTGGCATGGGATAAGGATTCTGTGCTAAATGACCTAGAAATTATGCATGCCAAGCTAAATGAGAAAGGGGGTTGGGGGGGGGAGAAATTAGCAAAGTTCACATCTCAGTGGGAAAAAAAAGACTTTCTCTTTCTTTCCAACAATGTTGACTATGTTGTTCCTTTTTTCTCCCCCAAGCTCGGCCTTGAACGATTCCACAGTGTTGCAATTCTGGGTTTTAATTCTACAGAGTGGTTCATTTCGGCTGTAGGAGCTGTATTTGCTGGGTAAGGTTGGAAACGTCCTCGCTAGGGAATTGTGACACAAATAAACTCCTGGCCAGGGAAGATGGGCTGAGGTAGCTGATGGTTTAGCTGGAGTCCTCCCTTTTGGCCAGGTTCAGGTGAGGAGAGCTGGAGGAGTGTCAGCAGGTCCAGAGGTCAACAAGTTACAAGCTATGGGGTATTTCTCCCAAGCGAGCTGCATTTAATGCAAGGGATTGTTGAAAATTTAAGTCTGAAAGTTGTGCACAAGTCTTGATGATTATATGGAACTGTCCCATCAAGTTTTCATAAGTGAATTCCTATTGATTTCTTTTTAACTTCTCAGTCTAGATCTGTGTTTCTCAACCTTGACTACTTGGGAGTTGAAATCCACACATCTTTAGGAGTTGAAGTTCACACATCTTCAGGCCAAGGTTGTGAAACACTGGTTTAGATTATAGTCTGGCATTCCTTGCTAGTTTCCCATCCAAACACCATCCAGTTTCAGTCCTGCTTTTGAGATCAGCCAAGGTCAGTTGGGCCCTGTTCACTAATTTTTTTAAAAAATCCTGTGTATTCCTATAATTGTCATAAGCCCTTGGTTTTCAAGCTAGGAAATATTAACCTGCTTGTACGAAATGGCGTACTTGTCATTAAAAGGAAAATGTTATTTCTACTCACCAACAGAGGCATTGTGTCTGGGATCTACACCACCAGTTCTCCAGAGGCTTGTCATTATATTGCTCATGATTGCAGAGCTAATATTGTGGTGGTGGAAAACCAGAAGCAGTTGGACAAGATAATGCAGGTAAGGAACTTGCTGCTAGAATTCACACCCCTGTTTGAGAACGTCAGCTTGACTTTATTTACCTCTATTTATTCGTGGATTTATTTGCTGGGCTTCCATTTATTTGTTAGATTTGTGTCCCACATTTTATTTATTTATTGAATTTATATTGCCGCCTATTTGCCCATGGTGACTCAAGGCGGCTTACAGAATATAAAACCACATTTAAAACAATAAAAACTAATAAAAAAGAATCAAATATATTAATATAATATAATAAAATCACCCCACCTCACACAAGCCATTTAATGGGCTCCCTACCGCTCTGGGTTCCCCACTGGCAGAACCAGGTCTTCAGCACTTTCCAGAAGAGTATTAGAGTAGGGGCCATTGTAATCTCTGGGGGCAGGGGGGATGATGTTCCAGAGAGAGGGGGCCACCATGGAGAAGGCCCTTCTTCTGGGTCCCACCAGGTGTATCTCCCTTGGGGATGGGATCCGCAACATTCCCTGCCTCCCTGCTCTGATGGGTCAGGTAGGTGTGACTGGCAAGAGACGGTCCCTCAGATAACCTGGTGCCAAGCCATTTTGCTGCTCCAATCAATGTCAGTTTAGAGCAGCTCATATTACAGATTTGAAACTTATTTTGAGATTCAGTAAAATTGGCTTTGAAAGGTTACCCTGGGCTGTACTCAGGGTTTCAGTTGTGAAACAAACCCAGATTTGCATGTCACTAAGCTGGAAGATGGTTTGTTTACTTTTGTCTTAAGGTGTCAAGTGAACTCAGGCACTGTGGTTAGTCAACTGAGATTTATAGCTTAAATGTTACATACAGAGCAAGCTTTACAATTCATTCCACAATTTTTGCTTTGTGCAATGTGTAAAGCAGACTGGAAAATAAAATATCCTTGTAAGATTATAAATCTAACACAGAAATGAAGCTTTTATCATTTTTAATCTTTTTGGCTTATGTGGTAATATTCGTCTGCCTGATTTCTTCTGAGTTGGAATGTTAATTTTTTTGTTCCAGTATAGCATTATCCATAATGCAGATAAGATTTTTTTTTTTAAATCTCAAACTTTACACAGATCTGGGATCGTTTACCATACTTAAAAGCTGTCGTGATGTATAAAGATCGTGTGTCTGAGAAACATCCCAATTTGTATACGGTATGTAAATTCATGATAAATCAAGTAATTCATCCATTTTAGTTGCCTCGTTAGTTTTAATTCCATTCTCCCTCCCCATTTCTGGGATTTCTGTAAATGGTCAAAAACAGTTTGAAGAGGAAATATTAATACTTCAGCAAGACAGAAAAGGAAAAAATCTGGGGAGTGTCTGGTTGAGCCGATGCATAGTGCTTAGCCATAGTTTGATAAATAAGCCACAATTGGGAGGTTCAGACATAAGGCTAGGCTCAAAACCTGATTTCAGAAAATAGGTTCATACATCTTACTAAGCATGACATGAACCTGGTTGATATAATTAAAGACATCTGGAATTCTAAAAAGCAGAAGAAACACTATATATCAGGGGTGTCTAACTACGACAACTTTAAGACCTGTGGACTTCAACTCTGAGAATTCATCTCCCAAGATTCCCCAACCAGCCATTCTGGCTGGGGAACTCTGGGAGCTGAAGTCCAGAAAGCTGCCAAGGTTGGATATCTGTGCTATACTGTGCATCCTCAACCTTTAAAATAATACTTTCCCACACACGTGAATAAAACTACAGACTTAAGAAAGTGTGACCTCCAGATTAATCAGCTAAAACTTGAGGCCAATTTAGCAACAGTAGTAAAACTAACTCACCAACTAACTAATCCCACAGACTTCAGCTTGGTAAAGGACATCAAAAGATGCTCCTAGGAATTATGAAACATGAAGATGCTTAAACCTCAAGCACAGTTTATTGGCTAAGAAATTATGGTCTGTGTTCCCAACGGTGTCCTTCCCTGCCCTTTGCATTCACTGGAAGGACAGTATTGTAGTAATGGAGAAAGGATTTCTCCCCAGACGTGCTGACACTTCACGCTTCGTCATCCTGACCAAACTGACACCATCCTTCTTTGAAGTGTTAATGGATGCGCTCCCAGTTGCCCGGGTGCTATTAGTTGGCCAGCTCATGCATCAGCCTCAGGTTTCCAGTTCTGTAGATGTTTTCTAAAATTCTGGGGTTGGATTCAAAAAACGATGGGAGGAGACTCACAGGAGCCTTCTTCACATGGTTCGTGTGTGAAATTATATGTTCTGTAGCTGCTCTATTGGTGCATTTGTCCGAGCAATTAACACCAGTAAAACTTCCTTAGATTTAGACTCACTTTGCTTGTTCAAGGATAGAACCGGTCCTTTGAAGATCCATCAAGAATCCTTTAGTTTTTCCCAGTTGTATCTCTAATTTTCTCAGTGTCCAGGTTTTTTTATTGTCCTTTGATGTAAAAAAAAGGACATTTATGCCAGTGGTGAAATCCAATCTTTTTTTAATTACCGGTTCTGTGGGTGTGACTTGGTGGGCGTGGCGTGGCTTGGTGTGTGTGGCAGGGGAAGGATACTGCAAAATCTCCATTCCCACCCCACTCTGGGGCCAGCCAGAGGTGGTATTTGCCGGTTCTCCGAACTACTCAAAATTTCTGCTACTGGTTCTCCAGAATCTGTTAGAACCTGCTGGATTTCACCCCTGATTTATGTCCTCAAAGACCACTTAGCACTCCAGGATGCAAAATTAGAAAGGTGGGTGGACAATAATTGAATTTACAATACTCCCCCTATGAAAATCTAGTGCCATTTTCCCTCCAAGTGGTATTAATTTAGCAGTTTATTTGACAAATTACATGTATCCCACATAAAATAAACAGGGGTTTGGTCTCTTGAGCCCAACTGGGGTATCCAATGGAAATTCAATGGACTTACTTTGGAACGAGCACACGCATGGCATGGCCGTATCAATAGTGTATTGCGAAAACCTTTAATGCATTATACAAAGATTACCCAAGCCTGGTGAAAGTAAATGCAGAAAGATTAACAGATCTATTACGATGAAGACCTGGGTATCATAGGGACTTTCCTCTCTGTTCCATAGATGGATGAATTCATGGAGTTGGGAAACGAAATTCCGGATGGACAACTTGATGCCATCATCAACTCCCAAGAGGCAAACCAATGTTGTGTCCTGATCTACACCTCTGGAACGACAGGGAAGCCCAAAGGGGTCATGCTGAGCCATGACAATGTAGGTATTTAGCTGTGTTGATGTCAGTCAGTGCTAACAATAACAAATTAGAAACAGAAATAAAACCTCAGGGCCAAAATTAATGCAAGAATACAATGATAACTGTATTATGTGATTAATTTTGCATTGAAGATTTATTAATAATCCCCTCAAGGTCTGAAATATGGGGATTAAAATATAGACAGTAATCTACAATAAAAAAACCCAGATTCAAATGCCGAAACAGCTAAAAAAAATGTAGAACAAAGTTCATATTTCTTCTGATAGTAAAAAAATAGTAGAGATTTACTGTCAGGATAACACAGAAAAGTGCATTTTTAGTATAACAGAGAGAGTGTAACACAACAAAGGGCCATATTTCTACTTGTCCTTAGCCAGGGCCCAAATGTATCCTGCCAACAGCCTGGTCTTTTTGCCAGTTTGGGAGTGAAAGAGATTACTCTGTCCTTGGCTGAACTGGCATAAATCATGTTTTCTCTTTTATTCCAACGCTGCAAAGGATTCCCATCACCTTGGAAAGAGGTCAGGGAGCTGGGAAGCAAGACAGCTGTGACTGGAGAGAGATTGGCTCTGGGCACAGAGAAAATCGTGCCACAGAGTTTTTGGCTGTCTCAAGGAAAGCTGGAGACCGCTTCAGGTTGGCAGTGGAGGGAGGTTCCTCAGTCGTGCCCAGTGGAATAAATGTCTTTTACAGCAAGGATCTCCAGCCTTGGCAACTTTAAATCTTAACTATACACTGGCTGGGAAATTCAGGGAATTGAAGTCCACAAGTCTTAAAGTTGGCAAGGTTGGGGACGCATGTTTTACAGAATAAGAGGGTTGGAAGGCACCTTGGAGGTCTTCTAATCCAACCCTTGATCAAGCAGAAGACCCTATACATTTCCAGATAAATGGCCATCCAACCACATCTTAAAACCTCCATTGATGGAGCATCCACAATTTCTGGAGATGGTTCAGAGGCCCATAAAGTTGATTTTACTGATAGAAGAGAATATTTGTATTCTCTTCTTGTTGAGTTGATCTTGTCCAAAGAAACCTATTCATGGATAACAGGGTTGAAGTTGGAGACCAGTAATGACTTCTCTGTGCAAGTTCTAGCTTGCTCGGCCTGGCTATTCCTGATTTCCATGTGCAGCAAGGCTATTTTTATTGGCTCCCTCATTGTGGAAAGCATCTGCTGGCCCTCACTACGCACTGAGGCCCCTTTTATTAAAAGATGACCTGCTCTAAACGGTGATCAAATTCTGCCCAAGAATTTGGCCACCTTGCTGCTGCTTGGATGACGCAGAAAAGCATATTTGGGCGCGGAAGAGACAGTATTATTTACTGATTTGATCTCTCTCCCACTGCTATCTCACGACTCTGTCCAGTTGCAAAGTCACAGTAAACACCCCAGCAATGTTAAAACTTCATCTAATTTCAACGGCAAAGTCACATAACTCAAGTAGGAGAGGAAACACCAAGAAATGCAGGTGATGTTACAGAAATGATCCAATACAGGTCATCCTCGATTTAGGACTACAATTGAGCCCCAAATTTCTGTGGTTAAGTAGACATTTGTTAAGTGAGCTTTGCCCCATTTTACGAACTTTCTTGCCACAGTTATTAAGTGAATCACTGCAGTTGATACATTAGTAACCCGGTTGTTAAGTGAATCTGGCTTCCCCATTGACTTGCTTGTCAGAAGGTTGCAAAGAAGGATCACGTGACCTTGGGACACAGCAAAAACAAAACAAAACAAAAAAACCCCGAAATCCTTGGCTCAAGTCTTTAATTCTTTGCCATTTCTTTTAAAAAATCTGGACAGATTACCTGGACCTCTGCCCATGCCAGTCGAGCAGGAGACGTACAACCAGCTGAAATCCAACAGGAAAAGATTGTCAGTTACCTGCCACTGAGCCACGTTGCTGGTCAGATGTATGACCTCTGGACTGGGATCAAGTGGGGCGAAGAGGTTTATTTCGCACAACCGGATGCCTTGAAGGTCTCTCAGTGGAGTTTGGGGCCAAGTTTCTTTCCCATGCAGTTTCATGTATCTTCCATAAGATGCATTCTGGACTTTTCAGCAGGATAGGATGAGATATCCTTCTAGAGAAATAATAAGGGAAAAATAGGGTGGATGTACTTTATAGGTCATAACCTGATTCTTGTCTTCAGCAAGTTTAATTAACCAGTCCCAGTCATGGTAAGATTAATTGTCAATAGAAGAGAGTATTTGTAGCTCAGGGTTGAACTGTGGGGTCCTTAGGGCTCTCTGAGCTTGGTGCTTTTCTTGCAGATATTTCATGATCCAAGTAGGTAACAATATCAGTGTTAGAAGGGAGAGGAGTAGTAGTAGTCCTTGGTGCTCTCTGAGCTTGGTTGTTTCCTTGCAGACATTTCATTATCCATCTAGATAACATCATCATCGCTTGGAGGGAGGGAGTTATTGCTTTTTCTTTATATGCAAGTAACTTGCCCTATCTGGGAATGTCCTTCAGAGTTGCTTGATTAGGCTGTTGTTGACTGTTTGACTGTTGGTAGTTCCTTGATTGAAGTGCTGTTTATTGCTTTAGAGATTATTTAAATTACTTTTAAGATTAAGAGTAGATCTCATAGGGAGGAGATATATTTTTAGAGTTTAAAAGGGCTCTTTTATGCAACATCTGCTGACCAGATATTTTTTAAATGTCTAAAGCCCTGCCAAACTCGGGGAACTTACTTTTTGTGAAATATGGGGGAGCTACAAAATAATACCCCTCCTATCCAACCCCCTTTTAAAGCCAGGTGAGGCAGTGGCAGTGACTTCATCTTGTAACTCCTGGTTCCACAATTTAACTAAGTGCCCCATGAAGACAAGATCCTCTAGTCTGACCTGTTGACCAGGGAGTTGGCATGGAGTGGGCATCCCTGATCTCTTTGCTCCCAACCTCCCCTCTTTGGCCTTCACAGGGAAGCTTGGTTGAGGTCCTCAGAGAAGCATTGCCCTCTTCACAAATGGGAGTACCCCGCGTGTGGGAGAAGATGATGGAGAAGATCAAAGAGGTTTCTTCTCAAACTGGATTGCTGAAGAGGAAGATGCTGTCTTGGGCCATGTCGGCCACTTTGGAACAAAACCTGAACTGCTCAAATAGGTGGGTACCCATAAGGACCTGTTTTTTGGGGGGGAAAGGTTAACTATTACACAGCACAAACAGCAAGGAAAAATAAATCCCTGATTCTGTGTTTCCCAAACCTCGGCTGTTTTAAGATGAGTGGACTTCAACTCAGACCTGCCTCCCCCACAGGCAGCTTCCCCAGTCAAGTCCACTCATCTTAAAAGAATCAAGATTGGAAAGCATTGCCTTCATTGAAGCAATACCTTCTTTAGATGTTCTGCAAATTTCTAATCTAGCTGCAAATCTTTGCAGTTCCAAAAATTTGTGAGAGATAACTTTCAAAATTTCATGGCACCAATAGTCTCTTGCAAACTACTTTGTTTTCTCAGGACCGTTCAGTGTCCTTGTCTTAGAGGTTCAGACAGGCAAAATCTATTTAGTTTTATTGTTTTTTATATGATGTTATGATGTTTTTATATTCTTGTAAGCCACCTTGAGTCACCATGTGTGAATAGGCAGCAATATAAATCTCCTAAATAAATAAAATACAGTGGTTTCTCGGCTGGCGAATGTATTCCAGAAACACCACCAAGTTTGCATGAATGGGTTTGTTTCGGACTGCTGTTTGACATTGTCTGATGTCCTTTGTGCTCCTCTTGAAACTCAACTCATGTTGAGTCTTTTCCTGAATCTTGACAAGGGTCACTTGACTCCTCCCAATTTCACCTTGGACCTGTTGGCTCTCCTCTTTTGCAACTTTGTAGGGACTCAAAGCCCTTCTGGATGGGGTTGGTGGACTCTTTGCTCCTGGCGAACATCCGGTGGGCCCTGGGCCTTTCCCAGTGCCAGAAGCATTTCTCCGGAGCTGCCCCTCTCCCTGTGGAAGTCTCCCACTTCTTCCTCGGCCTAAACATCCCTATTTATGAAGGGTACGGGATGAGTGAAACCTCCGGTCCCTTTTGCATAGCTGGGCCACATGTGTATCGACCTCACAGGTAAAGATCCAGCCTGTTCCCCTTAGCAACCCCACAACAAAGAAACCTTGAAGTTTAGCTTGCAGGTGGTGAGAGTAGACTGGGCTGGGGCCACCTGCAAAGATAAGGGATGGAAACAGGTATCTGTGGTGTTTTCCCTGCCATCCCTAGCATCTACACTCTGGGTGTGAATGTGAAATGTAGCTTCTCAGAAAATTGTGGTCACCTTGTGAGAGTTGGGTCCTTTACATCCGATTCCTGCAATTAAAGACTGCCTTTTTACAACAGATTAAACATAGTTGTCAGTATGATGGAGCTTATTTGTGCTTCATATACTGGCGAAATGAGTAGAGTAGAGTAGAGTAGAGTAGAGTAGAGTAGAGTAGAGTAGAGTAGAGTAGAGTAGAGTAGAATAGAATAGAATAGAATAGAATAGAATAGAATAGAATAGAATAGAATAGAATTCTTTATTGGCCAAGTGTGATTGGACACACAAGAAATTTGTCTTTGATGCATATGCTCTCAATGTATAAAAAGAGAATAAACTACATTAATCAAGAATAAAAAGATACAACAGTTAGTGATAGTCATGGTTACTAATAAGCCATCAAATAGTACTAGGAAACAAGTAAAAACAATATAAACTGAAACATACAAGCCACATGGTTATAGAAGTGGGAAGAGATAGATACTAGTAAGGAAGAGAATAATAATAGTAATGCAGATTTAGTGAATAGTTTGACAGTGTTGAGGGAATTATTTGTTTAGCAGAATGATGGCGTTCGGGAAAAAACTGTTCTTGTGTCTACTTGTTCTGGTATGCAGTGCTCTATAGCGTCGTTTTGAGGGTAGGAGTTGAAACAGTTTATGTCCAGGATGTGAGGGGTCTGTAGATATTTTCCCAGCCCTCTTTTTGACTCCTGCAGTATACAGGTCCTCAATGGAAGGCAGGTTGGTGGCAATTATTTTTTCTGCAGTTCTAATTATCCGTTGAAGTCTGTGTTTGCCTTGTTGGGTTGCAGAACCAAACCAGACAGTTATGGAGGTGCAGATGACAGACTCAATAATAAAAGCATTGGTTTGATTTAGTCACTCTGTTAAGCCCATTGTGAAAACCCATATGTTATCTGGAATTCCTTGGAGACTCAAGAGCAGTGTTTTTCACCCTTGGCAACTCGAAGAGGTGTGGGCTTCAACTCCCAGAATTCCCCAGCCAGCATAGAGTTGCAAACACATTGGAGAAAAGGCAGACCTGCTTTCCTATATTTCTAAAACCATTTCTCCCTTGGAGTATTGGGGACATTTTCATGATGTATCTGGAAGCTATTGAGTGCCAGAGTTCCAATTTTTTAAAAATCAAGCAAATGTACAGTTGCAATTAAAAAAAAAAAAAGACTGTCTAAGGTTTCGTGGGTGCGGCCTTTTCTGGTCATCTGGCACCTCCAGCCCCCTCCAGGAAAAGGCAGAGCTCCCATCTTCTCAGTATGATGTTGACCCTCTTGTTTCTGCTGTCCATCTTTTCCTTGCAGCTGTGGCAAGGTTGTCCCAGGCTGCCTCATTAAGATAGTCAACGAAGACGAGGATGGCAACGGGGAGATTTGCTTTTGGGGACGGAGCGTCTTCATGGGCTATTTGAACATGGAGGACAAGACCAGGGAAGTGATTGACCAGGACGGCTGGTTGCACTCTGGAGATCTTGGAAAGATTGACCAGGATGGATTTGTTTATGTCACTGGAAGAATTAAAGGTGGTGCCTTCTTTGCTGTATTTTGAAGTTCTCCAGATGTTTTGGATCACAGCTTCCATACTTCTTTCTCACTGGCCAGAGTGGTTGGAGGTTTAGTCTCAAACATCTGGAGATTGCCTTGCCCTACTTCTTTTCCTTTCAGCTGTCCAGGCTGTTAAATTCTTAGGTGCTTCTACCAAGTCCTTCAGTACCAAATTTCAAGCTCCATTATTGATGGAGGCTGCCCTCTTTCGGCCATCGTGTGGACCTTTCCGAAGAATCTCTTGGCATTCCTTAAGGCTCAGCACAGATTATCTATTGGAGAGATTCTTGGTTGACGGGAATTGCTTAAATTTCAACTAAATCGGACAATTAGCAGCAAGAACTACATAATATTCCTAAAATTCAGAATAGTCTTTGCTGAAATAGATATTGGTTGAACTGGATTGGACTGTTTCTGGTAAATAGGATGGCCAGGGGATTCTGCATGATGCCATATGAGAGCATAACAAACCTTAAAGTTAAATGGACCCTTGCTACTTATCCATTTCTATCTGGGCACAAGCCTGTGGCACCCAAAGTAGCCAGGTTGAAGCATCTACATTTAATTTTACATATATATATATTTATCGATGTACATCTTTTGTGCATTGATGTGGACGAAATGTAGTCATTTGTGTTCATTCATGTAATTTGCCTAGCACATTGATCGATGCAAATGGTATTGTGATTTGGTTGACGTCATTTGCAATTTGAATGGACATTCGGCTGCGGGGGGAGGGGGAGGAAAGGATATTCCCTGCACTAGTTTATTCAATTGAGCTTTTACAGCACATGCCAAGGAGGTCATAGAGAAGTATTTGCAAGGATGCTAGCCCATGTTCCCTGTCACAGATGGAAGCCTAGGATGACGATGAGATGTATTTTCGAGCTGAACATTGATGTTCTGTATTTCTTAGAGCTGATTATTACAGCTGGGGGTGAGAATATCCCTCCAATCCCCCTGGAAGAAGCTGTCAGGAAGGAGCTGCCACTTATTAGCAACGCTGTGTTGATTGGCGACCGGAAGAAGTTCTTGTCTATGCTGTTGACCTTAAAGGTACATGATGAAAATAGTTTTTTTGATTAATTCTCAGTTGCATATTTGAAATTTGGGCTTTTTCCTGTTCCTTGGCTTGATGAGATGACCAATTTCACCCCGTTTCGGATTCACAGTCTTGGAACAAAGTCCAGCCAACTGGACTAGTCACCCAGCACTCAACCCACCCAAGCTTGTTTTGTGCAACCACTCATTTTTCCTTTGACGTGGTTAAAGGTGTCATGTGTAATTTTGTTGTTGATGTTATTAGTGCTCAGTGGATCCTGAGACATCGGAACCCACCGACTGCCTGACCCAGGAAGCCAGAGACTTTTGTCAAAAAGCCGGCAGCAAAGCCACACGGGTGTCCGAGATTGTGCAGACCAGAGACCAGGCCGTTTACCAGGCTGTGCAAGATGGCATAGACCGTGTCAATAGGCGCTCCGTCAGCAACCCTCAGCGCATTCAGAAGTGGGCGATTTTAGGAAAAGATTTCTCCATTTCTGGAGGAGAATTTGGTGAGTTTACAGTGAGTTTTTGTAGGAGGCATTTTCCGTTCTGAGCTGGAGATATAGATTATTGGGAAGGCGATAGCTTGGTGAAGCACGAGAATAAACTCACCAAAATTGCACAAAATATACAACCTGAACTGAGCCCACCTATCATTTTCCTTCAATTCTTCCCCCAATTCTTCCCTCTTCCTGACCAACTCCCTTTCCTTTTAGGTCCATCGATGAAATTAAAGCGGCAAACGGTGGCCGAGAAGTACCAAAATGAAATTGAAGCTTTTTACAAGGATTGAAGTTGAGTTGCCTTAGCTCCATCAGGAGAAGAAATCCTGCCAGTTTCTTTTGTAAAGCCTTAACTGTTCCCATGCAAACATTACACTGGAAAAGGTATGAATAGTTTTTGCAGTTGGGGTGGAAAGCATCTACTCTATGACTTCTCAGTGATACTTTCAATTTAGTAACCAAAAGACCGAATCAGAACTCCCAAATACAATCCAGTTAACAGACTTTTATTCTACTGCAGTTATATGGGCTAGAGATGGAATGATTAGTTAAGCTGACCCTTGAAAATGCTTTTAAATCAAACTGTATCTTGATTTATTCTGAATTCCCCAGGAACTATTCAATTGCATGGATAAAGGTAATTTTTAAGCCAGCTCTGGAAAAAAAACCATGTCAAATAATAAAAGTATTTTGTAAAGCAAACATTGGCTAAAAAGTTTGAGGTGCTTCAAAATGTACTCATGAAACTCTTTGCAATGAGCCGTAATAATTGGTTCAGACGGTGCTGTTGCATTTATTACAAACTTTTTATCCTGCCATATTCCACATGGCTCTAAGTAGATTATTTTATTCCACAAAGCAACACTTTTCTGTGATTCCAGGTTTTTCTCCAGCCTTAGTAGCTTCCATTGAGAAAATTTGAAGACTTTCTATGATTCATGACAAAACTTGTTTGTAACCCCAATACATTGCTTAAACTTAATATCCTTTCTAGAATCAGTTTGAGATCTTGCAGAGATAAAAGAGGGAGATGCAAAAATAGATTGACAGAGCATTTAAAGCTTCACTTCTTATTAAAAGAACACAAAAAAGCAAGATATTTCTTTGTAAAGTCTTTTATTTCCCTCTTGTTATGCATCAAATGGCAAGCCCCCACCTCATTTATTACAGACAGCTGCAAAAACACAGAGTTTGGACTAGTCAAACTTTCCCAGGTTTTGAGCCCATTCAGAGATATGAAAGTGACTGCATTAAACACCGTGCAGAATCACACACAGGATAAAGCTGGCTGCCTCACGGCTACTTTTCTGACCATTGAGAATATCAAATGGAATTCTTGGTAGCAACACAAACAGTTCTGCTGGTCTGAGTTCAATGGAAATGAATACCACCACCCCCTCCCAAAATTCCCCACCAAGCTGGAGGTTGGCAGTCCTGGTTAGATCGGTGATCCTGCCGTAGCTCGTTATCTCCAAACTTGGGAACTAAATGGGAATGTGCCACAAGTGACAGAAGCTGGCTAGTGAATCAATGCAAGACGTTCTAAATAGAGGTGTCCAATCTTGGCACCTTTTAAGACTTGCGGACTTCAACTTCCAGAATTCCCCAGCCAGCGTGGCTGTTTGGGAGTTGAAGTCCATAAGTCTTAAAAGTGCCAAGGTTGGACACTCCTTTTCTAAAGGTTTGCAGGATAGTGGACTACATAAGGAAAGGCCAACAGGACTTCCAAGAATTTCCAAGGAAAAGAAAGATTCCATCTTTAAGGATTGGAAATACTAGCAGCAGAAATATTGATGCTTTCGTACCCAGCATCTCTGCAATTCCTCTCTTCCACCAACATCTGTTCCCACGAGACAAAGGAGATTTCATTAATTAATCCCTCTGCAACAGGAGAAAACTCCCACCTTAGCATGCATTTTGTATTTGCTCACATCACCTGGAACAAAAACGAATCAAGCAACCATCAGCATCTTCCATGTCGTCCCACCTCACACCAAATGCATTTCTGGTTTCTTTTTTTACTGTAGTGCTTTGAAACCCAGTTCATTGCAGAGCAGCGTGCTGAAATATAACCTAAAGCTCTATAAACGCCAAGCACGATACAAACGGCCTGCAGATACATTCTAACCCCAAAATATATATTTGATATTCACCAAGATAAATATATTTTTTTTAAAAAAAAGCATTAGCATTCCCTTCATAATCAGCAGCAGACAAAGGCAATGGATAGAACAGATCAGTGCTGGAAAATGCTAGAGCAAGAGATGATGTGTAAAAAAAAAATACTGAAGCTGTATGAGGATAACGTGCTATTTTTTTACCGCTGAATGATATTCCTTCTGCCCTTAAAATCTGGATATTTGACATTTTATGTACACAAGTTGAAATGCCCAGAGTTTTAAGTCTTTATGTTTTGGAAAGACAGGTTCCAGGAGTGAATAATGAAAAAAATAATTTTCCAAAGGAAAATTTTTATTTTGTGCTATCTTAAGGCGAGGAAGCTGCTTAAGGACAGCTTGAGGAGTGTCTTCTACTGCTGGGGTGAGAAAAAAATATTACTTCAAGTTTTGGAGAGTTTCTGGAAAGTAGAGGGGTCTGAAATGTAAGGGTAGCTAACAATTTTATCGTTTCAAGCAATGGAAATGGAATTTATTTCTAGAAAAAGAAAAAAATGGACGTGACATGTAATAAATAACAGCATCCTTTAGGAGGGATTGAAACCAGGAGGACACGGAGACGGCTTCTATTCCATGGCTTTCACTCTGCGACAGATCTCTGCGGTGAACTCTGAACATTTGGCGTTGCCTCCCAAATCTTTGGTCAAGACCTAAAATTAGGAAAGGAAATTTTGCTAATTGTGCATGAAGTTAAGATCATTTATGAACGGGAAAACTGAACAGGCTACCTGATCTAATTTTTCTAACATCAAATTTATAGGCCACACACAAATAAAACTTCTGTTTTATAAGATTTGTGCTGAAATACAGAATAAATTCACAGTTCCTGCTTTTCAGTCTGGAATGAGATGCAACTTTTGGCATCTTGTCACCTAACCTCTTAATGGATAGTGCTAACAGTATCATTTATACAGTAGAATAGCAAAGGGTGATAAAACCATTATCACTAAGTCTAATTGGGCAATTATGATGACTTTACGACCCGTGGACTTCAACTCCCAGAGTTCCTGAGCCAGCCTCCTGACCTAGTCAATGCTTCATTCATTTTGGGAAAAGTGCTGTTATTTCAGACATGGAAGGCCTGAACCTAAATAAACAGGCATTCAGTCCCAGAATGTGACCTTCGCAAAGTCACCTCAGTTTGGTGAATCTTAGCCAAGATCTACCTTCTGGTCTTTGATGGTATCGAAGCAAGCCGTTTCTATTTTCCTGGCGAAGTCTTGCATTTCCATGTGACGCAGCATCATGACAGCACTCAAGATAAGCGCCGTTGGGTTGGCCAAGTCTTTCCCCGCAATATCCGGAGCTGTTCCGTGAACCTGCAAAGAGAAAGCATCCTCATCCCACTGACCCATTGCTACCCCCCAAAGGCCAGTCTAACGAGCTAAGTCCACGTCGCAATCAAGACCTTACCGATTCAAAGATTGCAACTCCGTTAGCACCTATGTTCCCGCTGGGAGTCACACCAAGACCCCCGATCAAACCTGCGCACAGATCGCTGAAAGAAAAAAAAAAAACCACACACACAGCAGAGGGTGGAGAAAGGACAATTAGCTTTTGCAGTGGAAGATATTTGAGAAGTCTAAGCTCTGTAGCAGGGAAGCAAAATCAGGTTGCACCAGAGGAGAACGTTTGGACACATCTCCCACCCACATGGACCACCATCAACTCAAAACTACTTGCCTAAGGATGTCCCCGTACAAATTTGGCATGACGAGGACATCAAAGTGAGATGGATCCTGCACCATCTGAAGAAAAAAGAAAGACAGGTAACAGTAGTTTTTAACAAAACCAGAACAGTGGCCGCTTAAATGTCTCATCATACATTATATACTCACATTCAGACACACGGTGTCGAGGTACATTTCATTAAACTTAATATCTTTACAGTTTTCTGCGGCTTCTCTGCATTTTTTCAGAAAGAGGCCATCAGACATTCGCCTGCACACAAAGAAAAGCAACCCAGGTTGGAGGTCCAGGCATGCGAACGGGTTTTTAAAATTATTATTTACAAGTAGTCTTCAATCACCTGTAGCTAAGTAATTATAAAAGCTTTCTTTTAGCGAGTTAATTTGGAAAAGCGGAGACCAGGGATCGAGTCTTAAATTGAATAATATCTGTCTGCCAAAAATAAGCCTCCAATACACCACCTCTCTTTCTCTGACAATGTGTTGCGGCAGAAAACATGGCTTGGTTAAAAAAAAAAAAAGCAGTTAGGATTCTGAAAATTGGAATAAGAATTGGAAAGGCTTGGAGTCATTTTATCAGCACCTACATAATGTTAGCTTTGTGCACAGCTGTAACTTTGCTCCTCTGATTATTCCTGGCATATTCAAAAGCAAAATCAGCAATCCGCTTGCTTGCGTCCTCGGTGATGAGTTTAATGCTCTGCACAACACCATCCACAATCTGAAAGACACACAAAGGTTAAGCAAGGAGCAAAAAAAAAAAAGGAGGGTTATGAAAAACTTGGAAAAACCAAGTTAAGCGGCGGTTAAAAGTTAATTTCACTGAAGTCTTTTGTTAAATTCAAGCAGCCTGCATAATCTAGGCGTGTGGGGTGGCTGGAATTAATGTCCACTCAAACTACGTACCACGTGCTCAATGCCGCTGTATTCGCCTTCCGTGTTCTCTCGTATGGTGACGATGTCCACATCCGTGTAAGGGGTCTTGTAGCCCTCGATGGACACGCAAGGACGGATATTGGCATACAGGTCAAACGTTTTACGGAGCAGCAAGTTCATGGACGGGTGGCCAGCAGCTATGGGAGTTTTCAAAGGGCCTGGAAAACAAGCAGAGGCACAAGAGATGTGGGAAAGTCCTCACTGGCAGCACAACATTTAGAAACTGGCAGTGAACGAAGCAACATTTTGTTTTTTACACCCACACTAAAATGTGATTTAAAAAAGACACAAGAAACGGGACCTTCTTGGCATATTTCTAACCGTTATGTAGTGGAATTCAAGCACGGGCTTATTTCAAGAACTGCAGCAAAACTTAATAGTTCTTCCTTTCCAGCCAAGTACCTTTTAATCCTATTTTGTTCTTGTCCATAGACTCTTTGGCATCTTGGGGTATCATCCACTTCCCTCCGGGTCCTTGGATGGCAGTCACGATTCTTTCTTCAAACTGAACAGGGACCTAAACACATTTTTTTTTTGGGGGGGGGGCATTATTACTACCCTCATTGTTGTCCTCAGGAAAATGCGACCAAGGAATAAAGCCGCCGTTTCTTCAGAAGGGATAACCAAACCCATGAAACCATCCACGGCCAGGTTTACCTTAGCAGCTTCAAAAATCTCCATCACAGCAGCAGAGATTTCAGGCCCAATACCATCTCCTGGGATCAACGTTACCGTCTGAGGCTAGAAGAAAAACAAAACAAAAACAAAATAAACCCTCATCCATCAGATGTTATGCTTAAAGATGGTTTCAAAGAAAAAAACAAACAAACCTGGAGATTATTTGGACTTTAAATGACGCCCTATGATTTCTGTGCATTTTTCACTCAGTGAGAGGAACGCAGCTTTTATTTTCTTGGGTTTCCCTGACCTGCTGCCTTTTTATGGATACAGAATTCAGACATCATCCTTGCAATGTGAAATGGTTCAGATTATTATGTAAAGGAGTTTGCTTTCTTTGTTTTAAAAGGGGGCCCTCAGGTTGCCCACTCCTGTTTTAAACGACGAGCTAAAAAGATTGATCTGATTATGAAGAAAACCTAGCAGGTTTTGTGCACGCTTAGGGTACCAATCTGTTCATGCCAGCCATTCCAATCCACTACTCTGAGAACCATTGAGAGCAAATCCCTATTTCTGCACATTATCTAAAAGTTGACCCTGCTTGGCTGTTACGTGGAGTGCGGCAAATTTTTGAAACATGGAAGCACAACTTTTTTACAGAGTGCCCAATCCTGAATGCCAAACAGCTGCCTCAAATGTGATCTGAACAGTTTTGAGCATTTTGAGTTTGGAACGGAACGTTTTTCAATTCTTACAGGACATCTTAGCAATTTCATGCTTGTGATGCTTTTGTACACCCCTAGCACTCACCCCATTAAAGAGAATTTATTTTCTACACATTTTCCTCACGGCACAGGAAATAGAACTAGTCTCTTTTCCTTCCACTGCTCTAAAGCAGTGTTTTTTCAAACTTGGCAACTTTAAGACATGTGGACTTTTAACTTCCTGAATCTCCAGCCAGCATGGTCTTATTTTGCTTTTCTACAACCCTCTGGTAAAGTATCTTTAAAAAGGAAGGTGGGTGGGGGATGACAACAACTAGACTAGTATACTCACATTACTAGCAAAATTTCTGGTCACCTGTTTCTGAATTCTGAACCCCCCAAGAAAACGAAAGACCTATAGCAATGAAAATAAGAATATAGTTAATTTTAGCAGCCGGACTAACAGAAAGCATCCGCTGCATTAAATCAGCACTGAATTTACAACTAACTAAACAAATCAGCTCAGGAGAAACAGAACCAAGCCATGGAGTTTGAAAACTGAAGAAGGCAGAGATATCCCTCCCTGTCACTCACCTGCAGGGAATTTTGGGCATCCCAGGGCACCATAAAGATAATACCACACTCAGTCGCAGCCCTTATTCTTCAGCTTCACACTGGTATTAAGAAACTGTCTTGCAATATTATTATTATTATTATTATTTTACTATGGGAAATACCAGATGTTTGGCACCAGTGAAAACTGTCAAGGTGTTCCTATGGAAACCACTCTTTCAAAGCAAGCCGGGTGATCATCGTATCATTGAAAAGGGCAATAATTTTATTTTGAATGATGCCCCTGTCTCACCAAAGAGGCGGCTCTAATATTACCTATATAGAAGCGATAAATGTGGATATCATGAAAATATAGTGATTTATCATTTTATATCGAATCTATGTATTTATATATTATATATTTATATCTATATAGATATTTATATTTAGATATCGAGATAGATAGATATTGGCAGTGGTTTGCTCTCAAGCTTGTTTCAATTTAGTTTCTGAACATTTCGTTACCAGACTAGGTAACATTATCAGCAGAATTGTTTCGTCCTATTTCCTTAGCTTATAAATTGTCTTGTGTGCCAGCTGGTTGTTAGGTAGATAGATATATAGATAAATGAGAAGAGATAGATGATAGACAGATATAAAACAAAACAGGATAAATAATAACAATAATAGCCAGCAGACAATAACAGGAATCCTTTCCCAAAAGAGTGGGGGTCACATCTGTCACTCAAGCCCAATGCAGGCAGGGGGGACCTTGCAAGCAGCCCTCCTCCCTTTCCTCCTGGCCTACCCCACGGGGTTGTTGTGAGGACGCAGCCAGGGGTGTGGGTGTGCGTGGGGGGGGGGGTCAGCCTCGATAAGAGGCAAGCAGGGCCAGAGGAAGGGCAGAGGCGCCCACCTGGCTGCAAGGGTGCTGGCCTACAACTCCAAGCCACCTCTCGGCCTGCCGCGGGGGCTGCCGGGAGTTGTGATTCGGTCCCTTCGGAAGGGCCGCAGACGGCAATTGATTCAAGGCAGTTGCCGCACTACAGCTCCCAGCAACCCCCGCGCGTCAAAGAAGGGAGAGGCCTGCCGGGAGTTGTGGTTCCGGGCCCCGCGAGGCGCCAAGGGCGAACCCGTCAAAGGGCGAGTAGGAGTCACGGAATTCACCCCCACATACACACAGCCGGGAAGGGAGGGGCGATCCAACTCTCGCGAGACTTCCCACGGGGCCACCCGGGGGTCCTCCTGAGGGAGAAGCCAAGGTCACCTCACGGCCCACCTCACCTTCGGAACCCAGGAAGACGTAGCCATGGCGAAGGGAGCGGAGGCGGTAGCGGCAGCAGCCACCCGGCTTGACGGTCACGCCGCGGGTCTGAAGGGAAGGAATCGGCCGCGGCCTCCTCGCCGGCGCTGCGTTGGGGATGCGCCGGCCAATCAGCGCCCGCCGACTACCCTGGGCTGGCAGCGGATTGGTGGGAGGCAAGGAGGCCTACGCCCCGTCCCTCCTCCGCGGCGACCGGGGAGGAACCTTTCCTGATTGGTCCGCGAGGCACCTAGAGCGTTGAGGGCGGGGCTATACAAAAGACTACAACTCGCCACGTGACCTCGCCTGAATTCATACTCTTCATGTGCGAATAGAATAGAATAGAACAGAACAGAACAGAACAGTGGAAAATTAGAATAGAATAGAATAGAATAGAATAGAATAGAATAGAATAGAATAGAATAGAATAGAATAGAATAGAATAGAATAGAATAGAATAGAACAGAACAGTGGAAAATTAGAATAGAATAGAATAACAGTTGGAAGGGACCTTGGAGGTCATCTAGTCCAACCACTGCTCAAGCAGCAGACCTTGTATCATTCCAGACAAGATCTCCTCTTGAAAGCTTCCAGTGATGAAGCTCTCACAACTTCCAAAGGCAAATTGTTCCGTTGGTTGATTGTTCTCACTGCCAGGAAGTTCCTCCTTTGTTCCAGGTTGAATCTCTCCTTGATCGGTTTCCATCCCTTGTTCCTTGCCTGCCTTTTGGGTGCTTTGGAAAATACAGGACGTGGTTTACAACCAAAGGGTAGCAGATCATTTCATGTTTACATAGGAATTAAATAGCCACCGATTTAAAATGTAATTTGCGTCTTGAAAGGAAAGCCTATTACTCCCAAAGTAAATAAATTCCCAAGTGGTGTTTCTATTGCCTTCCTAAAATTTAATTAGTTAAATTTTAACTAATTAAAGGAGAGAAGCAAACCTAAAACTAAGGAGAAATTTCCTGAGGGTGAGAACAATCAACCAGTGGAACAGCTCACCTTCAGAAGTTGTGGGGGCTCCAACACTGGAAGTTTTTAAGAAGAGACTGGACAGCCACTTGTCCGAAATGCGATAGGGTCTCCTGCCTGAGCAGAGGGGTTGGACTAGATGACCTCCAAGGTCCCTTCCCACTATGTTATTTTGCTGTTTGTTCTTCTCATCCTCTGCTCCCCTTCTCTATAATACAGATGCATCGTTCTTATTTTGGTCAGCGGACAGATCAAACAGAAGCATTGATAAATCCGGACAAGTGCATTTTATATTCTTGTTCATCCCTGGGAGGCTTTCAAGAAGAGACTGGACTGCCATCTGTCAGAAAACGGTGTAGGGTCTCCTGCTTGGGCGGGGTCGGGTTGGGCTAGATGACCTACAAGGTCCCTTCCAACTCTGTCCATCTGTATGGAATCTATTTGCCATAAAAACGAGATGAAGTGCTGCCACCGTGTGCCCGAAACCACGCAGCGCACGATGGGAGAGCCCGAAAGGAGGACCGTCTTCGATTTCCCTCCGTGCCTTTGAGATCTGAGGCAGCCGAGATGGTTTCTCCAGATCTCAGAGGCGTCTCCTCCGATCGTCTCCCTCCAGCAAAGCCCTCCTGCTGCCCCGCCAGGGAGAAAAGAGGGAGCCCAAACAGCCTTCCCTGGGTCTGATCTTCATGGGGGAGTTTAACCCCTTTCCTCTGCAGGGAGAACGGCCACCGCAAATCTTTTGATGCAGGTGTGAGATTTTTTTTTTTCTCCCTCTCCCTTTTTTTTTCTCCTCGATCCGGTCACGTTGCATGCTTGGCCTCGATGCCAGCAAGACCCCCAGGCCCTAAATCTTGGCATGGGACGCATCTGGACACGGGAAGGCGCCTCCTTCGAAAATGGGGAACAAGCAAACCATCTTTACGGATGAACAATTAGACGCCTATCAGGTGAGCTGGGCTGGGCTGGGCTTGGGGATGCTCGGGGTGGAGGGGGAGCACGAGGCTCTCTTGTCTTGGGCTTCAGCGGGTGGCGATGAAGGCTGGTGGGTCTCCCAAAAATCCCAAACAGGATCTTCTCTTTCCTGGGGGGAGCCACCTTTCTTTAAGCTTGGGTGCTTGGTTAGGAGACTTCCTTGCGATGGGGCCCCTCCTTTGATCTGGCCTTGGGGTCAGGCTAAGCTGAGAGGCAGTTTTCTAGGATGTGGGGAGAGAGAAAAGGGAGAGAGAGAGAGGGAGAGAGAGGGAGTTAGAGGGGGAGAGAGAAGGGAGAGATGGAGGGGGAGAGAGAAGGGAGTGGGAGAAAGAAAGAAGGGGGAGAGAGAGAATGGGAGAGAGATGGAGAGCGAGAGAGAGGGAGGGAGAGAGAGATGGAGAGGGTGAGGGTGGGAGAAAGAGATGGAGAGAGAGGGAGGGAGAGGGAGAGAGGGAGGGAGAGGGAGAGAGAAGGATTAGATGGAGAGGGAGGTAAAGATAGAGAAGGGAGAGGGAGAGAGAAGGGAGAGAGAGGTGGGGAGATAGAGAGGAAGAAGGAAGAGATAGTGATAGAGAGAGGGAGAGGGGGAGGGGGAGAGAGAGACAAGTTTGGGGCAGATGGTCCTCCTTGGAGAGCCGAAGGTGTGTTGAGTTGAATCCTGAAGCCTTTAAATCAGGCTGTCCAATCTTGGCAACTTGAAGACTTGTGGAGTTCAACTCCCAGAATTCCTTAGCCAGCTCCCTGGGAATTCTGGGAGTTGAAGTCCACAAGTCTTCAAGCTATGCCTGCTTGGGAATTCTGGGAACTCATAAGTCTTGAAGCTGCCAACATTGGACACCTCTGCTTTAGATGAAAGCTGTGGTGGGTGAAGAAGCGAGTGCCAAAACTCCTCCTGAGCTTTGTAGTAGTCCTGCCGTAAAGACCCCTCCCTATCTGTGCCAGGGAAACTGCTGCCCACACCCCACCTGGATGGGCTTCGTTGCCTCAGGATGCCCCCTTTCAGACTGATGTGCCAACCTGCAAGAAGTGAAACCCTGCAGGAGCCTTTCGTATGAATGAGGCTGCCTGACTGGCCGTGCTGGACGTCAGAATGGTCCATGCCTTACTCAGCTGATCTTCAGCAGAGACATCCGAGTCTCATCATCCTCCCATCACGAGAGGTCCAGTGGAAACTGGAGGATGGGACTCTCCACTCCCATCACCTGGTCTACTGGCCAACGTTAAATAGGAGCCTATTTTCCCACACAAAGATCCAAGCTGGCCTAGATTAGACGGTCTGAATTGGGAAGAACCATTGGAAGTTCTGGGGTTCTTTTTTTGGAGACCGCTTCGTTTTTCCGTTCCAGCCAGTCAATTAATAAAAATGAAACGGGTTATTGTGCTGTGGCCGACGTCTGCATAATTACCTTCCCTGACTTCCTTTTGAAGTCTTCCTAAGGGAAGAGAAATTGGCGTTGACTCCTTTCTGTCTGGAAGGTTCAGAAGGAGGCTGAGTGACACCCTTGCAAGTTGGAGAATTCAACGCCGAGGTTCAAATCCACAATTTTAAAGCAAAACAGCCTCCACGGTTAGGTCAGTTTAGGGAAAAGTTGCAACGAAGTGTATTGTTTAACAAAAAAATGCATGGAAACATCTCGCGGTTGAGTCGGTGCCCTTCAGAAATTTTGGAGCACAATTCCCATAATCCAGGAGCAAGCCCATCTACGCCGTAACATTTTGTTGCAGCTCTTGATTCTACAAATGAGGTTTCAGATTTCTTCGCTTTGATGCATTCCCACAACATGCTGAACCAACTCTGGGAAAAATCTAGCAAGCTGGTATATTTGTACAGTTTGCCAAGATTGGTTCATGAAGCTAATTTGTGATTTATTTGTGTTATGCCAACTCACCCTTTTACTTGGGCACTGTGTGAATGTTCTGTAGGAAATCTAATCGGGGGTGGGGTGGGGGTTAGACTAGATGACTTCACAGACGCCTTCCACTCAGGCATTGTTTTTATTCTAGAAATAATATGTTGTAGATACATAATATTAATTAAAATTATTTATTAATTAGCCTATAGGCCATATCAACGTACAAGGTTCAAACACGTATTACCAATAAAAATCAGTAATTGTTTGTATAGGATTTTATTGGTAATACGCGTTTGAACCTTGTACATTGATATAGCTATAGGTTAATCAATAATAATATATTATTATTATTATTATTATTATTATTATTATTATTATTATTATTATTATTATTTAAAAGGGGAGCTAAACCTTCCACCTTTCAAAACTCCAAGCAGAGTCCTTTATCTCTGCAAATTCAGCGAGACAAAAAGGACAGTAGAATTATTTTAGCTCTGTGATGTTTAACCTGCATGATCTCATTGGAAATTATTTTATTATGAAGGGCACCATGTCAGACTCAGTAAAACTTTACACAAAGATAAAGAAAAAAAAGGGGGGGGGGCAGGAAGCCATGGTAAGAATCAGAAATGGATCTTGCTGAAACGGCTATTTCCATCAAGTAGAAAGAAGAAAGGAATAGATTCTTGCGGTTGGAAAAAAAAAAAGCTGTCTTGGAAGGGACTCTCCTGAAGAGAAATTTTTGGAAGCATCCTTTCTATTTCATCAGACTCTCATATTCTTAGAGGATAATTCACTTTTTGCCAGTCTCAGTTTTGGTCTTTCTGGCTGCCTATTTATACAAAGCCAGGATGCTACTGTAAAATAATAATAATAATAATAATAATAATAATAATAATAATAATAATAATAATAATAATAATAAATAACTCAGTTGGATAGAGGCTGAGCAGACACATTTGTAAATCGTAGAAAACATGGCTCATTTTAATTCTGAAAAAGCTTTTCTGCCAACCTTTGACGTACCTTATTTTATTTTATTTTATTTATTGGTTTGGTTTGGTTTGGTTTGGATTGGATTGGATTGGATTGGTTTACTTTAACAGTTTAGTTTATTAGTTGGTTTATTCTCTCTCTCTCTCTCTCTCTCTCTTGATGCTAATAATGCTAATTTCGCTTGCAAGCAAACTGAACTCCCAGGCCATTTCCCTCGGAACGGGTCGATCCGAAGCCATTAGCCTGCAATAAATGGGGATGCTTTCAAAACCATTCCCAGCCAAGAAACGGGGCTAAAAGTAGAGCTTCCATGTACAGGCACAGCAGAGGCTGCCGAATATGGTGCTGGCCTCCAAGGTTTGGCTCCGGAAGGCCGAAAAGGCTTTCAACTTAATGGAGCTTGGAAACAGGACTCTGGGTGGGAGGGCTCAGTTTTTCTTCTCCCTTGGAAGTTTGGATTACCGTTGCCCGGCCCAGCCTCGGACTTCGCTTCTGGTTAAGTAACGATCTTGGCTACCGATCCTGGCTGATATAATTACATGAGGAAAAAAGAAAGCTCCTGGGGTGTGTGTGTGTGTGTCCGTGTGTGTGTGTAGGGGGTTTAACCAGCATTTCTTTGTTTCCTGTGCTTCCTTTTGCAAAGGGCCACTGACACCCTCCTGCCCGAGCGGTGCAAGAATGTGCAAATTCAGGGGAGGGATCCTGGCTTGTTTCTCTTGCAGAGTTCTCCAGCAGGGTCCCAATATTTTAGGGGTTGCCACAAAGAAGAGAGGGGAGGGGGAGTGAACCTATTCTCCAAAGCCCCGTTGAAGAAACGGGAAACTAATCTAGGAAAGAACCAACTTAGAACTAAGGAGAAACTTGCTGACTGTGAGGACAATGAATCTGGACTTGCCTCCAGAAGTTGTGGTTGCTCCATCGCTGGAGGTTTTCAAGAAGAGATTGGGCAGCCACTTGCCTGGAATGGGGTAGGATCTCCTGATTGAGTGGAGGGTTGGACTAGAAGACCTCCAAGGTCCCTCCCAACTCTGTTATTCTTTCATCTCTAGAAGGACGAGAGAAACCATCTCCCTGCATTCTCTGTATAGCTTTATTCAGCCACCCAATCGAGCCTGGAGGGACTTCTGAGCCCATCAGCCACTCCGTAGGCAGGAAAAGAACCCGTCTTAATAACTGACACTCTAGTCCAGCCCCTTGCTCAAGCCAGAGGCCTCCTCCTCCTCTGCAGCACATGAAGAGGTCTTCTCCTCAGCAGATCCCCTGCAATGGGGAAACCTCATTTCCCTTTTCTCTTTCTGTTCTCCTACAGGATTGCACCTTCTTCACGCGAAAGGAGATCCTCAGGTAAGCAGAACACGCACCTTGTTCCACCCTCCAGGTTTGTCCAGGAAGAGGCGCCAGATGTTGCTCAAGTCCTTCCTTGGGGGGACAAGGAATTAGAAGAAGCTTTCCTACCTTGAACGTAAAGGGTACAGGTGAACCGCAAATGAACAGGGGCTGTTTTGGAGCTCTGTTGTGCTTCTCCTCCCAAACTGAGAAAGTCACAGGCCAGAATTGTGGGCAAACTCAACAAAACATCTGGGATGAGCCCATGGATAAAAACAAAGTCCTCCCTATACATTATTATTATTATTATTATTATTATTATTATTTTCATTATTTTCATTCCGTTGATTTCGGCTGAAACAAGCTAAGTGCCATGCTTTATGCAAACTGCCTGTTGGGTCCTTCAGCTAAATTTAGACAGGTCCATTTTGTCAGGGTTCCAAGTAACACCCTTCCCCTCAACCGAAGAAGACCCTGGGGCTAGAAATTCCTCAAAGTTCCATTTTATTAGAGATGTCATATTGGCACATCTGGGAAAACCCGAATCTGAAAGCTTCCAGGTTTTCCCCACCCAAAGGAAAGTCCATGTCTCTTCCTTCTCCACCCACGTGTCCATCACATGATCCAATCAATGCACCGTCCCAAGTGGAGATGCCTCCCAGTCACACCACTCCAGGTGCAGGGCAGGATGTCCTTGACTCTCAGAGAAAAGAATGTTATTTTGGCTAGATATCCCTGCAACTCCATGCAATCCCCCTTCCCAGTTTCCCACAGCACTAAGTGTGGCAGCCCTGAAGATCCAGAGAAAAAGAGGGCTTCCAGGGCTGGCACATTTATTCAAACGCCAGCTCACCTGACCCAAATTATGACTGTTAGGAAAAGAGAGAGGATTCTAGGAAGGGAACAGATTCGTTACCTGGGTTTTGTCTGGTCAAATGCAGGTGTATCTGGTATACGGACCAACGTTTTCCCAATGAGACCAGTTTCCTACTCTACGATCGGTCGCTTCCTTTATTTTACAATTTCTCAAAACAGTCACGGCTATTTTGATGAGATCAGCCCATTCCAAACACTAATCTGTCCCCAGAGAAGGAAAAGATACGATGTCTTGTACAACAAGTGCAAGAAGCTGCCTGATCTTTCAACCTGCCATTCTTTCTGCTGTATTTATGCCTCTGGTAAATTCCACAGAGGACTAATTACAATTCGGCTGCAAAAATTATGCTGCTTCCTAGAGCAAAGCTGTTTGTGTGTGTGTGTGTGTGTTTGTGTGTGCTGACTTGGTAGAAAACTACGATCTCCAGGCTTAATGAACTAAAGCTATTATTTGTATTTCTCTTGAGAAGATCATTATCCTCTTCCAATTCCAAGCCCATCATCTCAGCTGAAAAGTCAATAATCCATTCGTGTTTATTTGAATTCACGAGACGACGCTCTGCTAACCCTCTTGTCCAGGGTGGGCTCTCTTTAGGAATCCGAGGGGTTTTTTTGTTTTGTTTTTTCTCTCCTTTCCTCACCCTAGCAGAGATGTCCCTGTTGTGTGCAGTGTACCTGAAAGGTAAAACCAGAGAGGACCATAATTTATTCTGGTCCAGCCAAGGCTGCAGGACTCGGAGTTCTTTCAGAGAGGGATACTTTTAAGAGAACAAAATGTGTCAGCGGAAGGCAGGATGGGAAAAGCAGGTTGATACTTCCCCAGGTTTTTTTCGTATCAAAGCAACTTTTTATGATGTCTCCGGGGCAAAACTTTAACCTGGTCGAGGCTGGCAGAACAGGGAGCTTAGAATCATCAACACCAGGAGAATCGATATGTCTGCAATCTGACCTTATTTCTTGGACCAAGTCTCATAGCAATTCCCCCAAAATGTAGGGTTATTATTATTTTTTTTTCCCTGGCCTCCCAGGCTCCCAGGGGGTCCCACATGTCATGTAGGGGCGGCAGAGTTGTGACTTCTGTACCACTGATGTTCATTTTTTGGGGTTTCCAAGAAAAGTTCTTCTCTCGTTTTGAAAAGGAGAATCCGAGACTTAGTTTCACATGCAGCCTGTTTGGGGTCCCAAGCATTCCATTAACCTGGTGGGAAATCACAGCAGTTCTCAAACATTTTGGTGCCAGATCTTCCCGGGGTGGTCAGAAGGAGCAAAAAAAATCAGCTCATGGGAAGGCAGATGACACTTCTGGAAGCTGGGAACCAAATCTTACCTAAGTACCATCTTCTTGATCCGTAGCTGTGATCTGTTTCCTTACAGGTTGCATGGCCGCTATCACGAATTGGCACCGAACATGGTTCCCATGGATTACACCAAGAATCCAGATGTTAAGCTCCCTCTGCAGCTCATAGAAAACATGCCGGAATTAAAGGTATGGCAGGGCGAGTTCAGCCTTATTTCTTATTGATATTTTCCAGCAGGCAGCCTATAAAATCTTTGGGGGCGGGAAGCAGAGAAGGCTGTAAAATTCGCAGGTTTTACAGATGTGTCTGCAAAAATCTGGTCTCTTGCTTTAAAGATTAAAAATTTTCCCATTAAGACTTCTGCATTGAGATGACGGGCTCGTAAACATCGACATGGATAGCTTTCTATACGGATGGCCGTGGTACTGATAAGCTCAAATTCTTTCTCTGCCTTTGCAAAGCAAATTGGGATGGGAACAGACCATAATAATGAGCATGAATAGATTTTATGCTAAACCATTTGCCCTAAACAGTTGGTTTTTATTGCCCGGCAAGAATGTTATATATCTCTTTTTCAGTAGAGTATTGATTTTTCTTTTCTTTTCTTTTTTTTTTTTTTGGCTAATTGAATTCTCCCAATAGAAGAAAATCCATCAGCCATCCACACGTAGAGATAAATCACATTTACATGCCATTGAAAAGAGCTAATAAAATAGCTAAGAAGAGGGGGTGGAAAGCCAGAACACATCGTCTGCAGTAACCGGCGCCCAGATAAACAGGAATTAACACCAGACAAATAACTGAGCAGAAAACAATATCCTAACCAATTTCCAAGGAGAGAAAACCACATCCCACCAACATGGACAGGGCAATTTGCTATATATAAACAGGGAGCAAAACTGACATTCATTAGCGCGGATGATGTTACCTAGTTCGGTAGTGAAATGTCTGAAAGAAAACAACCAAGCTCAGAAAGCACCAAATTCTCCGTAATTGAATTCTTTTGTTGTTGTTGGTCTTTATTTGACTATTTTGCTTTTGGGGTACTCCTTTTTGACTTCCTCTTTTCCTCCACACTGGAGGAACCCTTGTGCAAGATAACCCTTGGCCTAGCTTCTATCCGGCCATGCTCCTTAGTGGCTTTGACCTGTTCTCACCCCTAAGGGGGATTGGTTTACACTATATCTATAGCCTTGTAACTTCATATATTCACAGAGAGATCAACAGCAGGGAACAGGAGACCAGAAGGCCAATTCTTGGGATTGAGTTGCCCTAAAAAAGCAGAAGAATTAATGTAATTGCTAATGTCTTCTAGAAAACGTCTGGGAGGGAAAACAGAGTCAGCATGAGAGTTGAAGTCCATACATTTTCGAGTTCCCAAGGTTGAAAAAAAAAAAACCAACGCCAGCAGTTGGTCGTAAAGAATAGAACGGTGATAGGAAGTTCTGAACAAGCTGGTTTTTGCTATTGAGTTCACTGAACTAGTTGGGGTCTCCACATGGAAAAAGGCAGGGGTGTCTCCAGGTTGTTATCAGAAAAAGGTGGCCCATAATGATGTCATTGAAACAATGCCGGTAAAAACAGAGTTTTGAATATGCCAGCATGTGTACCTTAAATGTTTTGACCATATCTTGAAGACACCTCTGAAAGTCCAAACTTCATGCCATTATTTTAACCGATTGGGAAATAGGGTTCAGACAGCAACCACATGTTAATGGAGAGACTGGATTTCATCTTCCAGACCAGGAGTGAACAACTTTACGACCTTTGGACTTCAACTCCCAGAATTCCTGAGCCAGCCATGTTGGTTTAGGAATTCTGAGAGTTGAAGTCCACAGGTCGTAAAGGGGCCATAATTGTCCACCCCTGCTCAGGACCTTCTTGCAATTCTAGTGAAGATGGGAGCTCCTTCTCTGCTTGGTCACCACTCTGGGGAAGCCCCAGGAGACTTCAGGATTAAAGTAGGACCATGGACAGCAGCTCCAAATGGAGTTGTCAACCTCAAATTGGGTCCATAGATCATTCGTCTCCAGAGCTAATTAAAAGCATCTTCCCTATTTTAACAACTCTTGGTTCCAACAGGAAACAAAGTGAATTCACAACAGATTCCCATAATATTTTCTGTTGCAAAAACCAACCTTTCATGCAGCACAATCACAAAAAAACCCGTCAAACTATTTACTAAGACTGTATTACTATTATTCTTCTCATCCTTCCTATTACCTATCTCCTCCCACTTATGACTATAACCTTGTTGCTTGTATCTTTACGATTTATATTGTTTTATTTAGTTTCTTAGTATGATTTGATTGTTTATTTAGTATCCTATGACTATCACTAAGTGCTGTATCTTATGATTCTTGTTGAATGTATTTTTATCTACACTGAGAGCTTATGCACCGAAGACAAATTCCTTGTCTGTCCAATCACACTTGGCCAATAAAGATTTCTCTTCTCTTCCCTTCCCTTCCCTTCCCTTCCCTTCCCTTCCCTTCCCTTCCCTTCCCTTCTATTTCTATTATTTCTATTTCTATTTATTTCTATTTCTATTTCTATTTCTATTCTTTTCTAATTCTAATTCTAATTCTAATTCTAATCCTATCCTATCCTATCCTATCCTATCCTATCCTATCCTATCCTATCCTATCCTATCCTATCCTATCCTAAAGCTTTGGGGAAAAGCCTTCCATATCTCTTCCTGAGATTTCCACCACCACCACTTGATTGAAATGGAAGAGGGTGTCATAGATTCAATAAAAGGAGTCCAAAGATGGCTTATATCTGTGAGGGTCTGCCTTTCCCAGCAGAAATGCACAGGGATATATATATATATATTTTGATCCATTCCCTGCTTCCGAAGGTGTTGAGTGGATCCGTCTGCAGACTGCCATCAGAGTAACTGGATCCAGTGGTAATGCAGTCTGTTGTAAGAGACACCGATGGGTAGCAGTGGAGAAGTCCAGAAATGGGAGAGACTCTTTCGGCCCCTGAGATGTTATATCTCTGGGCAGATCTATCTTTTGCTTCATCTCAGGTTCTCCTTTGGGAACGACGGGAGAGAAGACACAATGTCTGTAGAAAGCCATTCACACGCTTTGCTCCTGTCTGAGGCACACTATCAATTTCCCAACTTTAACCCCAGCTTCTTGCTGGTTCAAATTTAAATTGATACGACTTTATTTTATTTTATGTTTTTTTTAAATTCACCCAGCTTGTTTGTTTGATATGGACTTCTTAAAAGCAAAGCTGGCTGCCGAATTCTGGTAGTTGAAGTCCACAAGTCTTAAAGTTCCCAAGGTTGGAGACCCCTGTTCCAAGGAACCATTTTTGCAATGGCTTTCTTAAGTTTTTTGTATTTTTAACCCACAGTTTTCTCTCGTACAATATATTTGGTGCCCCTCCTTTTTAAAAAAGATTTGTTTGTATGTTTGTTCATGAACTGCACTGCAAAATCTGGAAAGGATTGGGTATGGGTACAAAAAGATGCAGCTGCTTTGATGAGTCGCATTAAGGACCCATTTGCTTTCTTGAACAGGCTCATCGAAGCAGCTGCAATCATTTCTTCAGACTCACACAGGAGCCTAAAAAAAAGAGACACAGCTTCTTTCAAAAGACTCATACTTCTTTGCCTTCTAAATAATGCCTTCTGAATAATCATTTAAGCTTGTGCAGCCTTGATTTCTATTATGTTAGGTTTTTTAAAAAAAAAATATGGAGGGAGCTAACACGTTGTCTCTCTCTGCAGGAAAATCCCTTCAGGCAGCGGATTGTCCATTCTTTCTCAGAAGACCCGGAAGGAAGTCTCAGCTTTAATGATTTTGTCGACATGTTTTCTGTACTTAGTGAAATGGCTCCCCGGGAACTAAAAGCAATCTATGCCTTTAAGATTTACGGTAAGAAAAATAACAGGGTGGGGGAACAGCTGATTGGAGAATTCTGGGAGTCGAAGTCCACCCAATTTAAAGCGTGCTGGCTGAGGGATTCTGGGAGTCGAAGTCCGCCAACTTAAAGTTGCCAAGGTTGAGAAACTCTGGGTTAGAAGAATATTAGAAGAATTCTAATTAGAAGAATTCTCAGCAAGATTTTTAAGATCTTTTAAAGATTTATGCCAAGGAGTGGAATAATAGCAGGTTAGGGGTTTCTCAACTTTGACAACTTCAAGTGGGGTGGATTTCAACTCCCAGAATTCCCAGACCCCGTCTACCTTGATAAGCAGCTGAAAATTCTCAGCCACAGTGCATGTCTTTCTCTTGGAGGTGTGGTGATTCTGTGAATCTCTCCAGTATTTTGCATTTTATGGAACAAGTGGAAATCTTTTTGTCTTAATTGTCTCTGGTAGCTACCGGTATGACCAACTCACCCACTTCCCCAAACTCCTTCAGCAAAGCCATCCTTCAACGTCAATTTAATTTTTAATATCTGCTTTTCACCACACCGTTTCTGGAGGGCTACGAGGCCCAAAACCTTTAGAAAGAAAAAGGAAGGATGTGATTTATTTCCTTCATGGCAGGAAAGACCTGTCAGATGCCAGACCTTTTCCCCAATAAATCTGCCTCGACAGATTTACTGTCCATACGCAAACCTGCTAAATGTCATTCTGCCGGTTTCTAATTAAATAGAACTGATGGTAATTCTGCTTATTGAGCGAAACACAATAAAACAAATGTTCAGTGCTGGCCTTTTAATCGCCAGCCTATTGTTCACTTGCTGGATTCATGATTGAGCTTCAGAGATAGAAGAGAGGAAGAAACACACCTTCTCCAGATGTTTGGTAGATTCCAACCAGGAGATAAGGAATGGAGGGTTGATGGGGTTGGTTGAAGTTTAGACATCCAAGCCACGTGAAATAAATCAATACATATTGTTGCGGCCATCCATCAGCCCTCAGATGGAGAGTCAACAGCCCCCAGGTCCGGAGGTGACTGTTGAGGAAGAGGAGGAACAGCTGGGTCCAGTGCCTGATGTGGGGATGCGCAGAAGGCAGAGGAGAGGAGAGCAGTGGAAATCTATGGGCCGGTCCTTGGGACGGAAGAGCCACCACTGCTAATGAGGCACCACCCTAGCTTTGGGGATAGAAGGCAGGGGTGGAGATGAATAGATGTGGCAGACAACTATTCATTTCCCTGCTGGACAGACTTGTTAGCCTGCGGTGAGAGAGAAACTTTTTGCCAGGACTGCTGGCGCTCCAAATAAAGGAATCTTTGAGTTAACTTCAGAGGGTTTACCGTGTTTGGCGAGCTTGGTCGGAACACATATTTTTCCACCTATCAAATTTATTGGGAGTTTGGAAAACATCAATCAGTAATAGAATAATAGTGTTGGAAGGGACCTTGGAGGTCTTCTAATCCAACCACTTGCTCAAGCAAGAGACCCTGTACCATTTCAGACGAATGGTTGTCCAATCTCTCCTTAAAACCTCCAGGGTTGGAGCATCCACAACTTCTGGAATCAAGCTTTTCCACTGATTAATTGTTCAAACTCTCAGGAAATTTCTCCTTAGTTTTAGGTTGCTTCCCTCCTTGATGAGTTTCCATCCGTTGCTTCTTATCCTGACTTCAGGTGCTTTGGAGAATAGGTTGACCCTCTCTTCTTTGTGGCAGCCCCTCAAATATTAGATATTTGGCCCAGGTAGAAAAATTCTACCCCATCTACTAGTTTTTGTGAAGATATACAGAGAGCCCTAAAAAAACAACAACCAGTAACTCCATATCCCATTGACTGCAGTGCAGGGTATGGGAGCCATAGTCCCAGCCAAGTTGAGGGCAACAAAATGACGTCCTGACCCTCCTCTTTCTTTCCTGTCTTTGCCTGCCTAGATTTTAACACCGACAACTTCATTTGCAAATCTGACCTGGAGCAAACTCTGAACAAGTTGACCAAGGAAGAGCTGACTGAGGAGGAGGTTAGCCTGGTGTGTGAGAAGGTCATCGAAGAAGCCGACATGGATGGAGATGGGAAGCTTGGATTTTCAGATTTCGAGAACATGATTTCCAAAGCTCCAGATTTTCTCAGGTATGAGCATGTCCACCATCGATCAAGGATCCTTTGCAGTGTTCCCATCCAGCCAAGAAGCAGATGTAGAAAGAGATAAAGGTTTTAGAAAGAAATATGGGAGACAAGTCAAAAAGAAAAAAATAGCCTAGCAACTAAAGTGTTAAAGCGGGTAAGAGATGATGGATAGATGATTTTTTGTTTTTGGTGTTGTTTTGATTTGCTTTGCTTTTCCTCTCTCTTTCCTTTCTCCTTTTTTGTAGGTAGCTGACATGATTAGAAGTTAGGTAGGATAGAAAGAAAATGTTTTTTAAACGAAGGACGACATGATTTAAAGTTAAAATAAGAGATAGAATTAAGAGAAAAGGGGAATATTAGTGTATACACCTTTATATAATAAAATAAGAGTAATAATAAGAGAAAACGTGGAATAATGGAATAATGATAGATTGTGATTTTATATAAATATGTATCATTATTAGAAACGTATAAATTGGATTGAAAGTAATAACTATGACTAAAACCATTCGTTTTATTTGCATTAGAATGTATGACATCCAGGTGCTACACTGTTCACGCATTGATGTGTTTGTAAAAAATAAAAAATAAATAAAAAACTTGGGAGCGGGAGGGGAAGGACCCTTTGCAGTGTTCCTCAACCTTGGCAATTTTAAAGTGTGTGGATCTCAACTCCCAGAATTCCCCAAGCCAGTATGGTTGGTTGGAAGAATTCTGGAAATTGAGGTCCACAGAGCTTGCTGAGGTTGAAGAACTCTGGTTTCAAGGCCTGGAGTCAGATTTGAATAGGTTAGAGATGATCAGGAGACGACTTGGCCGGGCTTGGAAAACCTGTGTCTATCCAGGAGATCATTTTCCTCCTGTGGGAACTGAGGGTAGCATTTTCTTGACTCAAGTCGAGGACAAACTTGTCTCTTCGTTTGAAAGGAAAGAGATAATTGGAAAGGAATTTTTTTTTCTGAGAACCACTAGCAATATCTGACCGAACCCCAGGAATGACTTCCACCGGTACTGAATCCCAAAGGCCCAAACTTCCAGGCAATGGCAGAAGCACTTACAGATTCTGAAAATGTGTTCCTTGTGGAATCGTTTCCCTTTTTTTTTTTAAAAAAAGGGATCATTTTGAAGCCCTGGGCATTTTAATGACCCCATTAGCACTCCCAGCTGGCAGGAGCTAAGTGTTCCGTTCTACCAGGCTGGCTGCATTTTCGCAGGAAAATGGTTTTCTATAAATCATTGTGGAAGCTGAAACTCTCTCTCACACACACACACGCACCCAGGTCTGTAGGATAGTGGAACATCCAAAGAGGCAAGTTCACTCCACAGGCCATTCAAGTCGATTGAAGAAGTGGTGTTTGGGCAAGATGCCAACTTTGCTTCGTATGAAATGTTGTGCTTTGGTGAATTTTGTCAGTCTAGACCAGGGTTTATTTTAGCAACTTTAAGATGTGTGAATCTCAACTTAGCTGTTCTCATATTGTTTGTTCCTTCTCCCTCCTTTTCTCCTTCCTTCCTTCCCTCCCTCCCTCCCTCCCTTCTTTCCTTCCTTCCTCTCTCCCTCCCTCCCTTACTTCTTCCTTCTTTCCTTCCTGTTTGACATCCTTCTCCTTCCTTCTCCTGCTTCCTTCTTCCCCTCCCCATTTCCTTCACAGCACCTTCCACATACGAATCTGAAACCCATGGGGCTGAGCCACCGGAAGCAGGCTGGCTGACGTCTTCCTGGCTTCTTCCTCCTCTTTTCCTGGATGCTGCAGCAAAGGAATTGCCGAATCCTGGCTCAACAGATGCAGGACTATTTCCCAAGATCTTTGGAATATCCCCAGATTATTATTATTATTATTACTAACTTGGTTTTTGTTTTTAAAAACAACAACACCCCACAAATGGGCCTGTTCACCTCGTGGGACACACCTTGCTGGACTGCTATTTTTTTAAAACTGGGCCACCACCGAGTCGTCCATGTGGTTGTTCTCTTGTTGTTTTTATACCTGTCTATACTAGCCCTCTTGAGCAAAAAGAAGACAAAATCCCAAGGGCAACTTTCACCGAGATGTTGAATCTCCCCGAAAGGACTTGATCAAACCGAAGCACTGGAACTCCCAAGAGAAGGAGGTTCCCTGGTTTAAAACCAGGCGACACCCCCTCCCTCCTTCCCTCCCTCCCTCCGCTGGATTCGTGCAGCAGAAGAAAACCGCCGGTGCCGAGAACGAGGCTCTTCATCCACCGGACGTTGGGTGAAGGCTTTCCTCCTTAATGAAACTTGAAATATTTCCTCCTCGTTTCTCCTGCCTCCCAAAGGGCATTTTGCATTAGCAAATCAATGCCTTTCCCAAACGGGATATGCCTCTCTTCATATCCTGATTGCATTAAGCTGACCGATTGCAAAAAAATAAATAAATGAACGAAACGGACGAAAACAAAGGACGTAAACAAAGGGGAACACAAAACACACAACCGACACCTTTTGCCAACGCAATCTTCCTCGTTGGATGCGTGACCGCCGTGTATTTCTCTTTTCTCCGAAACCAGCTGCATTTCGTACTTCTTCTTCTTTCTTTTTTTTCTTTTCAGTTTGGGTTCCTGGCTAATCAACTAGGCATGATGACAATCATATCTTACCACCGTTTTTCACACAATCTCCTGGAAGGGCTTTGCTACATATTGTGTGGCTTCTGTAAATTATCCAGAATTAAAACGTCGGCCAGTTTTACTGACGTAGGATGGTTTTTCTTTCGATTCACCTTTGAAAGGAAAGTCTCTGGTTGTTTTGTTTTATTTTATTTTATTTTATTAATCCGATTCATTTGGCCGCCCGTCTCAAGGAAAACGACCCTGGGCGGCGTCGAGCAAGCCAGTCAAAACAGGAAAGAAATAAGACAATCATTAGTTCAAACCATAATACAATCATGATTAAAAAGAGTTAGAAAGGAGAGAAGCGGAGCTAAGAAAAAACTTGTTGTTCGTGGCGATTATCATCATCATTATTCTTCACTGATTTTAAGCCTAGATGAAGCCACGCACAAAAAGACAGGGATTTTTTTTTTTTGCTTTGAGGGAAAGGAGCCATTTAGATTCACACAATTTTTCCAGAATTTGCTAAATCTGTTTAGTACTGTGGCCAAAAAAAAAAGGGGGGGAGGGAGGTGTTAGTGGTCTCCCCAAAATTTCTGGGTACTGCTGTTTATTTATGGGATCAGGCAGCAAATAACAATAGAACTACAATATTTACAGTGTTACAATATTATTATTTTTTTAAAATAGTTTATCCAACTTAAGAGCCAAAAATCAAATGAAGGCAAGTAAAGGTTTGTGACCTCCTCAGCTGGCTTCTGATAACCCAATGGGGAAAGACAGATTCACTTAATAACCAAATGGTTCCCTTAATAACTAGAGTGATTTGTTTAAGAGCCATGGTGACACAGTGGTTAGAGTGCAGTATTGCAGGCTAATTCTGCCGACTGCCAGCAGTTCGATTCTCACTGGCTCAAGGTTGACTTAGCCTTTCATCCTTCCGAGGTGGGTAAAATGAGGACCCAGATTGTTGGGGGCAAATATTCTGACTCTGTAAACCACTTAGAGAGGGCTGTAAAAGCACTGTGAAGCAGTATATATGTCTAAGTTCCCTCCCTCCCTCCCTCCCTCCCTTCCTTCCTTCCTTTCCAGTGGGTAGAATGCAGAATTGCAGGCTGACTTTGCCCCACTGTCAGCAGTTCAATCTTGATCGTCTCAAGGTTGACTTAGCCTTCCGTCCTTCCGAGATGGGTAAAACGAGGACCCAAAATTGTTGGGGGCAAGAGGCTGACTCTGTTCACCGCCCTGAGTCCTTCGGGAGTAGGGCGGTATACAAATCCAATAAATGAAATGAAATGACTCTAGAGGAATGGAAAGCACCGTATATAAGTCTAAGGGCTATTGCTATTGTTATTAACAACTTGGCAAAAAAGTTGTAAAATTGACTCAACAGCCACTTGTTTAGCAACTGGAAATTCTGGTCCCAATTGTGGGCATAAGGCAAGAAGGACCTTTACTAACTGGCTGTTTCCATCTTTTAAGGCGAACAAATTCTGATTTAACCAGCATCGGTTCTTCCAGACAGAAACCCTGAGTGCCAACAGGCAGCCAAAAGTTGCGTCCGTTTACTTGGAAGTAAATAAATAGCGAAGCCGAGATTATTAACTCCGCTCGGAAAGCCTTAAAGCAGGACACGGAAGTCAATTTCCCTAATTGAAAGAGGGGAAAAGAAGAATGGGACTTCCGGATAACCCTTCGTTCACCCTGCAGGGATGGAAATGAATCGAGTCATTAGGGATTTAAAAAAAAAAAAAAAGCAAGTGGATCTTTTTCCTTTTTTTCAACAGACTAAAATCTTTTTGCTTTTTTTGCTTTTCTTCTGATTAATCTCCCTTGAATGTCATGGCGAAGAGGATGGGGGCAAACCAGACAGCGGAGAAGAGAGTCAAGGACAAAGCCTCTAAAGATTTATTTTGGCTTCTGAGAAGACCTCCAGTCACCTCCCCACCCTCAAAGACTGCTGAGACAGGATTTCTGTTTAATCGTGTCTAAAAAAATCATTATACGGGAAAGAAGGAATGGAAGAACTCTCCTCGACTCACGAGAGTCATAATTCCTCTTTTTACGGTTTCTAGGAAACGAACCACTTCCTGGAAAAATTCACCGCTAAACGTTCTCCCTTCCCAACTTATCCCAGATGGCAGTCCTCGATTTAGGGCCACAATCGGGGATCAGAATTTCCATTACTAAGCAAGGCGGTGATTCAGCAAGTCACGCTCGGTTTTATGACCTTTGTCACCGCCGTTGTTAAGTGAATCACACAGTCATTAAGCAAATCTGGCTCCCTCCCACCGCCCCGGATTTCGCATGTCGGAAGCCGTCTGGAAAGGTCATGAATGGGGAATCAGGTAACCCAGGATGATGCAACCCTCCTCAATCTTATGTCGGTGGCCAGGCACCCCCATTTTGATGGGTAACGATGGGGATACGGTGAAGGTTGTAAGTACAAATCCTAGGTCACTTTTTCCAGGGCTGTTGTGATTTCGAACGGTCACTAAATGGATGGTTGCAGGTGAAGGACTACTCTGTTTTCCCCAAAATAAGACCTCCCCTGATAATAAGCCCAATGGGGCTTCTGAGCGCATAGCAATAAGGCCAAGCGCTTATTTCAGGGTTCAAAAAAATGTAAGACGGGGTCTTGTTTTCGGGGAAACACGGTAGCTGTGCAAACCTTGGGGACTTCACCCACCCGTACAAGAAGTCCTTGACTTGCAACAATTCATTTAGTGACTGGCACCGAAAAAAGCGACTTATGACTGGTTTTTCACACCCAGGACCATTGCGGCGTTCCATGGGGGGCACTGATTTGCCAACTGACTCATATTTATGACAGTCACAGTCTCCTGGAGGGTCACGCGATCCCCTTTTGTGACCTTCTGATGAAGCCAGATTCACTTAACAACCATGTGACTCACTTAACACAACTGCAGGGATTCCCTTAACAGCTATAACAAAAAAGGTGGTAGAACTCACTTAACAAATGTCTCACTTAGCTACAGAAATGTTGGGCTCAATTGTGGTCATAAATCGAGGACTACAGTACCTTGGGGACCTCATTCAATCCATACTCCTCTCCACAGTCTTTGCCTCTCTACCCAATCTAACTTCATGTTCAACTTCCAAGCTCCCTAACAGAGGCCACCAAGGTGTGTAGCCCCTGGCAGGGAGGAAGAAGTGACCCAAAGACTGGGCACGGCTTTCGTCCAAAAATAGGGGTCTGAGACATCCTGGCGGGTTGTTTTCCATCGCAACTTTGCCTCTGGTCCTTGAGTGGTGGCCTTGGGAAAAGAGTTTGGGTTCAAATCGGTGCCTTCAGGACTTAGCCTTCTTCTCTGCGAAGAGGAACCTCCTGGGCTTCTCACTCTGCCAGGGAAATAGAGGGATGCTGATCAGAGGGGTCATTTCAGAAAGACCCTTCCCAGAAAATGCAGTTCTGAACATTCCTTGCTAGATGAAAACTCTGAACGTTACTGGCTGAAAGGCTCCCCATATGCTTGGATGCTCTATGGGGTCCCCCCCTCCACATTTAGGAGATTCTGTCTCTCTGTAAGTTGTTCCATCCACCCACCCACCCATCCATTTTTCCATTCCATCCATCCACCCTTCCATTTCATCCATCCATCCATCCAACCATTCTATCCAGACAGCCATCCTTCCATTCCATCCATTCATTCCATCCTTCCTTCCATCCATCCATCCATCTATCTTCCATTCCATCCATCCATCCATCTGTTTTTCCATTCCATCCATCCGTCCATCCATCCATCCACCCTTCCATTCCATCCATCCATCCATCCACCCTTCCATCATCCTTCCTTCCTTCCCATCCATCCATCCATCCCCTTCCATTCCATCCATCCATCCATTCTTCCATTCCATCCGTCCGTCCATCCATCCATCCATCAAACCATTCCATCCATCCATCCATCCATCCATCCATCCATCCATTCCATTCCATCCATCCTTCCATTCCATCCACTTACTGACCGATCCATCTACCTTCCCTCTCCTTCCTTCCTCCTTCCTTCCTTCCTTCCTTCCTTCCTTCCTTCCTTCCTTCCTTCCTTCCTTCCTTCCTTCTTTCCTACCCTACCCTACCCTACCCTACCCTACCCTACCCTACCCTACCCTACCCTACCCTACCTGGATTTTGGATATTAAACCCAGATAACCCTTTTTTAATTGACTGTATCTATCATCTGCTCACTGAGTTCTCTGAAACCAAAGAAGACTTATCATCAGGGTTGGCCCCTATCATGTCCCACCCAAAAAGAAACTCTCCTATTTATGAGCCATGCCCCCTTAACAAGGGATGAATATTCAAGGTTACAGTACCTTTTGGGCGACCTTTCCTTCTATTCTTTTCCCTGGCAGGTAGGGAATTTGCTCGTAGGGGTCCTCCAGAGATGCAGCTTGACTTGTGGTTGAGGAACGTTGAGAGTAAGGATCAGGTATTTTTTCATATGTACTCTCAGGATTGATCTGAATCTTGGAGACATGACCAAACTTTCTGGAGATTTGATCATAAGACCCTTTGGACCTGGTCAGGGAAACCTTGGGAGGTTTTTCTGAGGCAAGGAAGATACCTTTTGCCCACCTGAATGATTCCTGGGTATTAGTTGTGTTGTCTGTCCATAAGGTAGATGGTTGGATCTTCTCATCCATGCGTTCCTTTGGGAGTTCAGACAAGAATTTGGGCTGGCTTAGTTGCCCATGTTCTTTGTTGACCACCGACCCCGTGTTGATCCCAAGAGGAGAGTCGTGGAACTCCACTGAATTTTTTGATTTATTCAGCAACGTAGGAGATAATTTTGAAGGTGGGTAATTAGGAACGGCTGATTTCTTGGACAATGGAAAGGTGGACTGATGACTGTGGGGCTCAGCAGACATCCAAAAGTTTTTGGGTTGGTCTAAGGCAATCCTAGAATAAATTGTGGCTGGTTGAGCCTCTGCAGGATTCACTTTTATGGTGAATGGTGTGTCTGATTGCTTGGCCAATCCAAACATGGCTCCTTTCTTCCTTTGGCAAGGAGAGTTATGACCTTGGCCCAATCCTACAGATTCCTTTGCCTTAGTGTCCCCAAAATTTCTGCCCCCCTCTTTTGATTTTCCCAAGCTCCTTTTATCTAAAGGAAGCTTCTTCACAGCTGAGTAAATAGTTCCTTCATCTCCAACCTCTTCCTCCAGAGACAGTGACTCCAGCAAGCGGGACCTGTCTGGTATAGGTGGGGCTGCATCTGGATCCTCCTGTGTTGATGAAAGGTAAGGAAGAAAAAAAAAGACAGTTTGCGGAGGAGAATGTCTACTTCTTAGAATTCTTTCTTATTAGAATTCTTTATTGGCCAATTGTGATTGGACGCACAAGGAATTTGTCTCCGGTGCGTAAGCTCTCAGTGTACATAAAGGATATAAGTGATGAATCATAGTCATAAATAACATTTATCATGAATCATAAGATGCTACACGTAGTGATAGTCATAGGATACTAAATAAGCAATCAAAATCATACTAGGAAATAACACAATATAAATTGTGAAGATACAAGCAAGAAGGTTATCGACATAAGTGGGAGGAGATAGGTCATAGGAAGGATGAGAAAGAATAATAGTAACAGTCTTAGTAAATAGTTTGACAGTGTGGGAATTAGTTGTTTAGCAGAGCGATGGCATGCAGGGAAAAAAACTCCTTGTGTCTAGTTGTTCTGGTGTGCAATGATGCTCTATATCAGGGGTCTCCAATCTTGGCAACTTTATGACTGGATTTCAACTCCCAGAATTCCTCAGCCAGCATGCTGAGGAATTCTGGGAGTTGAAGTCCACAAGTCATAAAATTGCCAAGGTTGGAGACCCCTGCTCTATAATGTCATTTTGCTCTATAAGTTCTTAGATGAAGATCTCAAGAGGTACCTTCTGACTGGACTCTTGCTTGACATGATAGACAAGCAAAGAAGATAAGAAACAGAATATAAACTTTACCCATTGCTGAGTTCCAGCAACCAGTCTTGAAAGCCATACCTCCTCAAACGGGGGGATGGGGGGCAGTAAATCAGAGATGTCATAATTAATTGCTACAAATTCCTCCCCCTTCGGAAAATGGTTTCATCCATCCCTTGGCAGCCCCCTCAGTGCTGCCATGTTGTTGAGTTGAGACCAACTCATGAACTGCTATTGCTCCTGGAGAGTGAGTAGGCGGAGGATATTTTAAATCAGTGCCCCAAAATGTTGTATCTTGCAATGGTAAATGCCACCATTGAACCATCAAGGCCACCATGGAACTTTGCTTCTTCTGAAGATCTCACCAGGAGTTACATGGTGAGGATTATTTTGGTACAAAACTGAGCACCCAAGAAGATTCTTGTATATGATCCAGACCTTGGATCCTTCTAACTTTCAGTTTCCATGAGTGCAAATCAGGGATACCAGTGGTGGAATTCATTTTTTGGGGCATGGCTTGGTGGGCGTAGTGTGGCTTGGTGGGCATGGTAGGGGAAGGATGATGCAAAATCCCCATTCCCTCCCCACTCTGGGGCCAGCCAGAGGTATTTGCTGGTTCTTTGAACTACTCAAAATTTCCGTTACCGGTTCTCCAGAACCTGTTAGAACCTGCTGGATTTCACCCCTGCAGGGATCCCACCAGTCTGAAGGACATGAGGTTGGAAGAAGCTGGTTTAGAGCACTCTTCAAAACCTACCTTTGAATTTTGACGTTCTTTGAAAAGAGATTTCTGGTCTTCCTGAAGTGGAATCCTTGGATGTCCTGGCTGATTGGTGAAATGATTCCGGGTAACCAGTGAATCAGCAGATGGGTTCCTGCTCAGTGTTGGAGCATCTGCACTGGGACTTCGATCTGAAGATATTTCATCATATATGCTTTTCTCCTCCAGCTATGAAAATGGAAGAACGTGGAGAAGATAAATCATGCTGGACCATTACCGCTAATTTAGAAATGCATATAAATTCTAGATAACTTCCCAGTTCAAATTCTTTGGGCAGCCTAGAGGCCATGAACCCAAAATACCATCCCAACCTTTAAAAAGAAAGGGCTCGAAAGCCACAGTTATAGTACATCAACAGCAATTCAAAAATATGAATTTTAGCTCTAAAGAAACTAAAGTGGTACCTTGGTACTCAACTGCTTTCTTTCAAACTCATTGAATTTGGTACTCAACGCATTTTGATGCAAAAAATTTGTCCCAGTACTCATTGTTTGTTTGGTACTCAGCACACAAGCTAGAATTTGTTGGTGTTGGCTGCCTTGTGACTCACCAAAATTTGTTTGGTACTCATCACGCCTCTGAGAACCAATTAAAAATAAGTATCGAGGTACCACTATATCCCATGATGCTAAAATGATGCTGAAATTCTTGGATGAAGAAGGATATCTCTGGCTGTCATAGGAAGCCCCCATTGATTGCAACCCTTTGGGACAGGCTGGGTGGTAAGACAGGGACTCTTCGCTAAATAACAATAGCAATAGCCCTTAGACTTATGTACCGCTTCACGGGGTTTTTACAGTCCTCTCTAAGCGGTTTACAGAGTCAGCCTATTGCCTCCAACAATCTGGGTCCTCATTTTACCCACCTTGGAAGGATGGAAGGCTGAGTCAACCTTGAGCCAGTCAGGATTGAACTGCTGGCAGTGGGCAGAGTTAGCCTGCTATGCTGCATTCTAACCAATAGGAAGGAAGGAAAGGAAAGAAGGGAGGAAGGAGGGAAGGAAGGAAGGAAGGAAGGAAGATAGCAATAGCCCTTAGACTTATATACTTCTTCACAGTGCTTTTACAGCCCTCTCTAAGTGGTTTACAGAGTCAGCCTCTTGCCCTCCAACAATCTGGGTCCTCATTTTATTGACCTCAGAAAGACGGAAGGCTGAGTCCACCTTGAGCTGGTGATATTCGAACTGCCAAATTGCAGGCAGCCGGCAGTCAGCAGAAGTAGCCTGCAGTACCGCACTTCTAACCACTGCGCCACCGCGGCTCTTAAATGCAACAAAACCACCGGGTGACCATTTACGTTTGCATCATTGGGTTGGAGGCTATCTATGGTTTGGCAACCCGACCTACCTTGGGACAGGCTGACGTGAGGTTTTCTCCAAAGGGTTGAATTTCAGACCTCTGGTAGTAACCAATCAGTCCAGTCAAATTCACGTGCGTCCGAGTGTCTCCGGATACGACGTACCGCCCACTGCGTTGGCAGCTGATGACAAAATGACGGCAGCGATCCTTCCCTCTGCAAGTCAAAAAGCGGGCCATCTGAGGAGCAGGTGCTGAGGACAACCTGCAGCCTGTCCTGGTTCTCTTCTTGATTCCCCAAGGGAAAAAACAAAAAAGAGCCGTGTAGACTTCCCAGGAAAGTCAAGTTGATTTTCCAGCTAATTCCAGATCACCCAGTTGGTGCCACCGTTCCTTCCCTGGTCTGTCTAGGTTCCGCCTTTCATTTGCCCCCCCCTCTCTCTCCCTCCCTCCCTCCCTCCCTTTTCCTCCTTTCCTTTCCTTTCCTTTCCTTTCCTTTCCTTTCCTTTCCTTTCCTTTCCTTTCCTTTCCTTTCCTTTCCTTTCCTTTCCTTTCCTTTCCTTTCCTTTCCTTCTTTCCTTTCCTTCCCTTCCCTTCCCTTCCCTTCCCTTCCCTTCCCTTCCCTTCCCTTTGTCCCTCTCTCCCTCCCTCTGTCTTTTTGTCTTTCTCTTTTTCTCTTTCTTTCTTTCCTCTTTTCCTTCCCTTTTTCCTCCCTCCCTCCCTCCTCCTCTCCTTCCTTCCTTCCTTCCTTCCTTCCTTCCTTCCTTCCTTCCGCACATTAGGCAAACCCTCCTTTCCTTCCTTCCCATGCAGTTTAGTTGCCTCCAGTCTAGAAAAGATCACGTAGCATCTGCCTAGCCCTCGTTACTTTCTTCATCACTGGAGCATTTAATCCCAGGTCCACCTCGCTGAGCTCCTGCTGGAATTCTTTGCCACAGAGCCAAAGGCTGGAAGGCTGACCTGGAGAAAGCCGAAAGGTCCATCTTCACAGCTTCTCAAGGACCGAATTCAGGGTCACAGAGTGTCGGTGTGCAAAGAAAGAAAACCAACCCAAAAGGGATTTGGGAAAAGGGAGATTCACACAGTGAACGGTGACTTTTCTCACCCCTGAGAGAAGCCAAAGTGACCGGACTTACCGGTAGGAAAGGATGTAGCCGAAGGCTTTTTCGTTCAGCCTGATCAGGAAGCAGCCAAGCTCTCTGTTTTCCAGCAGCGTCTCAGTTTCCCTGATACGAGAGAGGAATTTTGACAAAGATTCCCTTTTTAAATACAACTGAAGATGTTTTAAAGATTAAAAAAAAGGGGGGAGGAGTAAAAAAAAAAAAGGGGGAAGTAGAATGCTGTCAATGATCTACTAATTCTACAATGGTAGACCTTCCATAATCTTAAAATATTTGTGGCTTCCAAGCCACGTCTCCTATTTTGGAAGAGAGATGCAACGGACTAAAATTCTGCTTTCTCTCGATCAGAAAAGGGTAGTTCGCTTACTGTCTGGTCAGGAATCCATGGAACCAGTCTGGCAATTTGCCCTCTTGCAACAGGAGAGCAATCTGGGTCTCCAGGAACCATCTTAAGATCAGGTCTTTCAGCATCTCCGAAGGCTGCCTTTCCCTTTCTCTTCCTGAGGACGGGGGTCCCACCGGCTGATTCTGCATCCTGCCTGCCAGAAGAGATGTAGAATATCCCAGGAAACCATATATATATGTATATTCTTTTTTTTTTAACAGCTTCTCAAAACACTCATTTGCTTACTGTGTTTCACCGGCCTTTCTGGATGGCTGAAGCCATTCATCAGATCAAATGTCCTTATTTGCAGAGTTGACAACTTGGCTTGGGACCAGACTAGAGACCGTGGCTGGCTCCAAGTTCAAATCCTAAGAAAAGGAGATTGGGCATTGTCTTAGTTCTACTTTGGGTGTATGGTTATGGCCATTAACAGGGTTTAACCTGGTTAGGTAAGGGACGCAGTGGCTAAGTGAGCTTGTTGATTGAAAGGTCGGCAGTTCAGCGGTTCGAATCCCTAGTGCCGCGTAACGGGTTGAGTTCCTGTTACTTGTCCCTGCCAAACCTAGCAGTTCAAAAGCATGTAAAAAATGCAAGTAGAAAAATAGGAACCACCTTTGGTGGGAAGGTAACAGTGTTTTGTGCGCCTTTGGTGTTGAGTCATGCTGACCACATGACCACCGAGACGTCTTCGGACAGCGCTGGCTCTTCGGCTTTGAAACAGAGATGAGCACCACCCCCTAGAGTCAGGAACGACTAGCACATAGGTGCGAGGGAAACCTTTACCTTAACCTGGTTAGAAACTGGGCTTGTAGCCATAGGGTAGGTTTCTCCTGTATATCAGGTAGAAATTGGAAAGGGAAGAGGGAAAGAAAAGAAAAGGAGAAGGAGAGAAGGAAGGAAGGAAGGAAGGAGGGAGGGAGGGAGGGAGGGAGGGAGGAAGGAAGGAAAGAAGGAAAGAAAGAAAGAAAGGAGGGAGGGAGGGAGGGAAAGAAGGAAGGAAGGAAGGAAAGAAGGAAGGTGGGGAATTCTGGGCGTAGAAGTCCTTGCATCTTCACATAGCCAACGTTGATAAATCCTGCAATAAATTGTCCTTCTTTCTCAACATCTCGGCCACTAGAGGGGCCCACATCCTCTAGATACCTGGCCATCTCCAGGGGTGTATGGCATCTGAAGATTATATTGCCACTTTGAGCTTGGCTTGGACCTTTCCATGCTGTACCAGGAAGCCCAAGAGAACCAACAGTGGATGCTTGACAATTTCTGGCCAAGCCCAATTATCTTAATTGTCAAGTTACATTAACCGAATCTTGCAACTCTGCAAATGTTTCTCCTCTCCTTTCCTTTTACTCAATGGAAAACCAGGGAGGGTCCCTTCTAAGATGCTCCCCACACCCCTTTTCCTCTGGTGGGCTCAGCTGCCCCTTCTCTACCCATTGCCTAGCCTGCAGCTCTTCCTCCTGTCTCCAAGGTCATTCTCGCCTACCATCAAATCCATCCCGATTCTCCTTAGGGGCAACCCTGAAGAGTTTGCAATCCCCTGGCTCAGTTTGACCTGCTCCCTCTCTTGCTCACCTCCCTCACTTGGCCGGGCAGTGGAAATCCATGCAAATCATCCCACCCGTCCCTGCGTGAATCGTCCCGGGGGAAAATGCAAATGTGTGCCTGTTAGGTGAACAGCATCATTTTATATTCAAAGGCTCCCAAACGTCAAACAAAAGAAAGTGGAAAATATGTAAATGTTGCAGACTCTGCCCAAGTTCCTATAGATGGAATGAGCTGAACTCGCTTTCAAATGGAATATTTTTAGTTCTAGGACAATTTAGAGCAAAGTTTGGCAACTTTAAGTGGTGCGGACTTCAATTCCTTGACTGGCTGGGAATTCTGGGAGTTGAAGTCCACTTATCTAAAATGGTATAGGTTCTCCTCCTTGAACAGGGGGCTGGACTAGAAGACCTCCAAGGTCCCTTCCAGCTCATTTTATTCTATTCTATCTCTTAAAGTTGCCAAGCTTGAGAAATACTGGGTTAAATTCAAGAACATATTAAGCCATAAAGTCTTTTTTTAAATCAGCCACAACGAGCTGATAAACCATCAAAGTTGACACCCTACCAATTTCCTGAGGTACAGGAAATGTGCAGGTTGTTTTTATGCCTCTCTGGCAGGATATAATTTTGATTAAATGGTTTTTTTAATAAAGAAAAATACATGATACAAGCTAATTTAGAATAAGGAAAAGAAAGCCATCAAAGAGAAAGTTAAAAATGCAACAAAGTGGGGTGGAGGAATAAAAGAAACAGATAAAAAAACACACACACATATACCAAGAAGCGGCTTCCAATCTTTTTACAACAGTTATAAGCACAATCATATATTTATCTCTTAGTCAAGGATTACAACATAACTCCCTTTTCTTAACCATTATTTTTTTTTTTCTAATCATCAAAGAAAATCCAAAGTTCCTTTTTTCTTTGTAGGTTTTTTGGTTGCTGTTGTCACTTACATTCCCTAATTTGTTCCTTTTTCCCTTTTCCCCTTTGCTTTTTGTATTTTATATTTGTTTGGGAATTTAATAAGGTTTTGATTAAAAAACAGACCCATAAATCATGTTCAATTTTGTCCCCCCCCCAAAAGTCCCTCAGAGGTTTCTCGTCCCAATAAAAAGTAGATATTGTCCTATTGTTGATCAAGGAAGTCAATTTAGCCGTCCCAGAAAGCTCCTCCATCGGGGTTCCCATCTTCGTACATTAAAATAATGTACAATATTTGCATCGCCAAAAAGAAAATTCTGTAACTTTTTTCCCAACAGTTCGTCCATCAATCCCCAAAGAAAAACCTCTGGTTTCAACAGTTATACCAATCTTTAAAACCCTCCGAATCACTGTTTGTATGCAGGCTGGCTTTTTTGCACACAATATTTGGTATTTCCCTAATTTAATTGAAGACTCACTTCAATTCTCATAATTCTTTTAGAAGGTTAAGGGCAGAAATATCGCTGCGCCCTCTAGTGGCTGATCCAGGTAACCTCTTTGGCATTTGAATCGTCATAAACTGCATTTGGCCTCTAAAGTAAATGTAAGTCCCAGCAGGAAGGTACCTCAACTAAAGAGAGTAAACCCACTCCCTTACAGCACTGATGATGTTCCTCAGTTGGGTCATGAAACGTCTGCAAGAAAGAAACCAAGTTCAGAGAGCAGCAAAGATGCTACAGTTCTCCTCCTCCTCCTCCTTGTAAACTCCACTCCCTTCTAGCTCTGATGATGTTCCCTAGCTGGGTAATGAAACATCTGCAAGAAAGTAACCAAATTCAGAGAGCACCAAAGATGGTACAGTTCCCCTCCTCCTCCTCCTCCTCCTAGCAGACAATGGCTCTGACTTCTATTTTTCTAAAGGACTTGGGCGTGGCATTGATGCCAGCCCCTCAGCGGTTTTGAAAGTGCAAGGAGAACAAAAATGTCAGTTTCATGAACGTTCATGCATTTCCTCCTATTTTTGGCCTCCCGACCTTCAGCGTAGGCAGAACTTCCTCTTTTTTTCCTGTACCCAAGCAGCTTTCGAGATCTGAAGGAAGGTGGGGAACGAAGAGATGCTTTGCTTCGCAGCGAGGATTTCGCGCTGCCTCCTGGCTCTCCTGTTGCTGAGAGAAGCTGCCGGTAGGGCTCTCATCCTGCCTCCTGCTTTGGTTCCTTGGGTGGCATTTCTTTTTCCTGCTGGGAATTTGTCACGGGGTGGAATTCGGGATGTGGGATCTACAGGAAGCACTTGGAGCTGAGCGAAAGAGAAAGGCACAGCCTCTCCTTAGGGCAGTGTTTCTCAACCTTGGAAGCTTGAAGATGGGTGGACTTCAACTCCCAGAATCCCCCAGCCAGCGCTGCTGGCTGGGGGATTCTGGGAGTTGAAGTCCACCCATCTTCAAGCTTCCAAGGTTGAGAAACACTGCCTTAGGGGTCTTTTTGCTGCCTTTATATTTGGAATTTGATCTTTGCTTGACTTTGGAGATACATTTTTGGGTGTGGTCTTCATTTGGATTGACAGACGTACGACCAGAACTGAGTCCAACATTTCTGTTGCTAAACGAGACAGCCGTTTGGGAGATTTCGCTAAATTCATTGGTTCAGTGAGTTTTGCCCCATTTTACGCCCTTTCTTGCCACCATTGTTAAGTGAATCGCAGCAGCTGTTCAGTTAGTGACACAGCTGTTCAGTGAATCTGGCTTCCCCATGGACTTCGCTGGTCAGAAAGTCGCAAAAGGGGGATCACGGGACCCCAGGGACACGACAACCGTCATAAATACGAGTCAGTTGCCAAATTTTGATCCCCGTGACTTATGGGGGTGCTGCAATGGTCCTTAAGTGTGAAAAAAAAGTCACAAGTCATTTTCTTTCCCAGCGATGTTGTAAATGTGAAAGGTCACTAAATGAACTGTTGAAAGTCTAGGATAATATTTATTATCTTTTCTTCCCAATGGGTAGCAATTCCTTATTCAGGAGTGGGGCACAGCTTGGGTGTTTTCCTGGACTCACAGCTGACCTTTGAACCCCTTTGTAAAGCCTTAGTAAGGCCACGCCTGGAATCTTGCATTCAGTTTTGGTCACCACATTACAAAAAAGATGTTGAGACTTTGGAAAAAGTCCAAAGAAGAGCAACTAAGATGATTAAAGGCCTGGAGACTAAAACATATGAAGAATTTGGTAGGAAATGGGTATGGAAAAGAAGGACTAGGGGTGACATGTTAGCAGTCTCCCAGTATTGGAGAGGCTGCCACAAAGAGGAGCGGATCAAATTATTCTCCAAAGTACCTGAAAGCAGGACAAGAAGCAACGGATGGAAACTCATCAAGGAGAGAAGCAACCTGGAATGAAGGAGAGACTTACTAACAGGGAGGACAATTGACCAGTGGAACGGTTTGCCACCAGAAGTTGTAGGTGCTTCATCACTGGAGGTTTTTAAGAAGAGATTGGACAGCCATTTGTCTGGAATTTATTTATTTTATTATTTATTGGTTCGATTTATATGCCGCCCTTTTCTCGAGACTCAGGGTGGCTTACAATGCTTTTTTAAGCAAAAGCCCTCATGCTTTTGTATATACCTGCTTAGTAGGGCTTTTGGGCACCCCCTAAGCGGTGTTCTTTTTTTATACAAAGTCAGCTTATTGCCCCCACAATCCGGGTCCTCATTTTACCTACCTCGGAAGGATGGAAGGCTGAGTCAACCTTGAGCCTGGTGAGATTTGAACTTGCAGTAATTGCAGACAACTGGTGCTACTTAACAGCACTTTAGTCTGCTGCGCCACCAAGGAATGGTATGGTATCTCCTGCTAGAGCAAGGGGTTGGACTAGAAGACCTCCAAGGTCCCTTGAACCAATCCATGGGGGTGGGGGAAGAGGAATATGCTGGAGACTGGTGGGAGTTCTGAGTTAATCTTTCCACCTGTTTCCATCTGTTTTTCTTACCCTAGGTGCCACTTTCTTTCATTGGTATGAAAGTGAACATATGACTCTGACCTGCAATCAGTCCTTTGGGGGAGACAATGCTACTTGGTGGATTGGGCAGCACAAGACCTCTCTGCAAATATTTCAACGGGGGTGCTACTATCCAGATGGGATTCTCCAAACTCACTCTCCAAACTTTGAAAAGTGCCCCAACAATCTTTCCCTGAGCAATTTCTCTGGTGGTGGAATTTTTGCATGCAAAACTCAAATGGAGCATCAGATCCAGGAAAATGAAAATCCTGTATTTTCTTCAAAAGACAACTGCACGAATTTCAATTTCTTTATTGTAGCAAGAAAGAGCCCAGCAGGTGAGAAGTCTCTGTCCTCCCCCCCCCCCGCCCCAAATTTGGCAGGAATCAAAGTCAAAGTAATTTTGATAGTTTAGATCAGCCACTCTCAAATGTTTTGGTCTTAGGACCCCCGTTGCAATTCTCAGAAATGACTGAAGAACTACGGTTGAGGCAAGCCATATCTGTCAATGTTTGCTGTAATAGAAATTGAACCTGAGAATTTTTTTAAAAACAAATTGATTTATTTGACTCTGCTGACCTGAAGAGGTCTGGTTTAGAGAATCAATTTGGTTGGGTGCGTTTTGGGAACCAACTAGAGACTTTTAACAGAAGAGAATATTTGTAGCTCAAGGTTGAACTGGAGAGTTTTTGGTAGTTTCTGATCTTGGTGGTTTTCAGGCAGACCCCAACTAGCAGGGGTGAAATCCAGCAGGTTCTGACAGGTTCTGGAGAACCGGTAGTGGAAATTTTGAGTAGTTCGAAGAATCAGCAAATACCACCTCTGGCTGGTTGCAGAGTGGGGTGGGAATGAAGATTTTGCAATATCCTTTCCCCAGGAGTGGAGAGGGAATGGAGATTTTGCAGTATCCTTCCCCTGCCACACCCACCAAGCCACGCCCACAGAACTGGTAGTAAAAAAGTTTGAATTTCACCACTGCCAACTAGGTAACATATTCAGTGCCAGAAGAGAGTGGGCTTTACTCTCTTTTTATGTACAGGTGGCTTGGTGGTGATCATCAGTACTGATGATGTTCCCTATTTGGGTAATGAAATGTTTGCAGGAAATGTTTTCAGGAGAATCACCAAGGAGGAGGAGGAGGAGGAGGAGGAGGAGGAGGAGGAGGAGGAGGAGGAGGGAGACCAAGGACCCCACAGCTAGAGAGTTTACAAGTTAAATCAGACTTGCACACAGAGGCCATCCATAAAGGAAGAATGATATCCTATAAGACAGGGTTCTCCAACCTTGGCGACTTTACGGCGTGTGGACTTCAATTCCCAGAATTCCTCAGCCAGCATTCTGGGAGTTGAAGTCCACACGTCGTAAAGGTGCCAAGGTCGTGTAGGCCCCTGCTGTAACACAAGGACCGCACCAACCTGCAAAACAGCAATGGGTTTTCCACTCCCTCTTTCCAAAAAAAAATAAAAATAAAAATAAAATAGGACCCTGGGATCGAAGGAGATGCATTCAATGCAAAACGCCACAGCAATAAGACAAGAATGTTGTGGGTCCATAACTTGACAAAAATATGCCTCTCATCTCAACCCTTTCCCCTGTTTTGCACTGCAGAGCATCATTCTGAAAATGTTCGTAGGAAAGCAGAGGAAAAGGTCTCCATTGAGGAAAAGCAAAACTTAATTCTTTCCTGTGAGTTTGAGCTGGGAAAGGGCACATCCACTTTCGCTGTGTATTGGTTTAAAGGAACCAAACCGAGCAAGTGCCTCTTTTCGGCTTCAAATGAAGACTGTGGCACTCCCTTTAACATCTCCTACGATCTCAACTGCTGTATTGATGACTCATTCAGGGACCGACGAATCAAGAGCCACACAATTTCAAGTGACCAACATCGAAACCAGACACATGTAGTTACAATCACCAACAGCACCACGGCCGATAAAGGAAGCTACTTTTGTGTGGTGGCCGCTTATAATAAAAGATACACGTGGACAATAGAACGCAGGATATCTGTGAACGTGATGGAAGGTGAGTTTCAAAGGGTGAGAACCGGGCATTGAAATGTGTCCCACAAATTCTGATTATGAGGGCTCTTCGGTGCTCTCTGAGCTTGGCTGTTGTCTTACGGGCATTTCATGACCCAACTGGGTAACATCATCAGTGCTAGGAGAGAGGGGTTTGTGGAGAGGAGAAAGAGAAGGAGGACGGTGACTATGGGCTCCTTGGTGCTCTCTGAGTTTCCTTGTTTTCTTGTAGATGTTTTATGACCCAACTAGGGAACAACGTCAGTGCTAGAAGGGTGTGGAGTGTGCAGGGAGGAGGACTGTGGGCTCCTTGATGCTCTCTGAGCTTGGCTGTTTTCTTGCAGACCAGAGGTGGGATTCACTTACCTTCCCTACCGGTTCGCAAATGTGAGTTCACACATGTGCAGTTGTCGCGCATTACATCCAGGCGGCTGGGGGAAGCCTCCTGCAGTCACTGCTACTGGTTTGCGTGATCTGGACAGAAGCGGCTGAATCCCACCACTGTTGCAGACATTCCATGATCCGACTGGGTAACATCATCAGTGCTAGAAGAGAGTGAGGTTTGCTCTCTATTTATATAGAGTGGCTTGTCCTTTCAGTGTTCTTGGTGGTTCCTTGTGATGCTTTTCTTCACTGTTAGCTAGTTGTCTTGAGTTGGTAGTTCCTTCACTGGGGTGCTGTTGACTTCTTGGTCTACTCTTAACTTTGATGTCAATCTCTGCTCATCTGGGTGTTGATTGTGGGCAAGGAGGTGTTTAGGTTTCACTTTGGTGAGAGTAAACTGCACTCCATTTTAGTACTGGCGATGTTGCCTTACATCTGCAAGAAAACAGCCAAGCTTAGAGAGAACTAAAGACCCCAAAGTGTTGTTGTTGTTGTTGTCCTCCTCTCTGCAAACTCCACTCCCTTCTAGCTCTGATGATGTTCCCTAGTTGGATTATAGAACGTCTTCAAGAAAACAACCAAGCTCTGAGAGCACCAAGGACACTACAGTCCTCCTCCTCCTCCTCCTCCTCGCAAAGAATGACTCTGACTTCCATTCTTCTCTTCACAAGCTCCATTCCCTTCTAGCACTGATCATGTTACCTAGTTGGGTTGTGAAATGTCTTCAAGAAAACAACCAAGCTCTGAGAGCACCAAGGACACTACAGTCATCCTCCTCCTCCTCGCAAAGAATGGCTCTGACTTCCATTCTTCTCTTCACAAGCTCCATTCCCTTCTGGCACTGATCATGTTACCTAGTTGGGTTGTGAAATGTCTGCAAGAAAACCCACCCCCACACTCAGAGAGCACCAAGGACCCCCCACCCCCCCAGTCCAACCCCGAGTTACAAATGTTTTCTCACATGGCATTCTGCTTCAGAAACTTCCCCCTGTTTGCTTCCTAAAACGTGCCCTGAAGTGATCATTTCCCCTTTTTGACTACACTAGTATGAATTTTGCGTTTCTCTTTTTTTTTTAGCATCGCCACACAACTCAAACATCGAGATGAAGATCTTCCTAGCAGCCATGGCTGCAGCCACTGTGGCAGCTCTGCTTCTGATGGGTGGGATAATTTTGTTCTTGTGCTGCAAGAAAAAAGCAAAAGGTAAAAAGGAATGATCAGACCAGGATGGTGTCAAAGGAAAACTTGCAATTTTGGGAAGGGAAAAAGCATTTGAAATGTACAACATTCACTATATCTTTTTAAATATTTTGTTCCAGGAAAGCCACTGGAAAGTCAACAAAGGTATTTGCCTATTGTACCATTGAATCGAAATTGTATTTTTCCCTTTACCCCAAAATGATTTTAAAATAATCTCTTTTATTTAGGGACCAGACTACAGTGGCTACAGAAGATTGTAAGTCAACTCTTCTTTCCATTACATTTAATTTCAAATGGTTGTTTTGAAACAAATATTGTATCCCTAGTTTCCCTGAAAATAAGACCCTGTCTTATATTTTTTTGAACCTGAAATAAGTGCTTGGCCTTATTACCATGCGCTCAAAAGACCGATTGGGCTTATTATCAGGGGTTCTCTTACTGTATTTTGGGGGAAACAGGATAGGTAGGTAAGATAGATAGATAGATAGATAGATAGATAGATAGATAGATGATAGATAGATAGATAGATAGATAGATAGATAGATGATAGATAGATAGATAGATATAAATGATAGATAGATAGATAGATAGATGATAGATAGATAGATAGGTAGATATAAATGATAGATAGATAGATAGATGATAGGTAGATAGTTAGGTAGGTAGGTAGGTAGGTAGATAGATAGATAGATAGATAGATAGATAGATAGATAGACAGACAGACAGACAGACAGACAGACAGGTAGGTACCGTGTTTCCCTGAAAATAAGACCGTCTTATATTTTTTTGAACCCTGAAATAAGCGTTATTGCCTTATTGCCATATGCTCAAAAGCCCGATTGGGTTTATTATCAGGGGAGGTCTTATTTTGGGGGAAACAGGGTATTTGGGATGTAAATACCGAAATATTTCATAGGCCCACTTAATGGATATGATCAGCATTGAGTTCAAGGCATTCTTGCAAAGCATACTTATTCTTTTGACAATGCACTGAAGCATCAGCTAATACCACGCAGGCAAAGCCCGTCAAAAGTTTTCTTTTAATAACAAATTCAAAGCGAAACAATCTTAACCTGTTCGTCTTCAATCGAAACAATCTTAACCAGCTACGTCTTCCTTTCACCCAATTTGGTTGCAGTTTCAAAGTTACTTTAAAAATAAAAACAAAACATATTTGTCTTTTTTCTCACTTCCAGGTTCCCCATATGCCGTCTCCAGCCACAACGACCTAAATGGACAAGAAACGGTTTATTCTCTAGCCACAAATCCTGGGGAGGCCCCCTCTACAGTGTATTTCTCACCACAGAGCAAGCCAGCTCCTGGCGTGCGACAGGGAGAAAATGTGGAAGCTCTTTATTCTAAAGTTTTGAAGGACAAAAATGGTCCCTCCTTGGCCTCTGATTCCAGCGTATGAAGTGCCTGATTTTGGTTTCTGAAACTTTCCTTTATAGAGCAGGGAAAACAGACAATTCTCCAAAACAGGAAGTGAAGGCCAGTTGAATTGTTTGGAGGACTGCAGATTTCAGGTCAACTTTCTGGAGTTGAGTGGGTGGAGAATGTTGGATGCTTATCCTACAGTTGGGTAGATAATATATAGAAAACTATGTTCTGTAACTTTAACTGCTACAAAGATGACTAATTGGCTGTGCTAAGCAGACATAAAAGGAAGGCAGGAAGTTCGTTCACTTCTGCTTCTGCTCCTGCTATTGAAGGTTGAACTGCTGGAAGGAACTGGGTCTGTGTTTGAAGAGAACTGGAATTGTAAGCAAACTATGTTTTGTGTTAAACCGTGATTGTTTGAAGAAGTTGTTTTGAGAAGCCAAGTTTGTTTTTTACTACAAGTAAAGACTGTTTATTTTTCTTTAAACGTTCAGAGTCTGTGACTATCTGTGTGTTTTGCTAAGCATCGTACTGTATCTATTCGCTGTCTGGTCCGTTGCACTACTTTGCAGAGGGCAGTTTTACCCTCAACAGAGAACCTCTTCAGAGACTTTCACCAGAAAACATTTGAATTAGCTGGTTCCAGAATAGCTGCCCAGCTCTTTTCCCCTCCCTTCAACTTCCCTGGGAGTTGCCATGTTTCATTTCATTTCATTTTTTAATTTTGAGTTTTGCACCCGTGCCATTGCTAAAAATCCCACCTGCTGCTTGTCTATGGAGATTCTCCATGATCCAGGACATGGTCTGCCCCAAAGGTGCTTTTTCCAAAAGGCAACTGGACTTTTGTTTGTTTTTCTTTGAAAACATTTTGCTTCTCATCCAAGAAGTGAACTGAAGAAGCTTTTTTTTTTTTAAAAAAAATATATGTTTCATTGAATTTTTAAACAATCATTATTCAACTCTTGTGCATGACTGTGACCTGAAGAAGCTTCTTAGATAAGAAGTGAAATGTTTTCAAGGAACAAAAATAAAAGAAGAAAGTCCAGTTGCCTTTTGGAAAAAGCATCTTTGGGACACCTGCTGCTTGGAGCGTTAGCTGCCTGTGGTCTTCATGCCTCATGATTGGAAACCCTTTATGGACTTTTTGTCTTAAACGTAATTGAATGATTAGAAACTCTTTAGGGACTTTTTGCCTTAAACGTAATTGAATGATGGAAACCCTTTATGGACATTTTGCTGAAAATGGATAAAAATGAATAGATGGTTTCAGGAGCCTCAAAAGAGATCATTTGGGGGAAGAAGGCAACCAGGATTATGTCATTTGGGAAGGTGGTGATAGTAAATCACAGATTGACAGAGTTAGAAGGGGTCCTATAGGCCATCTAGTCCAACCCGCTGCCCGAGCAGCAGACCCTACAGCATTTCTGTCAGATAGCAGTCCAGTCTCTTCTTGAAAGCTTCCAGTGATGAAGCTCCCAGAACTTCTGAAGGCAATTCTTAGGTAAGCAACTGCTGCAAAGAGAAGATTGGAAGTCACTTCTTTAGATATCTTTCCTTTTGTCTTTTTTCATGTATTCGTTCCTTTTTCTCTCTTTTTCTGTTTTAAGTTTCAGTTGTTTTTTAAACCTTGTGTAAAATTGTCTTTCAGGAACATAGTCATAGAAAGGATCCCTTTAAGGAAACTTCCCAACTATATCATGTATTATACTGTATGTTAAAATGTGTTGCGATGTCCTACAAAGACAACTCAAACCCTTTAAGATCTTCAAGCTCATTCTTCTTTGAATCTGTCAAACCAAACATGGGATTTCCACATGTAGCACCTGTTTAAAACATTCTTTGCAAGCTGGTTGGGGTTGTTTTTATGTTTTTTTTTCATTGATGGTCCATTAGATGGCAGCCTTGTCTCTTATGAGAGAAGTCTCTTTTGGCCAGAAGGCACTAAGATCTGAAATTACCACTGCTGGTAATCTTCATCTGCAGTAGCTATTTATGGAGTCAGTTTTCAAAGTAGGAAGGTTGGGTAGGGGAGAAGTTGTAACAAGCTAGAGAAAGGTAGCTTTTCCTCACCTCATCTCCAAAACGTGTCATTCTTAAATAAGAAGAAAAAGGAGATTTATTACCCAGGTCAAGTTCACTTTTTTAAATGGCGAGGAAGTTCTACTTGACATGTCAAGAGTGCTGTTTGGGGAGTCACCTTCAATTCTTGTACCCAAGGGTCAGTCTCAATGCTCCATGTATATTCTTAGGATTTTATTGGCTGTCTTCATGTTTGGACTGAATAAAAGACCCTTTGGAGGATTCTCTCACCACGATTCCCTTTAAATCCTAAGAGTTAGGATTAGGATTGAACTGGAGTGGGAGAAGGGAGGGGTATTGACTGCTGGAGAGACTCCCTGGTTTACATCTTAAACTTTGTCTCCCTAAACAAATTGTTGCACTTGTAAATTTAAGGTTAGGAGCTTGGAATGCAACCCAATTTAGATTCAATCCAGAACTTGCCTAATGTAGCAACTCATCCCAGTGTAAATCCTATTTTAGTATATAGTCACTCAACACATCTAATGAAGGCAGCTTCAGCTCTTGCAACTTCCAAGAAATAGTTAGTGAGAAAGGATGCTACCACAATCCTTCTGGAGAATTTAGGCAGTCCAAATAGACAATGCAAATTTGGATAGATGACTAGATAAATGGGACTGGATCTCATTTGATGCATTTGGTAGCAGAGTTGCCAAGTGTCTGCAGCCAATTTGTTGGGATGGCTGTTGAGCAAGGGGTTGGACTAGAAGACCTCTAAGGTCCCTTCCAACTCTATTATTCCGAGAGTAATTTCTGATGTACGCATCATAATTTCTCAGGAAGATTGTTCTTCTGATCTGCTTCTGAACTAGCTGAGATCCTTAATCACACGTTGCTTGCAGTTCGTTGTGTGCATTTCCCTACTAAAAATTGAGCTGAAATTTATGCTGAGCCTCATCATTGAATTACTGTATTTTTTGGAGTATAAGATGCACCAGAGTATAAGGCGCACCTTAGTTTTTGGGGAGGAAAATAAGAAAAAAGCTGATTGGTGGGTGGATTGGCCTCCCGGAATACCCCCCAACCAGCTGTTCCCAGAAGTGAATTTTAGCAACAGGTTCCTTGGTTGTGAGCTCTGTGCCTTGCTTTTTTCCCAGCCTTTGAAACTTCTGAAACTCCGTTTCATAAAAATCATTTTTTTCTGCCTCTGAAAGCCTCTGAAACAGCTTCAGAAAAAAAGCCTCTGAAGCTCTGTTTGGGGGCTTTTTTTTCTGAACCTTCGTTTCTGATGCTTTTTTCAGCCTCTGAAACCTCCGTTTGAGAAGCTCGGCGGGGCTACATTTGGAGTATAAGACACACCCAGATTTTCACCCTCTTTTTCGGGGGGGGGGGGTAAAAGGTGCGTCTTATACTCCGAAAAATAACTGCCTTTTAAGGTTTGCATGGAAACATCTCCAGCAATTTCCACTACTACACCTTTACAGCAATTTGCTAAGCCTGCTAGGTGGAAAATTTCAAGTGTGATTGAACCAACCATCTCCACAAAAACAGGAGCAACAACCCCAAAAGTCTCTCCTTTGCAAAATGTAGACATGCACTTATTGATGAGCGAGAATGCAGCATTTTAGTACTGAAACCAACGCTTGTAGAGCCCTTTGATTGAGATGTGCAAATTTCACGCCTGCGCTCCCTGACCCCTAGTACATCCCCTGATAATAAGCCCAATTAGGCTTTTGAGTGCATGCGCTAAAATAAGCCTCCCCCCCCAAAAAATAAGCTCTCCTCAAAAATATTCACTGAAAAGTGGTGAAGACCTGGCGCTTCCAGCAGGCCTGGGGCCGTTGATCGTGCTGTTGCGATCTGGTGAGATCCGGCCATGAATGGTGTGAATGGGTTTTAATTGTTTTTAATGGTTTAACTTTTAATGTTTTATATATGGTTTTTAAATGCATTGTAAGCCGCCTTGAGTCTTTGGAGAAAGGCGGCATACAAGTTGAACAAACAAACAAACAAACAAACAAACAAATAAATATTTAAACGCAGAGCTGGATATCAGGTAAGACAGCAAGAGGAGCCCCATCTTGCTCCACGCGCCCCAAAATAATAAGGCCTCCCCGAAAATAAGGCCAAGTGCTTATTTCGGGGTTTAAAAAAAATATGTCAGGGTCTTATTTTTGGGGGAAACACGGTAGTAATAAGAACTAAAAACCAAATAGCTTCAGTTGCATCATTTCTAGTCAAAAAGCCGGGCGTCTGATAGCACCTTTTTCAACTAAAATGTTGTGTGAAAAGGCCCAAGCGTTAATGTGAACTCAGAATTTGATAGCTGGAAACTTCTCCCCTATAAAGTACAGCTGTACAGAATTTTAGTAGGAAAGCAATTTTTCAGGCATCGGCCATAAAAACGACTTGCTGGTTAAGGAAAAAGCAAAGACATTTCACGTCAAGCACAGTTCTGCTTTCTGAAACATGGATGGCTTTGCTTCAAATTTCTGCTTATTCAGATATTACTGTTTCTTTGGCAACAGTGTGAGGAAGTGACCAGCTAATACCCAGTTCCCCCAAACAAACAACGCTTGAATTTGGAGTTAAACATCCTTAGCCTATGATTTTAGGACTTAAGGAAGAACAAACACAGAGCAGCCTAAAACACTGTTAAGTTAGGAGTTAGCAATGTTTTTTTTACTCCTAAAAGGGTTCGGCGAAGGAGTTAATTTCCTTTTAATATTTGCTATCTTAGAGTTTTAATGACTATTGGATTCACTGGGAAATTGGCAGCCTGGGGAGGGAAGCCTGAATTTTAAGTAGGATTGGCCTTTCGTTTAATTTATTTTGAGGTTTGCACAAGGAATTAAGAGGTAGAAGAGCTGGATTTGGAGGGTGCTGTAAATTTCTGGAGATCACGATCCCTGTTTGCTTGCAGCGGGACCACAGAGGATCTGAATACATGCAAAGGATATGTAACTAAGCAGAGAGGACTTCAATTTTTTTAAAAAAATGGAGACCTCCAAAAGCCAGCTGTAACAGGCTGCAGATCAGAGAGTAGAGACAGAGTAAGGATCGTTGTTTCATCCTTTCTTCGCTATGATTTTTATGCTCAACCTCCCAACAGTGACTTCCTTTTTCTGTAGGGTTTTAACTGCATATTTAATATATGCAGCACTTAATTAATTAAGGAACCCTTTCTGGATTCTTTGCTGGAATCTTGTCCATGTTCATTTGAAGGATATTCCTTGAGGATCGTTCTCCTATAGAAACCCAAAGGAGACCAGAAAGAGCAGCTAGCTAGTTCATCTTGAGCCATGCAAGAAATCCATGATTATGTTTCCTTGATCTGAAATGTGATATGAAATCTAGTACCGTATCTTCCTTCATATGCCATATGTGATTTGATATCCTGTTTAGTAGCGCTGGCTGGGGCATTCTGGGAGTTGAAGTCCACCCATCTTCAAGCTACCAAGGTTGAGAAACACTGCTGTAGAACAAAATATTTGGAAGACCATCCTGGAACTCTTGTGTGCAGAATTCCGATCAGGGAGGGACATTGTTCTGAAGTGAAATGCAATTACAGATATGGGGCCATAATTCACAAGGAAAGCATCTTCATTATCTGTGACTTGTAGATTAATTGAAAAGTCTCCCACTGTGTGGGTGACACTTCCATGAGAGATCGAAGCGAGCCATGAAATTTGAAACAGTGGCAAAGTTGGGAGAGAGTGCAGAAGTTCCAGCCATCTGGCTTCTATCCAGACCAGATTGTCCTCCTTCTGTGGCATGCATGGACGCATCACCAACAGGAGAAATATGGTTCTGTGCAATTCTCGGTGGACCATCTGAGGGGAAATGTTTGAAAGGATTGATATTATATGTGTGAAAGATATCTTTTCTCTTCGGTCCATGAGTCTATGCTTCATAGTGTTCCTTTTGAAATGAAGTTGCAGAACAAAATTAGGTTTACGCTCAAGTATATAAGTTTGGGATTTTTTATTTCACAATATAAGATACCAGGAGAAGAAGAAAACAAAAAATCAGAGCTATGGGACTTCCTTCCTTCCTTCCTTCCTCCCTTCCTCCCTTCCTCCCTCCCTTCCTCCCTCCCTGTTTTCTTTCTTTCTTTCTTTCCTTCCTTCCTTCCCTCCCTTCTTCTTCTTTCCTTCCTCCCTTCCTCCCTCCCTGTTTTCTTTCTTTCTTTCTTTTTCTTCCTTCCTTCCTCCCTCCCTCCCTCTCTCCCTCTGTTTGTTTGTTTCTTTCTTTCTTTCTTTCTTTCTTTCTTTCTTTCTTTTTCTTCCTCCCTCCCTCCCTCCCTCTCTCCCTCCCTCTCTCCCTCCATTTCTTTCTTTCTTTCTCTTTCTTTCCTTCCTTCCTTCCTTCCCTTCTTCTTCCTTCCTTCCTTCCTTCCTTCCTTCCTTCCTTCCTTCCTTCCTCCCTCCCTCCCTCCCTCCCTCCCTCCCTCCCTCCCTTCCCTCCCTTTTCCTACAACAAACTAAAAAAAGATGAGTTAATATTGAGACAATTCATAAACCTGTCTTCATTCCAGACCAGAAGGAAAAGTTTCCAAACACTTACTTCTAGATAAATGAGATTGCTTGCTTCAAGGATAGCTATGTATGCATATATATATAGCCAAGACATTTGCCTCTCCTCAAAACCCCTGAAAAGATGGGAAACCTGTGATCTGCCCCACTCTGCAAGCCTTCCCCAGAGGCTGCCAGACGTTGCCAATAGAAGCCCCCTTTTTTGTTTGGGCCAATGTCCTTCCACACCCCAAAAGGACAAGGCAGGATCTGGATTAGATCCAGCCCTTACAGAAAATGCAAAGAATGCCCCCACCCCCTCTTTGAGAAGGGGGAGAAAAGAAAGCCCCAGGAGTAAGAGATGAGCCAGCCTTCTTCATCATCCCTCCCAGTATGGTTCCCCAAAGATATTAAATGTGGCCTCCAAACTTCAAAAGACCGGCTGCTACCTCGCTCAAAGTGCAGCCTGCTACAACGGGAACAATAGACTATAAATAAAGGAGCTGTCCCTGGTATTCAAAGAGGAATGGAGAAGAGTTTTGTGGTTGTGTTTATGCAATAGTGTAAATCACACATCAGGGTTTACAAGCCATGTTGACCAAGCCGTAGCTCAAAACGTCTTCTCAGAACCAAAGGGTCTCAAGGCTTTGTCCTTGAGTTGGCCAAGAACTCGACCATCATGTCATGGACCTTCCTCAGTCTCTGCCCTTCCCTCCAACCCAAGGGTGAAATCCAGCAGGTTCTGACAGGTTCTGGAGAACCCGGTAGCAGAAATTTTGAGCAGTTCGGAGAACTGGCAAATACCACACCTCTGGCTGGCCCCAGAGTGAGGTGGGAATGGGGATTTTGCAGTATCCTTCCCCTGCCATGTCCACCAAGCCACGCCCCGCCAAGCCACACCATGCCCACCAAGCCATGCCCATAGAACCGGTAGTAAAAAAATTTGGATTTCACAACTGCTCCAACCTAACCAGCTGGCAAAGCCAAACGAGTTTTGCAAATTTTGAGATTCTGCTTGAATTGGATTGGAATAAGGGGGAAAATAATAATTTCATATCATTTCAGCTAAAGGCAACATCGGCCTGTCTCTTTCCTGGGCTGGAGATGAGATGAAGCTAAGTCCCTGGGGACAGAGCAGAAAAATGTATTTTTTACGAAGGCAAAAACCAGAAACATTGGAAGAACATAACAGGGAAAAAAACGCATTCTCTTATACCCCCTCTTTTTTTCCTCTCTCTCTTCTTTTCAATTGCTAATTGATCCTTAAATATTTTCATGCTATGCTTTGGGCATCTACAATTATAACTCATTTCAATTGAGATTATTTTTATTTTTTTTAAATCATTTTTTCCTACACAAACCATATTCTAAGTGTCTTAGCATGCTTTGCTATGTCATATATTGTTTATTCCTGCTTGAATTTGGCTTTGCTTTGAATACTGTTTCTATACTCATATGGTCTCTAACCTAAGGAGAAATTTCCTAACAGTGTGAACAGTTAACCAGTGGAACAGCTTGCCTCCAAAAGTTGTGGGGCTCCATCACTGGAGGTTTTTTAAGAAGAGACTGGACAACCATTTGTCTGAAATGGTCTAGGGTCTCCTTCTCAACCAAGGACTAGAAGATCTCCGAGGTGCCTTTCAATTCTATAATTTTATGTTCTATGTTCCAATTTTTGTTTTCTACTTGTGTCGTTGAGTTTCTCTTTTCCAATATTGTATTGATCGATGAGGTCCTTTCAAATCATTGTTGACTCTTAGTGGACCACATAGATAGACCTTCTCCAGGGGGATCTGCTCCCAACTTGGTCCTTTTGATCCTTTTTGATCACCACTGTGACTAAGTACATCCTCCTTGCTGTT